>JAOYRR010000132.1:0-600000 GCA_038994665.1 Podotricha telesiphe | reverse complement strand
GAGGAAACTAGTTTTTTAAACAGCGTCCCAATTTTATGTCTCACTAAATAACAAAAGCTATACATAGCTTATAAACATAGCAAGCTTACCGCATTTTAATCAATTTTTTACGGTCATAGAATTCGTTTCCCATAAAATTGTGAAGCGGACAAAATTTGCCTATTGAATACGAGGTACTATATGTATATATTAATCAAATATTTTTTTTTATTTCTACAGTAATGATTTTAATTAAATCATTACATTAATATTATGAAAAACAATAAGACGCCATTCGTTGTGCACTGAAAAAGCGTCTAAACTGAACCTGCGATAGTTATAGATTCAAATCCCACTAGGTGGGATGTTTGTATTTGCAAATAGGTTTTCACTATATCGGTCTAGCTACACAAAGGACGATACCATTTAAACTTGAGATTTAACTGAAAACTTTACAGCTTGATTCTTTTGTAATGATAAAAAAAAAATTGCGATTAAAATTACTTTTGTGCCTAGTATACTATAGGTAAGTTATTATTGTTATTATTTTCAGCTTTATGCTTTTTCCCGCATAACAGGGCAGTCAGAGGGAACCTAGTGTCAAGACACTCTGTTCTTCACTTTCTGGCCGAATTTAAGAGATTGTGTGTTGAGTGGCGGAACTTAATCCCGCCCTTGGTCTTCTTACCAGAGCGGAACATTGAACATAATTAAAATATATATGATTCTCCTGAGTAGGAATCAAACCCACAACACCACAATGGTTTCATGGATGGATGAGATGGATGTATTAAATTGCATTAATACGTATTGAGAAATAAGCTATTATAAACAAGTTATGTTTTTAATAAATAGAAATAATAATATTTCTTTCTTTAGATGTTACGACAAAGATAAAATTAAATTTGTTCATTGTACTTTTGCAATGTACACTTTTGAAACATTAGTAGTTATTTTTAACATTTTTCATGTCATGTTCATGTCATAACATTAAAGACTATTTTGTAATTTGAACATGCGTTCAAATGGTTTAGCGGTCAGAGCGGTTGGATGGTTTCCAAAAGGCGCGGTTTCAAATCCCATTGCGTTTCATTTTTTTATGTTTTCTATAAAAAACACTAGTAAGTATATAGTTATTAGGAGGAAACAGGAGTTGAATCTTCTAGTTGCATTGCACTATATTATTTATTATTATTTTAAGCATATCTCAGTCATATATGCCATTTTTTTATACAATTTAGTAAATCTATCTAACTATAGCCATTGAGGTCTATTACCTCAAACGTCAAAGCCAAAAAATTGGAATATGAAATCATGGAATATTGGTACCGTCATGTCACTAATACCTCTGTCTGTCTGGCTATCCGCGGAAGGCGCGTCCAAGTACACAACTAATTATTAAATAAACAAAAAAATACGCCTAACTCTTCTTATTATAGAGGTGGATATAGATATAAATATGTCTAAAACAGTACATAATAGACATTTTCGGTCAATTATTAAAATTACTACAGCAAAGAGGCGCGCCGTAAGGCGTTGGCTCATTATTTATGGACGGGTCAGGTACCCGGCGTTCGCTTCATTTATAATAAAAATCAAAGAATTATCTACGTTTAGTCTCTTCATAAAATTAAATCATATAGTGAGTATATTTAAAAAAACATATATTTAGAAAACGTATAAATTTCTAAGAAAGGATCTGAACCCACGCCTATTGAAAACCGTTCAAGCTCTCTGACCGCTAAGCAAAGTGTTCTACACCCGGCTACGTCGAAATTCTTATACGCTTATTACAGCTTACGTTTGTCGTTAGCATATCTGTAGAGAGATTTTTAAAAGTTTCTTTGCTACCCAAAGATTATTCTATGAACAATCGTTCGGCAAGACAGAATGTTATTTATTAAATATTTTTTAAAGTGTACACACACTTAGAAAAATATTGTTAAATTCACACACTTAGAAAATTAAAAAAAACATACATATAATTAGAAAACGTATAAAAATTTGAACGCAGCAATTTTTATAAGTAAAATATAAGTCTCTATCTGTTTCAAGGGAAGACGGAGTACATTGACACTAGGTTCTCTCCGACTAGCCTGCTATGCGGGGAAACGCGTGAAGCTGACAAAACAAACTATTACCCAAAAAAAGTTGCATATTTGCTGATTTAAAATATCGTATGGGTTTTCAGCATGTGCTATTTCAACATCTAATGATTCTTTATCTATAAATGTAACTACAGTGATATGTCACTCGCCTCCGCCATTACCACACCTTTATTATTGCAACGCCATTTTGAATCAATTGCCGTGCGATTTTGTTTGAAACTTTTGCACACGAGTTCAAATCCGATGTAAATAAAATACTATCACAGCATTAACTTGATGCCAAGACGGTATAATAATTTTGAAGCTTTTTACAAAAACAACAACAAATGTATACTGCAAACAAAATAAAGTGAAATCTGCATAAATCTGCTCAATAGGTTGACATAATTAGTTTCATCAATGCGACCGAAGCACGTTTGAGTCTGTGTGACTACTGACAAAGCTCTAATCCGATTATACATGGGTAACAAGGATACGTTGCATTGTGGAGTATTATATGTGAATATATATTGGACATATCTAGCTTAAAATTCAAAATAACTATTATATTTTTATAGAGTTCTTTAAAAGGAGTTATTATAATGTAATCGGTAGTATATTATATTATAACATGTCATCTATAGTGCATTTTTTATAATAAGAAATTTCTGGAGCGGCGTTGGACTTCGCTAATCAACATGCAATATCTAAAAATTAGACGGAGAGTGGAGAACGGAGTGTCTTGACACTAAGTTATGTCTACCTGCTCTACTATATGAGATAAGTAGAGCTAATAAAATGCAGCTTAGATTAGATAGATATGTCTCCGTTGTATTTCGAATAGCAGGTCTTGCAAAGTCAACACCACAGCTCAATGCTCAGTAATAATTTGATAAATACGTAAAGAAAATAATTTGATATATTTATCTGTAATATTTATCTGGATGTACTATTAAGACAGAGGAGCAGCAAATTTCACATTCACATTGATTATACGAAGAATTAAAATAAGTTTTATAATAATGCAATACAAGTATAGTAAACGAATTGTAGCTTGCAACTTCGCTTGCGTAGGCTATAAAACGTAAAATTCCATTTTTAAATGGGTTTTTAAATCCGTAAGTATATCAAGACCTCCTCTCTTAGTGCATAATTACACTTATCTAGGAACTTATACGCCAAATTTCACCTTACTACGCCTATTAGTTTATAAGTATTCTAAAAATGTTTTTCAATTTCCTTAGTGTGTGAACAACACTTTAAAAAGTTAAACATTAATAATAGTTATACAAATACTATAAACATGTATTGAATGCTTTAAGACTACGTTTTTGAAGCATGCTACACCAAAAACGCTAGTAATGAAGCATAAATCATTTAAAAATATAAAATTAGTCGACCTCGCTCGCACTTAGAGCGTGTTTAAAAAACGCAATGTGGAGGAAACATTTTCATCGTTATTACATTTTACTATGGATATATATACATTAAATAATTATTCGCGTTAAAGTTTGCATTGGAATTTGTAAATTAACCCGGCAAATTATGCTAGATTTTTATTCCAAATTTGACGGTAACGGTAACCTTGTAACGGTTGAAGGAGGCTGGGTAGCGTCGACTTTTAACCGTAATTTAACTTATGAAATAATCTGTGATAATAATAATACTATGCAAACATATATATTTACAATAATTATCGTTTCAATAGCATAAAAATTTTTGCGTAACACGAAAATTATAATGATATGATAAATAATCAGTTCCATGGTTATCCCTGCCATAGGAGTATAGGAGTTAGCAGATAGACAAGTAGTTTAGTATCAGCTCTAGACTTTCTATCAGTATTTGAGATATTGCGTGTTGGGTGGAAGGGATCTGCACTTTGTCTTGAACTTACAACCCTAGCGTTTGCGTTAGCATATAAGAAATAATTCAAACATATCCACCTGTATCATTCCACAGAGAATTATTTTATTTTAAAACAATACTAAATTTCCACAAAAATAACTAAATTAAATTTAAAACCTTTTAATGAAATGTCCGATTTCCTTTATCCACCGCGTGACCCACTATAATGAGATAAGTGTTCCCAACAGGCTTTGACAAAAGGACTAAAGTTTCATCTAAAATTTAATCTTGAGTTTACTAATTTGGTCTCACGTGGTTGTTAGTTCGATCTAACAGTAACATATTCCATATTTTTAATGTGTTATTCAGACACTTAGGAAATTGAAAAACATATTTAGAAAACGTACACAAAAATTTGAACGCACCGGCATTCAAACCTGCGCTTCTTGGAAAGTTCTTGGACGGATTCAACTTCATACTATACCAGCGACCTATTCGTGTAAGAGTACTTCGCCTGCATAAACTACACGACTAAACTATTTTTCGGCCCGCGTTCTTACTTAAATCACAATTTTTTCTGAAATTTATGATGTAAATGGTTTGTAACTTTTTTATTTATGAACCGATTGAAATTAAATAAACACTAAATGTGAAAGGAAGCTTACCACAATACAATAGTGAATTTAAATACTGAGAAATTCCCCTTATAATATTTTTTTTTTACATATCTTCCATGTCTGTACACAGCGATCAGTAACATTTTTGTTACATGTATAGATTTCTAAATCACAATGTAACCTAAAAGCTAAAAATAAAAGTACCTTACAAATTAAATTTCAGATAAGAATTCAGTCCTTTGATCTCAAAGCCTGCTGTAAGCTTACTTATGATGTACAAAGTGGGTCAAGCGAAGAGGACGACGGACCTGAAAATATAGTAATCATAATATATTATAATAAAAGGATATAAGGGTGGTAATCTATATATTGGCTGACTCCCAGGATTTTCCAGTAAAAACGAGATGGTACGGGATACAATTCATTCTTCATTCATTCAGTTATAATTAATTAAAAAAAAAGAGGAGATTCTCAATTCGATACGCAAATCTTTTTATGTTACACCACGCATAACTTTTAACAGAGTAGAACCAATTTTGAAAATTCTTTTTCAAGTGCAGTTAGCCAGATGCTGCATATGCGCACGACCGCCGTTATGTGTGTGAAAAAAAAACAGATATACAGGAAAATCTCAATTACCCAACTAAATACATATCCATACATACATATTTAAAAATATTATATACTATTTCTTGTACACGATTTGTGACATCGAATGTAGGTCAAGTGGTGGTAACGAGCGGACAATAGCTGACAGTGGAAAATATGAGCATTCATAGTATGAAATACTTACGTATGAAATCGTTAGTAGCGCGTTTATTATGGAATTGTACAAGATAATATATATATATGGCATTACTATTTTCGAAATTTATTAATGTAGGTGTAATATTAATAGTATGAAGTTTAATTAATTTGTAACTTTTAATCCTAATTATTAAAAGTCGAAACATGTTATCGAATCAAGAGCGCAGCAGAGAGGCGTCTGACTAAAAATGTGGAGGTTGTGGGTTCGATCCCTACTCGAGAAATGATTATATGTAAACTATTTTTAATTCTCAGCTGTGTAAGAAAGAATCTTGGTAATTGGTGTGGGTAAAAAGCTTCAGATTTAAGTCTTATAATAATCAAGAGCATGGAGTAAAGTAATACTTAAAAAGATTTCAATAGTTACAAAGAGTCAATGGTGGTGGGTTTTTAAGAAAGGAAGTAGACCTTTGACTCCGCCACGTGCCTTGCTGGCTCTCGCGGCCAGGGTTCCCGGAAGATTGGTTCCCGTGGCCCCGACTAATGGCGGCCGAGAAGGAGCACTGAGAGGTTTTAGTGGGTATACAGACGGCCTGCATATTAGAAATAATAATAAATTTAATAATAGTTCAGAGTTCCACATAACTACGTCCGAGTTCCCAATCTGGCTGACCCGTAAGGGATTACCTCATGAAAATTTAAAAACTTTGGATAAGAATATATATTTTTAATTTTAATTACCATATTAATAAGCAAAATATACTACTTACTAAACTATGAAAAATGTTTTAGCTATCAATGTTAGACGAATTTAGGTACAGAGTTAGATAATTTAGATTTACACAATATTTATTTTGACATGAAACTGTCTTTAGTTTAGTAACTACTAAACTAAAGGCAGTTTCAAAACAAAATACTAAGTAAAAACCAAAAGACTAACTAGTCTAGTTAGCCATTGCTTGAAAATTTGTACATGTGTAACAAAACAAAACCGACCAGGGACACAATAAACAATATATAATGAACTTATTATTCTTAATTTATGTATGCATAAGCAAATATCATAGAATCTATGGTAATAGCTTAAGTATGGAAAATTGTTAAGATGTTAACAACATCGTCTGCGTCATCGTGCTTCTGTCAATTGAATACGTAATATGCAATACTCACGCGACACATTAAGGTGTTGTAGGTTATAATTTCATTTGATCTAAGCCAGTAATCATATAAATAAACATATGGGGATGTTTATTATAAGATAGAAAAATATGTTTTTTAAAATAAAATACTAATTTACCAAATTGAGGCCATCGTGGTGTGACAGGTTGTGGGTTCGGTTCCTACTCGAAGAAATTATTATATTTTAATTGTTTTCATTTCTCCTCTCTGGTGACAAGACTTCGCCACTCAACACGCAATGTCTCGAATTTCGGCGAAAAGTGAAGCATCTTGACACTAGGTTCTCCTGCCTTACTTGCTATACAGAAATAATATATACAAATTTCAATATAATCATCGTCAATTTCCCTTGTTTTGATACATATATTTCGGCTTTCGAAATATTTAGTTAGACTACTAGTCCTTTTGACAAGTAAATTACGCGTTGCCTTAGTAATATGTATTTCATTTTATACAAAAGTGTGTGATTATCGCGCGCGCTACTGTTCGTATAAGCTTAGGTCTTAGCTACTTCTCAGTCTATGTAATTTTTGTATGAAATATGGTTAAAAGTTTCAAAAACAATATACATACATAGTAGTTTTCAAAAATATCGTTTTTAAGCAAATCTAATCACAAACCTTAAAAATATACTCTTTTTGTATTAGTTCAACATGCGTAGTAAATATAAAAGATTTTACAATATACTTAGGCAATTATAAAAATGATTTCATAATTAATCACACAACAAGGTTTTGATAAACTATATAAAAGAAACAAGGTAAAAACACTTTAAAATAGAACAATTAAAGATATAATCAACTTTTATTAGAAAATTAGTTCCAAATTAGAGCATTTCAGGCAATGTTCAAATAACAATATACTTGAGCAGGTCCATTCCAAGAAGTTATTTGCTGAACAAGTTGTAAGAACAAAAACTATTTCACCAGAATAAGTACTCGTAAAACTCGGTGACCTTAATTTGAGACTAAGCATAAATGGGCCTAAAGATTGATGGTGCAAATAATAAGAGATATTTTAAATACCTATTAGCTAACAGTGGTCAGAAAATCATTCGAAATCGTTATGTTATCGATACTTTAGGAGATATTGTACTTAAATGTTTCGTAATTGAATGACTGAGAGACCATGGATAGCTGAAACTAGTGTCTAGAAATTTAGCAGCTCTTTGGAGTGTGAAAATGTGCACTGTTAAAAGATTTCCCAAACTTCCTACGGCAACGTAATAATACAGAATTTAACGTTAAACATTTAAAAAAATAGGGTTTTAAAATCCACTCAAGCGAAGCTTCAGGCGACAACTCGTAGTTTTAATAAAACTTCCAAGAACATTGCAAGCGAGACCATATTTCAACGTAGTTTCTACTTTTTATATTAAAATTGTTTGTCTTGAGCCGAATTGTATAAAGGAGTAAATTTTTGACAATTTCATTATTTTTATTCAAAAAACTTGGATTTGACAATAACCTCAATATGACAATTTTTCAACTGAATTCTTGCACTCAAAACCTTTATTCTAAGAAAAGAAACGTAGGCGGCAAATGACCCGCTAAAGACGTCCCATTGTTTCAGTACGAAACTCAACAAAGGTCCCATTCAAAACGAAAAGACTATTTGAGCGTTTAGAATTTTTCAACTTTTTTTCCTTTAACAGTTAAATATACCTATTGTGTCATAAAGAACAGCTTAACATTATATAACTTGAAATGAGAATATAATGATACGCCATTTTCAGTCGTTAGCGGTATAATTTGCATAAAACATTAAAAGCAAAGGAAATTATTACGCCCTTTATACTGTCTGATAAGTTTGTGTCTATTTAAATGACAACTATGTGTGACATAGATGTGGCATAGGCATGTATTTAGTTAGTTCTACAAGTCCAATTACTTATTACAGTCTTTTTCTCTCTTTATACCGCATAATAGGGTTTTCTCCGTCTTGTCAAAGAGCAGAGCCAATTGTTGGGATTGGGGAACTAGCCCACAACCATCGCGTTTGCAGTCAGACGCTATCCAACTGCGCTAAGATGCTCTCTATATATTATAATTAATTATAAAAATATATATACAGCCATTGTGTTTACATTAGCCAATACACAAAGCTCAAGAAAGTTATACATAAAAGCTTATAAAGTTAATCTAAAGTCAAACAATGTTACTATAATACAGCGGTATATTGTTCTCGTGAGTCATACACTCGTTCATTAGTAATGCTTGGAAATGTAAATAAATTAAAAATGGAGCATTAGCCACTAAGCCAGATTTTATTAGACGAATAAATTAAGAGGAACACAGAGTTTTAATGCTAGTTTGTTTTGCTATCCCAAGATTACAGAAAAATGAAGTGTATCACGCTTACACACTTATTACTAGAAACGTGTATCCGTTTTAGGACACGTCGCGGTCCTTGGCCATCGAACTTGGGGCCTATTTGGAAAATAAAACAAATTATAAGATATTTCGTTGAACTTGCTTGCTGACTATGCGGGGGCCCAAGCTCAGGCTACGGATTTATAAGAACATTGTAGATCCGTGACCGGGGCTTGGATCCTATGATAAAAAGAAAATGCGCGTATACAAACGTTTAGACGTATAAAAAATTCATCTTTGTTATGAGATACCGTCCAAACGCTGCGACAGGTAGAGGTTATAACATATTTAAACCAAATTTCAATATGTTATTAATTTATTTTTGTTCAATTCAAATTGTGCATATTTTTTTTTCAGCTTCACGCTTTTCCCGCATAGCAAGGTAGACAAAAATAACCTCGAAAGTGTTGAGTGGCGGAACCTAACGCCGCGCTTTGTTTTACTAGAGAATAATGATTTAAAATGGATCAAAAATGTCACTAGCTTATTTCTCTACCCTTTAAATTAGGGCAATGTATTAGGACGTAAATTATTAAGTAAAGCCTAACTTGAATAGCCTACCATACACAGACCCATATAAAGCTTGTGAAGCCTTCGTTTATTTTGGAGCAATAGGCGAAATGTGTAAAAGAAACTTTGAATATGTTTAGGCTGAGGGTCGCCTTTGAACAATATTCATCAGTTTATTTATAATACCACATTAATAATGTACTAGTAGATTGGCCTTGACGCGTAAAACACGTGTTGCCTTGGCAACGTGTATGTCACTCTGTACAAAAGTGTATATCAAACACATGGAAGTATGTAATATTTTATTTATTAGCTTAATGTATTTGTAATACATTATTATTTATTTAAATTTTCGTTAAAAAGGTATGCAATTTTTCCTTCACGTGTCCAATACAACGATTTATAACAGCTGTATCACAATAATGTAGTATTGTATTGTACCATATATATAGTACGCAAAGAGAACCTAATGTTTTCTTTGCCAGACCAGGCGACTAAAAATAAATTTAAAATGAGGATTGAACTTAAATATAGCAAAAAGACAACACTGAAGCACTGTGCTACAATGGCATTATTGAATATATATTACTGTTAAAAATCACTAGACAGGCGTTACTTTAATATTTGGAATACAATATTATGTATTTCAGTATAAGACTATATACATCTACATAGATGAAGTCAGGCCCAGTCACTAATTAAACAAAAAATAAAAAAATATATATAAATTGTTGTAAACAAAAAATATCTATAAAGTAATCCTTTTTTTTTCCACATAACAGTGTAGTCAGAGAGAAGCTAATACTCAAGACACTCAGTTGTTCACTTTTCGTCCGGGATTAGAGACATTATGTGTTCAGTGGCGAATTTCAACGCCGTGCTCTGTCTTTTTGACCACAGCGAAGATATGAACATAACTAAGTTATGATAAGTTCACCCACTGGGAATCTAATCCACTACTAATCGCGATTACAGTCCGACACTGTCCCACTGCGCCACGATGACCTTAGTAATTAAATAACAGTTAAATCACTTTGAAAAAGTCACAGTCTTAAAGAGGTATAATTAATTAAATATTTTGTAGACCCTTTTGCTTAATTAAGGACGAGTCAAAATAAATTGAATAAAAAGGAAATTAGACTCTCGTAGTTTATTTCCGGTGAAGCCTTTTGGTATTATATAAGCCTAATAATTTAATACAATTTATATATTTGTTTTATTATTAAACTCGATGGTTGTGGGTTCTATTGCCAGTCGGGGGAATAATTTTATTTAAATTATTTAATTTCCCCGCACTGGTACTGGTCGAGTTCCGCCACTCAATACGTAATGTCTCTAATTTGGCTGGAAGTTAACAACTGAGTGTCTTGAGTACTAGCTTCTGTCTGACTACACTGTTATGTAAAAAAAAGGACTTTTTTATTGACAACACTCAACCAATCAATCAAAATAAATTCAAACAATCTGGACACTAGGCTTTCCTATGCTATGTGGGAAAAGTCTCAAGATGATATATAATGTTCACTCAATGAGCCTCTTAAGACACATTGTGTGGTGGTGTCAGAACTCAATACTATAGATACTTTGTTTATGTATGTCAAAAACTAGTGGCCGACCGAAACAAGGTTTTCAGCTGAAACTGAAACCGGAGCCTCAACTTGTCAAATTATATTTTTATATGATATGTTGAAATCTTATGTAGTTTTTTTTCGCATTGGGGCCAGGAAATTAAATTAGTGATTTGTGTATTTTACATTAACAATCTTGAAGGAATTATTAAAATACAACAAAAAAAAACAAAAACACGTTATAATAATTCGTAAAGGATTTTTTTTTTACGACCCCCTAAAATTCATAATTTAGCTTAACTAAAATTTATATAGAGAACAAATTAACAACGCAATATTACACACACTACCATGAGTTTCACATAATATACTAGAGTGTAATAAATATAAACTCCCTAGTAAATGGTAGACAATTTGAACCCGTAACTATCAGGCAGGCTTGTTTGAACTTCGCTACGATAGTGTCAATTTTATTAATATACTGACATATACATAGTGTACTATATACTTTGATGTTCGAACTAAGACACGCTTTCACTTAACGATGTGACAAGATCATATTACGGGTACGAATTGTTATAATTAAATATTCCCGACTTCTCGGAGTTAAGGGTGTTTAGTCTTGGAGTTACGGGAACACTGCTATTCAAATATACGATATTGAACACTGTATGGCGATATACGCATTGTCAGTCAATTTAAAATTAATTTGTCAATTTCAAAATTCGGTATCCAGCGTTTATTATTATTATTATTGTTACAGCAAATAGTAATATAAAATAATGAAAGCGAACAAACACCGTTGTGGAAAAGTGGGCCACACCACCCGTCTGCATGGTGGTTGTGAGTTCGATAAATAATAACAAAACGCGGCAGCGGGTCTCGTCACTTAGCATATTATCTCTATAAAGATAGTAGAGTGTGGAGTTTCTTAACATTACATTCGTTTTGCCTCCTCTGTCATATAGAAGAAGTGCTTTAAATTTTACTTGCAGTTATCCAAAGCTGGTTGATTAGACAGCTATAGTTTAATTATCATTATCTATTTAAGCTTTAGTTTGGTTATATTCCTACCAGCGTAGTTAATTATATTACAAAACCTAAAATTTTAGACCAACAAAGGCAATAACCTAAATTGCCTAAATATTGGTAATATTAAAAAAAATTGGTAACCTCACGGTTTACCTACTACCTATTTTTATTTTTAGTTTCATGCTCTTACCCGCATAAAAGGGCAAACCCCTGAACCAAATCGAGACATAGCATGTTGACTGGCAAAATACAACGTCGCGCTTTGTGAATGAAAATAATTCAAATATAATCATTTCCCGATTGGTAATAGAACCGACAACCAATCGCGTTACAAACACTCGCTCACTCATTGCGTTACAATGGCCTCAATTAAATTATATTTGATGCTTAAAATTTTAGACCAACAAAAGTTACGTTAAATTAAACATGGGTAATAAAAGACAAATTTTGCAACCTCACGGTTTCATACCTAATTGGATTCTAAATATTGACCTACGATTATCCTTTCGCTCCGTATTGTTTGCATTAGAAATTAAGTTTATCTGTTCAAAACGATAAGAGAGAGATATTTAACCTAGTCATATTTTCTGAGGCCAGCGAGGCGCAGTGAGTGTAAAAGCGACCGTTTCTTGGTTCGGTTCCCATTCGGGGTATATTAAAATTATTTCCATGTCTCTGCTCTGGCAAGACCTAAAGTGTTAGATTTTTTTATTATATTCATGCACGCATTTTGTGGAGTAAGCGAGTACGACATCAGTGATAAACTTTGTTTTACAGTTTCCTGTTTGTCTGGTGGCTTTGTTAGTAACGGAAGTCAACGCCATGCTTTGTCTAACCAGACACCTATTATATAAATATAACAAAATCTCTTTAGCGAGCTTTTAAGTCCACCAATGTATGAAGTCTACACATGTATGCAATAAGTTTTGAATTAATTAGTTTGAATGTCCCAATATTGTAAAGAAAAATACATTGTGTTAAGTTTTAGGTACAATTTTTTTTTAATATTATTATTATGCCAGTAAAATGATAAATCGCAATATCAGAATGAAACTGTTTTAACTATAAAATATGCAATTTATGACAAATTACAATATAATCTCAGAACAAGCTTATTATTATCAGTTTTTAGTAATAAAAGAAAATATTGTATTTTAAATTGTCATTTTCATTCTATGGGTGAGATATGTATTCTTGTCTCCATATTATGCATAAACATATTATGCTGCCAATTACTCACATCTCACTCCAGAACCTCTTTCTGTAGTAAATTTTTTTGCCATATTTATTTCTAAAATTACTATGGCAATATTAAAAGAAAAATATTATTTATTCGTATAAAAAAGTTATATTTATTTTTACCATTTTTTAAAGTGTTAATCATACACGTAGGAAATTGAAAAACATATTTTTAGAAAACGTATATTAATTTGAACGGGATTCGAACCTGCGCCTCTTGGAAATCGTCCAAGTGATATTTAAACCACAAGATACGTATCTAATCTATAAGAAGTTCTAATAAATACGATGACAAGAACGTAAATAACTCTCTACAAGCGATACACGTTTAACGATTGTCACTGAAGTCTGTTAAGCGCTCACATTGTGTTGTAAGAATATATTAGATAGGTACTATAAAAACGTGTCGACGGCGTTTATCTCGCATTGAGGCTTAACATATAATATTTTTAATATCAAATTAATACGTGAAGCAGAAACTCTTCATTATAATAATGCGGACGCAAGCGTTACTATATATATACAATAAATAATAAAGTAATAAACTCGCATAAAATACCTTATAATTCATATATATATTCATATTTGGGATTTTATTAGAAGTTTACGTTACTAAAAAAAGAAAACCTTAAATGAAAGTAATAAGATATTTTTACAATAATAATATTTTTTTATTTAATGTGTATTTCAACAAAATTTTATTATGCCAGTTTAATTATTAATTTAAGCTACTTCAAGTTACTTTAAGCTAAATTGTTCAAAGCATTTCGCTTATTCTAACATAGTTTTACACAACAAAACAATAGTTGATGCATATAAACATTTGTACTGCAAATTTAGTTCATACCTTTTATGTGTTTATGTGGACTTGTTTTAAGTGTTTTGTATAAACTTACTTGCCCGTATACATTTTGAATAACTTGAGTCTTAGAGCAAATA
The DNA here is from genome assembly GCA_038994665.1 of Podotricha telesiphe. Taxonomy (NCBI): domain Eukaryota; kingdom Metazoa; phylum Arthropoda; class Insecta; order Lepidoptera; family Nymphalidae; genus Podotricha; species Podotricha telesiphe. Next base: position 585,883 of record JAOYRR010000132.1, on the reverse strand, counting down.
TTTGTGTGCCATTTTAATATTTTTTAAAGTGTTATTCAAACACCCAGGATAACAGGAATAGTTTAAAATGACTAGCGGACACGGCATGCGGTACATACTAACCACTTCTTTTTATTTAATTATTTACATATTGATTTGCTCTGAATGTAGATGTACAAGTACATTAGTACATTATAAATACATTAATATGTATCCGTCCGTGTACATTCTACCATTAGGCATGCAAATATTAGTATTTTTCTTACACAACTTAAAAATACTAAAACTTTTACATACATACGAGTATATACATCAAAATTGTACAAAAAAAATATAATATTAGTATCACTTGAATGTCTCAAATCTCTTTTAGTACCTATCTATACGTCGTCGCGTGAGAATATTTCCTAGTGTATTAGATTTTTTGTAATACATAATCACAAAAAATCTACTGTAACAGCTAATCACGTGTGAACCCGGATTTATGTTTTTGTATCGAAGAATAGAACTGGATTCCTTGAAAATTATAATTATAAATTTTAATGTATGGATAAAGTAATCGAATACGGCTATGAATGCCATCGTGGCGTAGTCGGACATCGATTGGTTGTGTGTTCGATTGCCACTCGGGGTAATTATTATATTAAAATTATTTTCATTTCTCATGAATAAGACAAAAAGCGGCGTTTAGTTCCGCCACACAACACGCATCGTCTGTAATTGGGGCAGAAAGTGGAGAACGGAGTGTCTTATACTACGTTATCTCAGCCTACAATGCTAAGCGGGAAAAAGCGTGAAAATAAATGTACAATAACGCATAAATACTCGTAGTAACAGTTATATCTAAATGTATGTATGGTGTGTAATGTAACTTGATTTGTCATCTTGGGTCACTATTGTTTCATGAATAATATAGTTAGACGTATCTAGGTCATCACACTTCTATAGTTCATTAAGAGGAATATCAAACTTTGTTCTATATCACCACACTTATCTATCACGTTAAATATATTTATTGAAATATAATTAAAATATGCAGCCATCTTAGGTTTTATCAGAGATAAAATCCTATTCAGTTGTATTTTTATATATATATGTACCATTATAACGGTGTTTGTTAGTTTATTTATTCCACATACCTGTTAAACTACGTTAAAAAAGATATTCAAGGTCGCAACTCACGAAATCAATTTTCCAGAGTATCTTATACATCAATTCTACTCCCCGAAATTTCTCCGCAAACTGAGCTTTAAAATATATTAAATGATTAAACTATAACAATATAATAAAATGCCCGATTTAAACGAAAATATATAGAAGTTAGTTACCACCCCCAAAGTGCATTTTTTCTTCAAAAAATATGCTACGAAAAGATGTTAAATTTATAGTAGATGTCAACAATTCTCAGTTTTATATGTGCAATTAAATTTTGAGTGACAAATCACTGAAGTATTGCTTCTTATCGTTTATACATTAATTCGGGACAAATCCCATTAATATTAAATATCTAGTAAAAAATTTTTTACTTAAGTACTGTGTACTAAAAAAAACATTGTACGGTAGTAGTGTTTAATTAATATTATGTAATCCTTGTTCCGTATTTCCAATTTTAAATATTTTGTTAGGTTAATACTTTACGGCGAAAATTACAAAAAAGTGTACAATAATAATTAATTGAGTTATTAAAATTACATGATTTATTTTTAGAGTCGCCATTTTATTTACAGTTCTTTGCTTATTTTTTCAGCTTCACGCTTTCTTCCGCATTGGCAGAGAGACCCGACTGCAAAAATACTCCGGTCCCCACTTTTCGCCTGAATTCCAGACATTGCGTGTTGAGTGGCGGAACTCAACGCCGTTTTGTCACCAGAGCGGAGAAGTAAATAATTGTAAATATAGACAATACTCATTCCCCCCAGCGGGAATCAAACCCACAATCGTGTTTACAGTCAGACGCGCACTACGCCACTATGGCCTCTTTTTTGACCTTTTAACAAAAAATTAAGATAAGATTTTCGTTTTTATAAAATATGAAATTAACTTCACTCAGAGGAAAATAAGCTTTCAAAGATCTTTTTAATTATTTTTTAAAGTGTTATTCGCACACTTAAGAAATTGAAAAATACATATTTTATTTAAAAAATTTGAACGCAGCGGGATTTGAACCCGCGCCTCTTGAACGGTTTTCAAGATACGTTTTCTAAATATGTAAGCTTTCAAATATTTTAACTTATGGTGTCTGGTTATACAAAAAAGCGCATGAGTGTAAGAGTTTTAGCACTTCACACTAGGGTATCCACTTACCCACCTTATTCCAGTTAGAGTACCCAGTAAATAGGGCTTTGCCTTTACTTCAAATATTAAATTTATTTGAACAAAATCTGCAGCCCTTATTAGCTAAATATACCACAGCCATACATTGATTTAAGCTAAAAATAACAATAAACCAACTATTCTATTATTAATTAGTGCGTAATGAATGACTTACATACGACGACCAACGCGATACGTATATAGAAAATATTTATCATTTTCCACACCCCCGTTATAAATCTGTAATGTCACGGTACATTAGGTAGTTTCTTGGGTCACTTCTCGATTTATCGAAGCCTGGTCAAAGGGAGTGTACGGTTCACAGAGCAAATAAATGCCAGGAGGCTAACGCGTTTTATTTGATTAGTTTTAACTGTAATTGCGTTGCAAGAATATGATTGGAATTTATCTTAATAAGATCTTTGGTTTATGCGTTTTGTATACATTTTATAATGAAACTATTTTAACCGGATAACCGGATTATTCGCGTATATTTTTAGTATTAGAAAATATATTTTCGACGTTTCGATCGACGTCCGGGGGCACTAGTAGCTAAGTATAGGTAAAAATTTTAAGAACCTTGTATTCTAATTTAATAATATTATTAATTAAGCTAACAACAAATATAAGTTCTAATAAGCGTATAAGAATTTCGACGTAATTCGATAGATAGATGTATGGCTTACAATTCGTAGTCAGGTGTAGCTTTGACAGAATTTTGAAACGTTTTCTGAAAAAGTTTAAAGTTTTTATTAATTAAACCAAAACGTTGCATATAATGTTTACTAGATGTGTATTCAATTAATATATTTACTCTAACGGCGCCAGCGCCATCATTATTTACATATCTTGGCACGAGCTTTGCAATGCATTTATAATGCCTAATATACCTATTAATACCTTCACTATTTACAAGATTACTTGAAAAATTAAACGTTATCGTCGCGCATTTAGTGTTTAACAGACTGTGCATGCTATAGGTAGAAGTTCAGTAATTACGTTCTCGAGAGTACGTTATTATTTTAAAAAATTACCACTCTTATTGTTAAAACACAATTTACAACTTCTTAGATAAAGCGTGGCGACGAGTTCCGCCGCAAAAAACGTTATGTCTTATATGTATAGTGTATATTAGTATAGACAGTGAAAAATGGGCACGCACAATTTCCTTTGCCTACGGAAAATGCCTTGTGGAAAATAAAATAATATTTAAGAAAAATACATTTATTGTTTTTGTTGTTACCCGTTTTATAAAAGTGTATGTCAAACACACTTATTATATTATTCCTAAATTTTATATTATTAGTAAAATTTATTTCTAATGCATTATTTATTTCTAATGCGACCGCGTCTGACTGTAAACAACATTGTTTTTGCGTCGATTCCCACTCAGGGAAATTTTAAATATTGAAATTACTGTTATTTTTTCGCCCTGGTAGGATAGAGCGCTACGTCGAATTCCACCACTCAAACGGAAAGCGGAGAACGGAGAGTCTTGACACTAGGTTCTCTCTCACTAGTATGCTATGCGGAAAAAAGCATGAAGCTGCATAATTGTTTGTGAAACATCACTAATTAATTCCGTATACTAGATCCTAGATTTCAATTTTGTTTAAGACAAAGGTCTAACGGCTGAGAGAAATGGAGTAATTGACTTATATATTTTTTCGAAAATCTTTAGAGAACAAAATATTATTACACTATGTAGAAGATTATGGAATAAAATAATGTGTTTCTAATATTCAAAATATTTTAATATGTATTGGTTATCTGGTCTGGGTGGATTAATCTATAAAGCCATCGTTACGCAGTGGGGCAGCCCCTGATTGCAATCGCGATTGGTTAGGGGTTCGATACCCACTCGGGTGAATGATTTTATTTAAAACATTTTTATTTCTCTGGTACCTAAGCGCGGCGTTCAGTTCCACCAGTCAACGTCTCTATATTTAGTAACTAAGGTGGAGAATAGAGTGTTTTGTTACTAGGTTTTCTTTGACTATCCTGCAATGTGGGATAAAGTGTGAAGCTGTTAATTAAAAGATTATATGTAATAAATTGCATAATAAAATGGGTCTTAACGCGTGCTTTATATCTCTAATAAGACACCAATATAAGTGAGCTTTGATTTTACAACCTCCGTGTGAAGTTCGACACATTTCAACTGCGCTACGACGACGTTTCATTTTAATCTTAGATTATCTTGATTCGACAAATCGTTTCCTACTAAAACTACATGTTACCTGGCTCATTTAAATTGTATCCATGAATTCATATAATTCAATGCTTGGCACAAAGTTTTTGCCATTTATATCCATTCAACATCTATAGTAGTATAATATAATCTTGGCACAAACAAAAATACGTACTTTATTGAATAGTATCGGTACGTCATCTAACACGTATTACATATGAAATAAAATGTTATTTATAACATACATATAGCAGTCGGGAATTTGCTGATACAGTGGAATTAGAGATTCACGCTTTATACATTTATATCTAAAGCCATCTCTCGGGGGAGAGGATTCGAACCCACAAACAATCGGAAAGATAATTATAAATGAACCAATTATGATTTATCCGCTGTAGTAAAACATAGTCTCGCTTTAAGTTACATTTGGATATCCATCGCATCAGAGAGAACGGAGCGCCAAACACTACGCCTCACACTCCTTGCTTACTTCTTTCGCCTCATCCGCTGTCACCAACCTCTTCATATACCTATGTCCGGGGGGTCCTCATGTTTTAACGTGACCTTTCTACTGTAACATCGATACTGTGTTCCCGAAGGCCTTGCTATGCCATGTCTTTGAGAATTATGTTTCGTTTAAAATTATCTTATAAAAACTCCTTTATAATTTCATTTTGTAAATCAATCATTGTAACAGCGAAGGCCTACACTCAGGTTTTCTCTATAAGAGTCAGTGAAAAAAATGTACAAACAAATGAGGCAATAAAAAGCGGGGGTCGTTTTAATCGTACACTCAATAGAAACCCTACCGCTTCAGTTAACTCACGTACTACCAATACAAGTCCTACTTGACTTAAGCGTGAAGTCCTAGAAGTGAACGTTAGTTCAAAGGTTACGTAGGGTTCTCATTACCATTGTAATGAAGTCTTCTAATAAAATATATTGATATTTATAAAGTGATCAGCGTGGTGTAGAGGGAATGTATGATTGTACAAACGATGGTTGTAGGGTTTAAACTCGGGGGAATATTTATACATAATTAAATTATTTTCAGGAAATGAAAATAATTTTATTATAAACATTCTGTAAGACAAAACGCGGCGTTCAGCTGCGCCACTCAACTCGCAATGTCTCGATTTCGGGCGGAAAGTGGAGAACCGAGGTGTCTTGACACTAGGTTCTCTCTGATTACTCTGCTATGCGGGAAAAGGTGTGCACCTGACAAAAGTCGTATGTGGGAATAAAGTCCAGGTCTTAGGTGGAACTAAATCTAAGAAGAAACCATTGTTACCTAAAAAATATTGTACATAAAAATAAACTTATTTAATAAAAAAGCCACTCATGTATTGCAAAATTAATAATTTACTACCGCAAGTCACTTATTCCACTGATTCTAGTTCATTTAATAAATAAGAAATAAAATATACAAAAATGACCTTCGTACATAATGAAACCTTATTTATGCATTAATTATTTTTTTTTTAAATTTGTATACTTTTAAAAGGAAATTGTGTAAAGTTCGTAAGTAATATAAATAATCGTGACATTTACTTACTTTTTAAATTTTTATCTGTTCGAATAGATTTTATTAATGTCGTAATATAAATACAAAATAAAGACATTACGTTTAAATACAATTTTAAATAAAATATACAGTAAGTAATAAAATATTGTACATAATTAGAATAATACACAAATATAGCCAAATTTTGCTTATATACAACTAATTAACAAATTGAAAAATATAAATTTAACATCTCTAATAATCTGACAAAATTATTAATCTCTTACATTTACGTAATACGTTTTATAAACCAAATTTAATAATAAATAATTATATCTTTTACAATATATTGACTATAGAGCTATAAAAACAGTTTTACGGACATACAAACAAATCTTTATGGTTTCGATTAGCGTTAGGACGTGACGGACAGTAATGTGTCGATACTAACCTGTATATATAAACACCAAATCCCTTAATACACTTAAAACTTGCACTAAATGTTAAATTAAAGTTAATTTTAATACAAATTTACTGATATATGTTACAAATTGTGTTTGTTTTTAACGTCACAACGTGTTATTGGCGCGATAAATTCCCGCGGACTGAACGTAAAACGACGTTCAACGTCTATACTCTATGGCAGGTGTGTTGTACTGCGCATGCGTGACATACAAGGTCGTATGTCGTTTTATAATCCGATCCGATAAATTGTTATTATTATATTTGTTATTTTAAAATAATAAAAGTTTTTTTATATTATACTCTCGTATATATATTGATTTGTATATTTTAAAATTTTGTTATATAAAATTTAATTATGTCTTGAAAATACACTGTAAATATATACCTAAAAAGTACATAAAGTAATTTAAAAATAGAACGTATAAGTTAATGGCATGTTATAATTTGTGTCGACGACCATGTTAAAAAAATACAAATGTGTAAGATAAACAAGTTTATTAAATAATAACGTAAATACTTCTTTCTTAAGGAATAACATTTTGATTTATTTTAACAAACCATGATACAATACGTTGATTTTCTTTAATCTCATAATTAAAAAGAAAAAGTAAAACTGACACATTTATAGTCATCTAAAATACATATGTGTATGTTTATTCTGATTGTATTAACAAAAAAGAAAATTTGCAATATATTAATAACCGAATGACTTTAAATAAATTGCCACAAAATAAATAAATAAAACAGATGTATTTTATCTTTAAGATAGTAAATAAAAACAAAACTAATCTTACAATCGTAGCTTACGGTATAATATGATACAAGCTGTATATTGTGTAAGTATGTGTAAGCTGTGCAAAGATATTAAAATTAGTTTTTTTCAATACAGCAAATAAAGCCCTTTACTAGTATTACAACTGATTAGAGCAAATTATTAAATAGATCGTACAAAACCGATCCGACAAAAATCGTGACCGTCACAGTTCATATAAACGGTAAATTTCTATACATTCAAAAAACAATAGATGGCGCTTGTAATAAATAAAATGGACCTGCCATATTTATTTTAAAGCGATCTTCTCTTCCTTAACAACTTTTTAGCTGGTGGTATTTCCATGTCGTGAGTGTCGTTACAATGACGTTTCAATTCAGAATATTTCCTAAACTTTGATCCGCAAATTAAACAATCCACAATCATTTTCCTAACATTGTGCACCCGCCATTCATGTTCCCACTTCTCCTTTAAAGTTTTAAAATATTCATGGCAAAATCTACAGCGAAATCTCGCCATTTCGCGCGTATGAGCGCATTTTATGTGTTTATTCAACATTGATTGGAAATGAAATTCTTTGTCGCAGTAATAGCAGGCTATTGGTGAATTGTTATTATGGTATTCCATGTGTTGAGTTATCATTTTTTTTGAATTAAACTTCCTTTGGCAAAGGTCGCATTGGAAGAACGTGGTGCCGTGGATTTTCTTGTGCTTGGAGAAGTTGCTGGAGTCGCTGAAGGATTTGTCACAAAACGTGCACTTGTACAGTGTGAGCTTCGCGTGCTCGCGCAAGTGGGCTTTGTATTTGTCCACTTTAGAGAACGTTTCGGATTGACACACCTGATAAACAAGACAGTAAAAGAGTTCTACGATTTAAAGTAAAGTTTAATACATGATTGCTTATTATTGTATATTAAAAACCGTAACATATGCCTTTTCATAATTATAAACGCCTACTGTCAAATCCTTCCGTTTTTAAAGAGTTTTACCGAGTGGGTATCGAACCACAACCAATCGCGTTTACTGAAGACGCTATGATGGCCTTACATAAAGATCAGTGGCGGAGCTAGCCGTAGGCCCTAGAAGTGAGCCCTCGTGCTTAAAGGGGCCTCGCTAGGCCTCTTTAAATGCGATGCCACCAGACTAAAATACTGGAAATAAAAGCCTCGAATATATTAGCCACTATCTTTACAGACTGGCAACGCTACTGCGGTTGAAACGTGATTCATGGTCCAAGTAAGCGTGACAGCGCCATACAAAAAACATATTTTCTTTCCTTTTTACTTAGCTGAAATCATATTTTGGCTGCCACATGAACACGACAACATCTTTCAGAGTTTGGAGGTGGAGGAAATATTTGGTAATGAGATCGAAAGAAAAGGGGCCGCGCCAGTGTCACTTTGCCCACGTCTCGCCTCTCGTAGACATATAAATACTTATTTTATCACTAACCTCGCAATGTATAGTGAGGGTCCCGTTTTTATTAACCGGTGTCTTCGCGAGGGTGCACCTTATCACATGCTCTATTAAATGCCTTTTCAGATCTCCAATACGATCGAAGGTCTTCAAGCAAACGTCACAAGTCTGAAATGTTTTTGCTTACCTTAGCATATAGCATGTAGATAAAGTATAGACAGAGAGAACCTAGTGTTCTACCCTAATCCTGGAGATTAGGATATTATATTGCGGAACGTGTGGCGGAACTTAACGCCGCACTTTATCTGAGTAGAGTAGGAAATGAAAATAATTTAAAAATAGAAAAGCAAATGAACCGTATACATAAGAACTATACGTTCTGTTCGACGTACTTAGATTAGGACTTTATAGCTTATCTAGCCACAGTTTTTAAACAGTTTTTGAATCCACTACGTTACATTTTTATTAGTATCTAAATATTTTTCTTTGAGTGTGAGGAGAAATTTAACTATAATCATTATCGCGAGCGGGAATCGAACCCACAACTTTCGCATCAACAGTTATATACACTACACCATGATGGCGTCAATGTAACATTATAAAAATATACATTACCTTTTTATATCTCTTGTTCTTTAGTGCCTTCTTGGAATGTAACAAAAATATTTTATTGGACATAACTTTGGCTATAACAGAATCGGCTCTTTCAATTTCATCCAATTTCGATTGATGTTCATCAGATTTGATGATGAAGTCCTCGGATGTTAGAGACAATGTACTGCTGGTGCTCACAAAATTATCATCTAATGATAGCGTGAAGCTATCTTCGCCTAAAAAATATTTAAATTCATGTGAATTTCATATAAATTATTATTCTTAAGAGATGAGTGAGACAGCGTCTGGCTGATAACGTGATTGGTTGTATTTGGAGTTTCCCCCTTTCAACATTCAATGTCTCGAAAGAGGAAACTACCCTGCTATGTGGGATAATGTGTGAAGCGGAAAGAAAATAACGTACGAATGATATTATATAACAGTATCAAAACTTAACCTGTTTCCTTAATTACAGGCTCATTGTGATTTTCCAGCTTATGAATTTCCAGCTGAGAATATTCAGCTGCAGTATAATTACATATATCACATATAAACATAAAATGTATTTTTTCAATGTGGTTCTTCAAATCCTTTATATTATAAAAGGATTTAGCGCAGCAAGAACACTGATGTTTCCTTTGGTGTATCTTTTGATGGTTCCGTAGTGTGAACTTAGAAGCGAATACCTTATGGCACTTATTGCATTCAACGTCAGGGTCGCCGTGTCCGAGGCAGTGGAGTTCAAATTTATTCTGGCTTTTCAATATTTTACCGCAATCTGTGCATATAAATTTTACGGTACTAACAGCATCCGATTCTAAGATGGAGTTTTTACTACCCTTGTGACTTCCCACCATATGTTGCTTAAATGCAGTGATTTGGTCAAATATTTGATTGCATTTATCACATTGATATTTTTTATGATTTGTTGAATTACTTTCTGCAACAAATCATCAAAATATAAAATATATTATATATAAATATTATACTATATTAAAATATTTTCATACTCCATTTGTGATAAGACAAAGTGCGACGTTGTAATCCACTCACCTCTTATGTCTCGATTTCGGACGAAAAATGGAGAACAGAATGTCTCGACACTGCTATGCTCGGAAATTCGTTATCTGTTTTCTTTATAACAATATTTCAGATAATAGTTAGGGCTTACCACATGTTTTTTTTATTCATTTAATTAGAATATACTAATTGGAAATACCTATAAGAAAGCTTCCTACCTATAAGAAACCGTATTTCGTGTAAATACAAATTGTACGGTTTTTTAATTAATGTAATTATTTGTAGTGAAACTTGAACCCACAACTATTACAAGCGGTCATGACACGACTTTATACAATTAGCATAAGCCTCATTGACAATAATCTTCCTTTAGTCTAATAAGTCTCATAGCTTATAAACAATAAGTGAATAATGTAAACAATACTTTAAGTAATCGAACCTACGTCCTATCAAAGATACAGAGCTAACTATAACAATTCTATTATAATATTATAATAATAGTCGAATATATAACACCTCTTACCTACGACGACTTCGTTCTCAACTCCATTATCAAGACATTCTAACGACGGATCGTTGACTGTTATTTTCTGTATCGTCTGGCCGTAGTGCGAATCGTGGCCCAAGTACAATATAGTCTTTTGCTGTTTCGACAAAGATTGTATGTCCGACGACATAAGTTGCTTCAAGGCATCGTTATCACTTTGCATATCGATATATTTTAACTCCTCTCTAGCCTTATTCTCTTTTTCTTGTAAAATTTCTTCAGGTAACTGTGTAAGGAAGACTCCACACTCGAATTCGTCATTTTCATATAAAGTTGTATCTATAGCATGGCTGGTATCGATAGATTGGCTGGTATCGTTAGATTGGACTTTCCTGAACTTCTTATGCTCGAATTCTTCCTCAGGAGAATAATGTATGGACTCTTTGTAATTATAAACATTCTGTGTAATATATGTATTATGTTGCTCCACAGTTATATTACTTGGGTAGGTTTGATGATAGACTGAGCAATGTTCCTGAGACTCAACTGAATCATAGCTGTTGTAAACATAAGGACTTCTCGCTGGGTCTATCCACACCTGGGACTGGTTGTACGGCGCATACGTTTGATTTGCATCAGGTACTATAACAGGTACGGGATTTTCATTTACATCAGGGGCCTGGCTGTTGATATCAGCATCGTTGATGCTTACATCGTAGCTATCTATCAGTTTCACGTTACAAAACCCTGAATATATGCACATTTCGTTTCCTTCAATATCAGTTGAGGTAATGTTGACTACAATGAATACATTGTCTGTAGCATCGTGATTGGTTTCCAATGAGGTGCACTTTTTAGGTATAAGTAACACTGGATAGATCCTGTCCAACTCAGCAATGCAGATCTCCTCTTCCATTTCCTACAATTTTTCACATATATATTTTTTAATTTCAATCCAAATCACTATTCTTATTAGCTACTCCACCTATACATTCCCACAAAGTATAGTTCACAAATGCTACCACCGATGGCACCATTTTATAATCAATAACCTATTATTATTATTTAATCTCTTAACTTAGAATCTACTGACTAAATAATATATTGCATATAATTGAAGGCGGTTACAAAATAGTCCATGCCTTTCACGTGTATTACTTTATAAATTAAAATGGAGGTAAACAAACAGAGAAAACATTCGGGTAAAAATTAATATAAATAAAACTTTAAATAACTTACCACGTGTAAAGCGGGTGTCTGGAGCGTTGATGATTCAAATGAGTTAGTCTGAAGGTATAACGTACTAAAAATCATTTGAAATACTAATCTACCCGCGACCTTTATTATCTTTTAATATTTTCATCTGTCAATGACATATTAGTTTTACGCGCCATTTTTAACTATTTTTTAATATAATATGATTTTATTCTATTGTTAAATATATTTTAAATATAACAATAATATCGAATTATTTGGAATATTTCAAACAATCGAAATGCAGTCGTTGATATACTTTTTGTTTTATAAAATTAATTGTAGTGTTCTGAATTCAAAAATGCTTAGCTTTGAACAGTCATTCCTTACAATGATTCTTAAATGTTTATTTAAAAATAATTGTTTTGATTGCTAAAATAAAACTTTAAAGATCTTATATTATGTGTAATATATTTATATTTAAAATACGTTATTTCATTTTATTATAGATATGTATGTATTTATTAATCAGTGTAAATAAATCTTCCAACGCTCTTTAGACCTATACCTTGCCATTCGACCTGCTTGAAAATTTGCACACGTGTCCGGTTCTAATGCCAATGCAATATTTTCTACATCAAGAATTATATGTCCTTACCGGGATGACCAGTTCCTTTTATTTTAGTTTTTAAGCTAATTTGTTAATATTTCCTACAAAGCATAGTCAGATAAAACTCATGATAGTATTAGTGATTAATAATAATGTTAATTAACAAAATTCAATTAACACTTGTATTTCACAGGCTTGCTATTGTGTAATGTTAACCTTACAAGAATAATACATAATTTATTTTTACAAAAATTACAAATAAGTTAAGTGAGAACTATATTGTAAATAAAATAAAGAAACATTAGTAGGTATATTTTAAAAATTGTATTTGAACAAAGGCGTTAATATTATTATATATCCGAAATAATTTTTTTTCAAGCATTCTCATATTAGTTTCACATTTCCCGCATAACAGGCTATTCAGAGAGGACCTAGTGTTAAAACACTTAGTTGTCCACTTTTCGCCCGACATCGTGACATTGCGTGTTGAGTGCCGTAACTTAACGCCGCGCTTGGTTTTAGATACTAGATTAAGATTCCATATCTAAAAATTTTAAATATAATCACTGGCTCGGAGTCGAACCTACCTATCAATCGTGTTAATAGTCAGGCGTTGGCCTCATTTTGATAATTTTGATAACTACAATCGATTCACCGATCCAAGATCCGAGATACGATCTCGGAAACCGGTTGTCTGTATTGTTATACAGACATAATATACAGAAATCGGTTGTCTGTTTTAATACATAGCTAAAAATATTTTGTGCTATTATATAAGTTTCACGCTTTATTCTGTTCAGCGTCGTAGGTGAATAGAAGATCTAGTGTCAATATACTCCGTTCGCCACTTTCTGATTTCGAAACATTGCGTGTTGAGATGTGGACCTCAACGCCGCACTTATTACAGCGGAAAAGTCAAAATAATTTCAATATAATCATTCTCCCTGATTGGGATCGAATCAACAACCATCGTGAACCCATAGCGCGTTAGTCTCTGTCCCACTGCGCCACGATAGGCTTTTCTGGGTTATTATAATAAATAGCAGGATTTTGATTAAAGAAACAACAATTGTTTTAGTTTTACATATTATTTTTATTCATACTGTAAGTTATAAACATTTCATTAATAATTATATGCCAGTTACAAAATAAAATCAAATCTTATATGATTCATAAAATTATGAAACAATGAATCCTTGACCTCTGTTTAAGTAGACACTTTTGCCTGTTACCGCCACTACCACCATACCAGACGGTTTGAATATTATTTTTAAATAAAGGTACATTCGTGTCACCTAAGCCAAGGTGAACAATATATATATTTTTATATATACTTAAATTTAAAATAAACTAAACATATATTTGTTAGTATTTTTTTTTAAGAGGCTATCATTGCGCAATCGTACATCGTCTGACTGCTAACTTGATTGGTTAAGAGTTCTAAACCCACTTGGAAGAATGATTATATTTCATTTGTTTTTATATCTCCGCTTTGGTAAGATATAGTGCGGCACACGGAATGTCTTGATTGTTAGAAGTGTAAAGCTGATTTTTTTTCTTTTTAATAGTGTAGTGTAAAAACATTTAAAATTCTGTATTTTTATCACAAACTAATGATAAGATAGAAGAAATAAGTTAGTTCACTTGATAGATATTTCACTTAGTTATCACCTTTTAATTAAATAATCCGTTAAACAAAAATAATCTAGTAATCTATTATTTCGTTCAACGCTTTAGAGAATGTGTAAGAAATTTCTCCGAAGAGCCCCAACTGGGAATTGAATTCAGGACCATCGTGTGTCTATTCAGATATTATCTAACTGCATTAAGATGGCGTCACTTTCTTACTGCCTTCAATTGTTTTTATATAAATAAGATATATTCCATTTCCATTTTTAAAGTACTCCATTCGAGTCCCCATGAAAAAAAAGACAAAATTATACATATTATAGGAATAAGATCCGTAGGTGTTATATTAACAAATTTAAATACTTTCTGTTTTGTAGCAACGCAGGGGAACAATGTTGATTTTCTTACAAACACTTTATGTTCCTAAGGACTGTAACGTAAGATAAATACATCACAGAGTTTTCAAAATATCTCTAAACTTATAATAAAAACATTGCAGTTACTATTAAAACGTAAAATACAACAAATTAGCCAAATGCTTATATAGTGGATTTATTAAAAAAATTATATGCATTTTTAACCTTTTTTTTCTTCGTTTAATCTCAAAAGCGTACCTTAAAAGTTGATTGACCAATAAACGCTTTCCGCACACACGTTCATACAATTTATCATTTTAACTGCTTAAACTCTAAAGTGTCAAATGTAAAGACTATAAATTTACTTTTTCCTATATAGATACATATATTGGCTTGGTTATTAGCGAATCGATTCTTTGAATATTCCATATAGAATTAAGTTATCTTCCAAGTCACCATAACTCCTTATACATATTCAGAAGCTACTCGAGAACCGCTGTTATTATACATACATATATTTAAATATTAAATAAACCCCATTTCAGTATATTCTTTCTTATATTATTTTTACAGCATCATCCATCAGCAGGGAAGGCAGATACAATCTTGTGTTTTGACACTCCGTTCTCAACTTTCCACTTAAATACGAGACACTGCGTGTTGAGTGGCGGAACTCAACACCGCGGTTTATCCCATCAATTATTCCCCACAGTGGGGATTGAGCCCATAATCATCGCATTTGCAGACAAATACTGTATCACAATGGCCTATATTTATTATGATATAACAACAAATCGAAATAAATTGCTTTTAAGTAAAGCTTTTAATAAATGACGTGACAAGGCAAGCGAGCCACTCAGTTTTAATAACAGTAATATAGTATACACAAAGGTATATTGACACCTTGGTACAGTATTGAATTTTGGCAGCTCGAAAATTATTTTGTCAGAAACGAAAGTGAATTGAACTGTTTTTAATGTTTTTGTAAAACATATATTGCTTAATTTAACTTCAGTTGTCAAAATAACTTGTGCGCTGAATGTTCTTTTTGATTTATTTATTTTTACAGTTACTCGCTGTTTCCCGATTAGTACTCGATCTGTGACCTTCGTATTTAGTGCCGGATCTCAACACCGTACTGTAGCAATTAGAACAACAACTAGTCACAATGTGAAATATGCAATTTAAGTTTTTTATAAATAAGTAGTTAGTCTGGTAAATAAAGTACCTAATTTATTTGCATGTAGTATACACTTCTACATGTTATTTTATTTATATATTCAACATTTTATTACATCAACAATATACATAACATATATTTTTTACCACCTCGTTTTATCCCTAGCATCCCTGCATACTTCGCTCGCCTCGTCCAATGTCATCAACCACTTCATACACGCCTTCCGGGTGTTCCTCATGCTCTTTGCTCCCTTACCGCTCACCTTTGCCTCATATATATCTTTCTTACCATTCTGTCATCACTCGTCCTCTTGACGTTCGAGCACGTTCTTCTTCATTCTTATTATAACAATCTAACTAACGCCTGCCATTTTGTATATCTCTTCATTGCGGATTCGATCAGCTAAGCTGGGTCCGCACATTAACGAAGAGATTGCATCTCTACAGCATTCATCTTTCTTTCTTTCATTCTTCTTCTGACATACACTCGGCGGCATGCACTGGTAGCAGCGTCAGTAGCAGCATTCTGCACAGATCAACTTGCGATTGTACTCACGTTCCGCCGTCGCATCAGTGCAGAGCACATCTAATCCTGTTACATCCATATCGTATCCTCCATCTTTATTAAACATACTTTCCAAATATACCACTTATAATATCTTAAATTTAGCAATAAGTATAATAAAATAATACACAAAAAAGGAATAAAATATTGGTGTAAAAGCCTTATCACCGCAGGTGATCTCTTTCAGGCAACCTTACCATACAAAAAATCAGAGGACGAAAGGACAAATATTCACAAACGATTTAAGTGTTGTCATCGCTAAATAAGCTTAATTAAAATTTACATACAAACTTACATGAATAACTATATAAATATATACCAACATATACATATTTGTATAAATATATAAAATAAGATAAAAACTTAACATAAACGAACATTATATACATATATATTTTATAAAGATAGGAAGTAATTATTAAGACGACGTTTAAATATGCCAATAAAGTCAGTAAGACTCACATATTTCCCGTAGAAGCGAAACTTATTAAAACTTTCAAAAGGAACAGAAGTCTAACAGTGAAGTAAAATTTTACGGTACGTAACCGACTGAAACATCATCCTCGCCATCTAGATACGTCGCACTGTGCGATTTCGTAGGAACTTCCTTCCACATGTCACACGTGTCTTCCACGTGTCAGTCAACTGTGGAATGGCCTACCAATGACAGCGTTTCCAGGTCGATTTGACATGGATGTAGCCCCCTGGTCTTATACGGGGTCGTGGGTGGCGATGATTACCTACCATCAGGTCACCTGAACGCTCGTTTGCCTTGTCTATAGAATAAAAAAAAAGAAGACAAAAGTTCCAACATTTGTAAGTGACTCAGTAGCAAATTTAATTATCGCTCTGTAATCAAAGTCGGAAGGAATGGTTGGTACCAAGTAAATGGTAGAGAATAGTGTAAAGGAGTATGAGGTTATGACGGATGAACTTAACACGTAATAATATTGTTCAGGTATTAAAAACGCCTAATCATATATTAAAGCAAAGTAAGTGATATAGTTTACATAAAATTCTGTAATTTCTGAAGTTAGAAATTTTAAATTTCATATAGTGTTTGTGGAAATTCGACCCTTAAATATATATCTGGAACATACGTTTGTCAAATTTTATTTTTAATATTTTCATAGTATATTGAATAAATAAATATTCCATGGTTTGTGACAAAAATCGAGGGTTTTATGCATTTTGGTGTTCGTGATTGAACTCCGCTTACAGTCTCGTGGATCTAGCGCAAAGTCCAACCACGAATGTGGTATACAAAAAGAATTTAAGCCATTTGTAGTCAGTTAATAAACGCTGTATCCTACAACAATAGATACAACTTTGCCTTTTCAAATATCATCATTAAATTAATAATTCATATTTTTTTAAACGGCAAAATTTCAAGATATAAGTTTTAACTAATGTCAGATTTTGTCAACCGGGTATAATTAACACGCCTTCAATACACAATGGCAAATCTCGATACGATGAGCTTTTTATATGTATAAAACACGTTTACTAAAAGAATTCAATACAATTTCAATAGATATAATTTAATATATTTGTGCCATAGATATAAGGGTGCCAGGTGTTGTGTTACACGGCTATTGGACTGTGTAATACGATAATTGGACAATTATTCCACTTCAGTTTCAGCTGCGTATTTAGGAAGGAGGGATGTTACTGATGTAACATTTCGGAACAGAATATGGACAAGGATATAAGAAGAATATTCATCAGTTTTGGATGTGGATTTAAAATAATTCCTGATTATCCGTCCGTTAGTTTCCGATAATTTCGGTTCTCTTCCTCAGCCTGTCACCGTCCACTGAAGCAGTTTCAGTGCTGATCCTATGAGCAATATCTGTGACTCTGGTTCTCTGTCGAATGATTTCGTTTCGAATTCTTTCGCCCAGAGAGTAACATAAAAAACATCAATCGTTCTGTGTAACTGTCATTTTCAGTATAAAAATTATGCGAAATATAGTTTAATTTGTGGTCCTCCAAGCAAATTCAATTTGGCAATGTATACGACATGTTATACTAGATTCTACTTGTGTTACAAAAAAATCATCATTTCGGTTATCATGTGTAAATTAAAAAATCTTATGATCTAGCAACGCTACGACACCTGTCCATGCCGGCGCTAAAGTGCAAAAAAATTGTTTAATTTTGTAATTAGAAACTGTTTAGTTTGCAATTTTTGCGGTGTAAAAGTTTGTGTATCACATCTGCAGCAGCTGCAGTTAGGTAAGATTGTTAAATTATATTGTAAAAACATAATTATTGTTTGACCTTAAAAAATATATATGGCTACTAAACTTAAAGTTCGTCATTACTGTTACCCTCAAGCCTGTGATCGGTATGGTAACAGAGGACATATAATAAGAAGATAGATATTCATTTAATATTTAATAAGACTAATTACTTTGAGAAATTATGATGAAATTGACGGCTAATTCTCTTGCTGTAAATTTAAGTCTGGTATGGCATTGCAATGAAGTTGGTCTTGGAAAAAGATCTCCTGATGGAATTGGTGCAACAGTAAAAAGAGTAGCAGATCAAGAAGTAGCTAGAGGTCGAAATGTAGCAAACTTCCTACTACTCATTTAATGTTTGAATGATAATTGAAGTCCGAATTATTCGTTCCGGTTCCAAATTATACCTGTTGGAGAAGGAGAACGAAAAGGCATTGAAAATTTACTATTAAGAAATGTAAGGCCAACTTTCAAAGGCACACTCAATTCATCAAGTGACAAGCCAATCCGAGTCTCTTAGATGCTCGTGATCTTCGCTTACGTGATCCATATCATATTTGTCGACATTAAGAAATAGGCGTCATAAATACACAACATGAAATACATTTGAAGTGACCAATTCACTCTTATGTCTAAATCTCCATTGCGAATCCTTGATTCTGTCTATGAGGATGAGTCTCTCTGGAATAATGATATAGTTTTTTTAGCATTACTTCCAAATACTGAAGTTTCCGCCCTGATGACTATATCGTCGGCAAATCGTAAGTGTGACAACATAGCGATGGCATGTAGCTCTAGGTGAAGTTGGTCTCAGAGTCGACTTCATTGGCTTCACTCTTTCTACTTTTATATTTATGTTCAGGGTGCCTTTCACGAGACGGGGATCAGCTTCGGTATTAACCCTGTTGATCACAGAAGCATCCCTGAATGTTTGGCGCTTGTTATATATAATGAAGTCAATCTCATTTGTAGTAGCACTATCAGGGCTCTGCCAGATCCATTTCCTTTGGAGCTTCTCTTCCGGAGAAAAGAATTCATTAGAAATTGCCACACGGGACTCTAGGAAGTTTACCAGCAATTGTCCTCGGTACCTCCAACGCCTATAGGCGAATGCTCCTACCCTCAATTCACTCAAGATTCTTTTACTCCCACTTCAGTATTAAAATGACCCGTAACAACAGTGTATTGGTGGTGGTACGAGACATAGATTTCTCTATGGATACATACTTCAACTAGCCTAAAAACTATAAAAGGAACGCTGTAGTTTTATGTAAGATGTGAGTTAACAAACAAAGCTTGTATGGATTCTCACACAGTGCAAATCTAATTATAGTTTAGTAAGCCTATTAAAGAAAATCAATAATATATTTTAAAAACCGTTACATAAAGTAATAACATGTAACTGATCGCTGTCTATACATGGAGGATATATGAAATAAAAATATTATTGGGGGCATTTATAAATATAATAGAACCCAAAACAATATTTTTTTATTTTCCCTCTTCCATAAAGATAGTTCGTAGTATCTTTAATCTTAGCAGAAATTTGTATAAATCTCTCAACCGAGTTGCTAACAACAAAAATAAGTTGTAATAAGCGTATAAGTATGTCGAGGTAGCCGGATGTAGAACGCATAACTTAGCGTCCATAGGGCTTGGGCGGTTTCCAAAGGGTGCCGGTTTGAATCCCGCTGCGTTAAAAAATTTATACGGTTTCCAAAAAAATATTTTTCATATCGTATCATGTTGTATTAAAATTTCGTTTACAATTAGCTAACCAATATTTATTAAAACGTTCAATATATATGAAATGGCATACATTTCATTCAATCAATCAATCCATCCAATTATAAGTACTTAAATATATATATAATATAAATATTAAATAATTAATAAAAAATAATAAATATAAAATAAAAATATATATATATATAATATAAATATTATTAATATTAAATATAAAAGAGATCAAAATGAAAATAAGTAATAATAACAAATAACACAATTTAATAACAATAAATATCATAAATTTTTCAGAGAATATGTTGATCGATCCAATTGCGATAAGTACTGATTCTAACGAACATGTCAGGAGCTGCGTGTGCGCAGGGAATACCCCAAGAGACGATGCCTATTTGCTGCTTACTATCCGAGCGCACTAGCGCACTTCCGGAGTCACCCTGTAGATAGTAAAATGAAAAATAAATACATATACATTTTTATTTCAGTTTCTCTACGCGTGCTTTGTATTTCTTACTAGAGCAGATTTTTTTTAATAATTTCAATATAATCATTCCTTTTAGTTAGGATCGACACGCAACTAATCAGAATCTGTCCCCTTATTTTTTATTTGTATATCCTTATGGGTTTATACAAAATATTTTTTGTATTTATATATGTTTCAATTCAACTAACGTAGACGTATTAAATAAGAGTTAAAAGAAGAATAAAAGTTCAAATATAAAACAAATTTATCTCTATATGTAAATTTATAGATAATTTTAAATTAAATTTAAGGGAGTGGTAGAACGTTTTAAAAAATAAAAAATTTCCTCTACGAACTTAAGATTATTTCTTGTATGCCTGTACTAATATACTTAATCAGATAAACAATTAAATATGTGTTGAACATGAATGTCGGTTTAATGCCTTAAATTGGTTCTAGTGCTTGGTGCAAATAAAGGATTTTTAGTTTATTTATATTTGAAGAATCTGATTTGACAAAAGGTCTGTTTTGACAAATGAATGACACATGTAGAAGGCTATCCTTTTAAGTGATCAGAGTGACCTGTCTCTACGCATTTTCTGCAATACATACGAGTAAAATTGCTCGAAGTTTACTTACATTGCAAGTACCATGTCCAGCAGAGTGATAAGTACAGACTTCCAACTC
Source organism: Podotricha telesiphe (assembly GCA_038994665.1). NCBI lineage: Eukaryota > Metazoa > Arthropoda > Insecta > Lepidoptera > Nymphalidae > Podotricha > Podotricha telesiphe. The sequence goes on along the minus strand of JAOYRR010000132.1, from coordinate 564,470 downwards.
GGGATCCACGTGGGGAACGTTTAGTCTTTCTAGCTCAATAGCTACGCGACGCACCTCTGACACACAGAAATCTCCGTCTACAATATGGGCGTCGAGACGCAGTAAGTTAGTAGAAATATGTCCACCTTCCTGTAATTAGTAAAATAATAATGAAAAAAAAAAGCTTCACGCTCTTTTCCGCATAGCAGGATAGTTAGGGAGAAAGAAGCGTCTCTTCGTTTTCCACTTTCCAGCCGAAATCAAAACAGTTTGAAAAAATTAACTCCCAACCAACCAACACGTTTTAAACTGTTACAAAACTACCGTACACTAATAAAATATATTCAAAGCACAATATAACGTTAAATAAAGGAAGTGTGTAAGTATTTTATATATTACTTACAGAAGTCCTTCCCCATCCAGTCACAGTAGTCGGTACTCCTGCGCCGACCCAGTCGTAGCTCAAATTGATCGGCATAACATTACTGCTAAGACCTATATTAAATATCGATACCAAAATACCAATATCGTTCTTAGCGATGCTAGCGACGAAGTGAGGGTGAGTGTAGTTATGGGAGAATTCGACTGGAGTTCCACCTGAGTAATAGTTGTTTGTGCCCACTACGCCTCGTAGATTTCTGTATATAAATAACATTTTAGTTTTTGCTTTATGGTTGCCTGTACAATTTTTATTAGTAGATCTCAGACAATAGAATATCTAATATTAAAAATTAAAAATAATATAGATATAATGGCTGTTTGGTTATTGGTATAAATGGTACATTTGTAAAACTTGGTTGTTTGATCAATAATAATTTTCGCTCGTAAAACGCTAGACGGACTTGTCGTGTCCATATCCTTTTCTGCTCCTTTTGCAACTATGTTACCTTTATCCAAATGTTCGAGTAAATGTGTACAAATACATGCAAAGAAATAAAAGTTATGCAATACGATGCCTCCTAGAAGGGCCTAAGAATCATCTCTATTCTAGCCCTGCAGCCCAGCTCGGTTTCTGGTTAGGTTAGGTTAGATATTTTTATCATTTTTTAAAGTGTTCACACACGTAGGAAATAGAAAAACATATTTTTAGAAAACGTTAAAAAATTTGAATTTGACCCCGCGCCTCTTGGAAACCGACCAAGCGGGTATCGACAAAAGACAAAACGCGCTCTTGGCTATACCACCAAACATACAATATCTTTTAAAATGGTCTTAAAGTGAACTGGTACTATGCAATATATAAATACCTTTGAAACTGACATATTGAATTTGCCTGGTTTTTTCTAAAAATAAACTATTTTACCTAACAAAAGAAGCATTTGTTGTTTCAAACGATTACAACATACCTGCTCAAGCTACCATAGCTATACACTGCATCTATACAATGAGCGGCAGTCAGGACATGCTTAGGAGAGATCAGGGAAGCTCCGCAGACCAAACTTCTAAACATAAGTCCGCTAGTGAGTGCGACCATATAGGGGGTGCTGCCTGCAGGAGTTCCGCCAACGATACGCGCCGATGCGTCGGCGTGGAAGAATATGGCCATGTCATCCTTGGTTGCTGGGTAAGCTAAAATGATTGTTTGAATTCCATAAGTTAAAATTAATACTACGAGTGCGTTTTGTTCAATCTATCAACTTCTAACTACCAGAAGTTAAGTTGTTAGAAAAATATCTTTGTTTTCCTTAAATATGACACATTTATTTTAGTTTGGGTAAAACAATATTACAACCTAATAATAGTTATTTTTATTTCAGCCGAAATGAAATTAAATTTAAAAAAATATATTTATTGAACAAAGTAGATTAATTGTGATTTTATTGAGAAACCCACGATCTTTCTTATCATAATTAACATTATATTTGTACGTGAACATTTATACGTGATTAAAATCTCACGTAACTAGAATGCTCACAAAAGGAAATTTATCATTAACATCGTGACTCATTTTAAATGTAAGTTTTTGGACTTTTATAATTGTAGAATATTATTACTTCTGGTTTGCTATGAGTGATGAGAAAGCGTGTAATAACGTTTTGGGTCTTAGATTAAATGTAAATATACCTTTCCGCCAGAATTTGAGACATTCCTTGTTGAGTGGCGGAGCTCAACAAAAATATAAGCATTTCCCCGAGTGAAGATCGAACCCAAAACCATTGCGTTTAAAGACGAACTATGTCTCACTGCACTAAGATAGATATCTAAATTATTTTAATTTCTCCGCTCTGATACTTAAGACATATATATATATGTCTTCACACTAGGTTCTCTTTGACTAAAATAATAATAATAAAATAAATGTAACACATACAGACGGGGATAAGAAAATTGGCACAGCTACACTTTGCGTGGTGTAACAGTGCAAGAGCCAGTAGTTTTTATTAGGTTACCATGTGTATGACATACACGTTGCTAAGGCAACGCGTATTTCACACGTCAACAATCTTAGTATCTTAAGAAAGGCAGAAAGTGTACATTAGTTTCACTTCTATGAATTTTACAACGTATTATGTATAAAGCCGCATCAAATGTTCCTGATCTTTTATTTATTAAAGGAACATTTTATAATATAAAAATAATATATTCATAGTTCTGTTTCCGAAACTAGAACTAATTACGCGCATATACACCATTCGTAATTTCTCCAAGTAAAATACTCTTAAAGAAAATCAATATAAGAAAGACAATATATGAATCTTTCTCTTGAGGAACCTAGAAGAGAAAGTAAAGTCATGGCACTTTCTTTTTTTTCTTCTTAATATATCATTCATATTCTGTTACATGTATTATATATTAGATATTTTAGATATGTAGATAAATATTTTACAGAAGCTACTCACCAAAACTGCCAATAAGTAGAGTTAAAAATAATATTCCTGCCTTGAACGCCATTTTCATAGCCAACGAATATTTAAAACTATATTCGTAGAGTATATCTACATCGGTTTTATAAAAAAAAAAAGTGATAAAAAAATTTATCGCGGATAAGTAATTCGATTATCGATTCGATTAAAAGTTAATTTATTAAACAGTTATAAACAGTATAGTTATAGTATAGAAAAAGGTATCATATGTAAGTTGGCCTTATCATTTTACTTTTGGACTTTGATTGGGAAAGTTGACTCGTTTTCAATTTGCAACTTACAATACTTTAATTAGCTTACCCTATTTTTTCAACTTCACGTTTTTTCACGCATAGTTAGGGCAGTCAGAGAAAACATAGTGACAAGACACTCCGTTCTCCACTTTCCGCCCTAATACATTGTATGTTGGGTGGCGGAACTCAAGCCGCACTTTGTCTTAGTTTCCGGAGCGGAGAAATGACAATAGTTTAAATATAATCATTTCGGAAATCGTACCCACAACACGTTAAAAGAATACGTTAGATATATTAGTTTCATTTATTTTGGCGGCACAGTGTGACAACGTCACTGTAAACCCTATAGTTCGGGGTTCGATAACCAAGTCGGGGAAATATTTACTTTCATTTCTACACTCTGGTAAAAAGAGTTTAGCATTGAATTCCGCTACTCAACACAAAATATCTTAATTCTGAAAGAAAAATGAAAAACTGGATTTCTTTGACTTGCCGTAGATCTGCTATGCGGTAGGAAGCGTAAAGCTACAAATTTTTGTTTTTACTAGAAATGCGAGAAACGTAGTTCTTTTTGCTGTAGTTCTCTTGGCTCATTAACCATAGCCAGCTAACATTAAATCTTACGGCACTGGTATTCAGATTTCAGACACGCGTTTCAGCTACACTTTTTTTAGCATTTCCACCACACATTTCCTTACATTTCCGTATAGCAGGGTTGACAGAGACTGAGTTCTGCATTTCGTACCAGCTACATAACACATAACATAACAAGATAACACATAACATATTCGTACCAATTAAATAAAGTTAAGCATTTTATAAAACTTAACATTTTTATTATCTTTAAACATTTTTTTTGTCACTCTAGTACGGTACAGGCTTATAGCGTAATCTCTTCGATCCAATCATAGTGAGCACTGACTCTCGTAAACATATCGGGAGCTCCGTTAGCGCAAGGTATACCCCAGGATACGATACCAATTTGCTTATTCACGTCTTTACTTAATAAAGCGCTGCCGGAATCACCCTGAGAGAATAATTTTGGTAATTAATAAAAAACAGATCACATTATTTAAGTTTAAGTTAAAAAAGTGTGAACCTCAATAAAATATCAATTTATTTATAAACCAATACTCACATTGCAAGTTCCAAATCCAGGAGAATGGTATGTACAGATTTCAAGTTTTGGGTTTACAGTAGGAGCGCCTCTAATATTAAGCTGGAGTACACGTTGAGCCACTTGACTTGTGCAAGCGTCCCCGTCGACGGTACGAGCATCAAGTTGCATTAAATTTGATGAAAGCGATCCACCAGCCTGTATGTCCAATTTAAGAAATAATAATTATATGTTTATAGAAATAATAATATTTCAAAGACAAAAGGTCTTGTTTGTCTATTTTTTATTGTAAGGCTTTGCGCCCGTAAATGTGACCGTGCCAGTTGAGCACATTTTACTTCCTCAATATCACGTTGAGTGGAGAAGATGGCCAATTCAGAGTAATGCATTTAAATTAACACCTACTATTTTAAAAAAATTAAAGTGTTATTCACACATATAGGATATTAAAAAAGAGGGACTCGTACCCGCCTCTTGGAAACGTGTCTACATTCGACATCTGGTTACGTCGAAATTCTTTTAGGCTAATTTTTGGCGCTAACATTTTAAAAATGTTGAATTATTAATATTATTCTCTTTGCCAACGTTGTTCATAAAAAATAATCTTCAGGTAGCAGAAGTTTGTTACACAGCAGAGATACTAACAATAAAAATAAGTTGCAATAAACGATTAATAATTTTGACGTAGCCGGATGTGGCTTAATGGCCAATGCACTACAATCATTTTTTTATAAGTTTTCCAAAAACTGTTAAAGACTTGTTAGTTAAACTAAAAAAGTTTTTTATGATTACTTACACGAGTCCTTCCCCATCCATTGACAGAAGTAGGAACATCAGCGCCTACCCAATTCTGGCTTAAGCTGATAAGTCCGACAGTGTTGCTCAGTACAATATTACTGCTTGCGACTAATATGCCGATGTCATTCTTTAGAATGGGTATAGGTAAGTATTGAGAGTGAATGATTCCACGAGAGAAGCTGATTTTGGTACCTCCTGAGTTCCAACGATTGGTCCCCACAACGCCGCGGAGTGATCTGTTGAATGCAAATAACAGTAAAAATTAACATTTACTGTAATCATATGAATGTCTGCTACATTCATATGATTACAGTAAATGTTATGTAAAATTTGTAGCTATTTATTTCGTTTGGATAACGTCTCTATAACCTAAAGTAAACTTTGTAGCTTAAAAAAATTTTTTTTTTTCTTTGTAGTATAAAACCCGTAGTAAATCACAAGTAATCTAAATATTGATGATTTCAGATAATTAAATATATTTGTGAGTATTTTTTAAGAAATACTAAAATTAAAGAACAATACATAAAAACAACTTTCCAAAAAAGAAAACACGCTTAAAAATATGTTTCTATAATCATAGTCTTTTTGAAAAGAATATAAACTTAACTCATGCTATGAAAATATTGTATTTTCATCGCATGCATCGGACACAAGTGTAAATTTTCAAGCAAACCTTACTGCGCCAAAAGTGGATCCGTGGATTGAGGATAAATTAATAAACACTTGTTAAGTTACATTTAATACAAAAAAATAGAACTGAAACTATTCAAAATTTTAAAATAATTGGACCTTCCAAAGGTAGTCAAAATTGAACTTATGGATTCCATTATATAGCCTGATATATTATATATATGCCCAATGTACATACAGGGCAAGCTACTTTACTTACGAAATCAACCCATTCCCAGAAGATAAAGGTACGATACAATGAGCCGCAGTCAGGATATGTACTCTAGTAATCAAAGAACCTCCACACAGCAAACTCGTAATAAAAACACCACTTGTGAGAGCCACCATGTGCGGTACCCTACCAGCTACCATACCTCCTACGATACGGGCAGTGGGGTCTGTGTGGTCGAAAAGTCCTGCTGAGATGGTCGAAGAATCCTGCTGAAATGGGAACGCTGAAAATTGACGATTAATTAATAAAACATATTTATGGATTAGTTTTGTTTTTCATTTATTTTTTAATGCTGTTGACCTTATTGATCTTGACAGCGACACTGGTTGGGAAGAAGAATTGGGTTCAGGGAAAAAGGGAACTCAACCGTCGAGAGAAAGTATCGTGCAGATCAGGAGGCTTGCGGATGAAACCCTGATCTGACGATAGAAGAGAATTTTCGGTACCTGGTGGCGGGCCTAGTGACAGTGTAGGCGGTCTGCCCCCACCTAGAGCACTGGGTCAAGAGGAGTTTCGGGTTCCTGACGTTCAGACTGGTGCAAGTGCTTACGAGGCATGATTGCTTCGGCGAATAAATGCACCGGATTGCATGTCGGGAGATGTTGCCAACGTGCCACGGGTGTAATGCACCCGTCGATTCGGCGCATCGCACTCTGGCCGAGTGCCCCAGTTGGGGCCCACAACGCCACGCCTTGATAGCTTTAGTGGGTAGGGACCTTTCATTAACCTGTGTGGTGTGGGCCATGCTGGATAGTGAGAGGAACTGGTCTGTGAAGGTCTTCTTCTGCGAATCAGTTGTCTCATTGAAGAAGTAGCGTAGCAGGTGCGCGAGGCTAGCGCGAACACAGAGTTTCGCCGCCGAAGGCCAAGGGAGAAGAGAAGACGGTACGCGCATCTCCAACTCCCCCTAGAGGAGCTACTACAGGAGGGTCATGGTGATCCTCCTGCAAGTCATCGAGGCTGGTCGCTTCGGAGGCATTGGATGCTCTGGAAGGAACTCCGGAGCACCCTGAACGCCTCGGTGGCCGTCCACCGAGGCGTTGTAGTAGTATGCACGAGCGTTTCTTTGACGTCTCATGGGGGTGGAGAGAGTTTCCAATGGGTTTTAGTGGGTAGTATCAGGCTTACTTTCCGGTGAGTCCCACAGTACCGTCCGTTCCCGCAAAGGTCTGCACACGGGCGGTCTGCGTGAAAGGTGAAGTGCAAGCACTACGTGGCGCCTGAGAGAGTATCCTCGTTCTCAATTTCATGAATTTCTTGTGTATTTATGCAGAGAACCTACTGTTTGAATATTTCCTCGACTAGCTATCAATATAATATTGAATAAAAAAAAACTACATTTCAAATTTGCCCAGATATCGCAGGACTTATTCTTTAAGTAAGATACTAGCATAATGAAGGTGATTTATTATTGTAATTTACTATTCCAAAAGGATCCTCTTTCTATTTCTTGAATGCAAAAAGACAATAGGTACTACGTGCATATTATTATTTTAAGACTTTTTAAAATTTTATACAACAATGTTCAGTTTTAGTTTTAAAGATACTAAGGTGGCTGGTTAAATGTAGTGTGAATAATTTGTAGTGATGGTAATATCATTACTGGTGTAAAACACAGTACGAGATATTGTTTTACCTCACCTTATAACAGATAAATATATATTTGCTTACACCCGGGAGAGAGAGTGAGAATGGTAATGTACAAATTAATTTCACTTCTCCGCTCTAGTAAGATAAAGCGCTGAAGTGAAGCTGAAATTAATTACACAATTTTCACGAATCAATTCAAATTATCAAATACTGACATTGTTAATGCCGATTGCACAATTAATTATTACCACGAACAGATACGACATTTTATTGCGTATTAGATTTATTGTTTAATTCATTCAATCACATTGCTATCATTAAATATATTGTAAGAATCTTGTTACGATAATCCATGAATTTAATAGATTACTTGTAATATTTAATAGCATTTATTTAAAAAGTAAGTGTACATAAATGAGTAATGATAGTAGTAGTGATAGTTGTGACTTCAAAATATTATTGACGAATTGAATTTATTTGTCTTAGGTCATTCATTAAGCATTTTATTAGTAAAAGTTGAAGTCTAACATGAAATAGATCATAGATTTTATTCATAAGAAGAAGTGACGAAAACTTGTAAGAAAATAAATATATCAAACAACTTAGGCAAGGATAGTGTTTTCGTGGTCATACATACTTATATGTTTTTTGTTAATTATACCAACTGCCGCTTATAGTTTACAGTAACACTGTCCCTCCTTTTCGGTTTACGTACATTATATACACCATCGTGTCGCAGTGGCACATCGTGATTGGTTGTAGGTTCGATCCCCACTCGGTAGAATGATCATAATTTAAATATTTTCATTTCTCTGTTACGGTGAAAAAACGGGCGGCGTTGAGATCCGCCACTCAACACGCAACTTGTCGAATCCAGTCGGAAAGTGGAGAATGGTGTCTTGACACTAGGTTCTCCCTGATATATTTACATGGTAAGGGAGACCAGGATCCAAGGAAGAGAAATAGAAGAATTCTAGTAAAAATCACTCCATACAGTTAAAATAGGAAATTTAGTAAAACATAATTAAATTAATTTCATCACTGCCGAACTCGATTCCATATGACTGTTATAAAAACAACCTACTGTCGAAAAAGTTTGAACTCTGAAAATAAATAACTCTTGGACAAATAAACTTGTGAACAAATTAACCGATCTGATTTTTTGAGACTTAGATTAGGCTTAGTTACTAAATTGTGTAAAATTTTTGGAAGTTTTAATCACACCAAGATAAGATATTAAAATCCAATGAAACTCTTGTTAGAATTATTTGAAAGCATTATATTACATCTTATAAGCAGAGCCTGATGTGGCAAAAAATTAAAACTTAATTCGTACCACAAAGACAGCTACAAAACCTTTACAAAGACATCTAAGAACTACTTTATAATTATAGCCAAGCCAAGAATAGGTATATAATATCCGAAATAACAGGACCGATTTGAATATATTTTTTGTATTCGCCACCTAGGACTGACATTATATAGAATATAATTAATATCAAGGGTTCAGGTACTTGATCCAGAACTATAACAGACCAGCTTGAACTGTAAGAAATGTATAAACACAATTTTTGATGAAATATAAGTACAAGTAACTATAACCTTCTATAAATAAATGAGACTATGCCAACTTAGCTGAAACTATGTAGCTTGATGAATGTTTATGTCGGCACATAAACATATATTATTATTCTGTCCAAGAATACTATACTAATGTTAATGTGTGAAATTAAACTCTTTTGATGCTCTTTCGGGAGGCGGCTAATCATAGTAGTGAAGTTATTGTAATATTATGTTTAAAAAGGGGAAACTGTTGAGTATCTCACCGGTTGTTCTCAGCAGAACTGCCTTCCGAGACAGCGATAGCTTGTTGTAGGACTGACATTTGAAAGAACTTGTTAAATAAGCCATTCCTATTTCAATAAACAATATTTAGATTTTGAAATATTTGTAAAATTTTATTGAGAACACTATGCAATTAGCGATGGACATTTTTTTGACATATGAAAATCAAGCATCTAGAAACTATATGGAATTTTAAGATATCAGATTATACGAAATATGAACTTTAAAAAATTGATATACCTGTAGCGACCAATAAAAAAAGCTAATCAATAGTTATGTACAAAACTGTTGTTTGTCGTTGGCATCTTCTATCGAAACCAGTAGACAGTTTTTCAATTATAATCTGTTCTTTTTCAGCGGTATGTACTTATAATTTATAGTTAAAAAGTGTACAAAATTGACTCACCATCACTTCCAACAAGTAAGCCTAAAGCCAATAATCCAATTCTGAACGCCATATTTACATATTATGTTGAGCGTAATTCTATTATATTCTGTTTTATATACAAATACAAGATTACAATTAAAATGCTATCTATAAAAATACATATTTTGAAATATGATTATAGAAAATTTAATCATATTTCAAAATATGACTTATTATCATAAGTAAGTAAAGATGTTTGTACGTCCGAAGATTTAGAGTTAGCTGTTGCACGTGTTGTGTGTACTTATAGGATATAATGAAAAAAAACTGGCGAATTTGAAAACTTTAGATTTTTTTTAATCAATTAAAAAGGGAAGTAAAACCTATTATTTTATTAATCTTAAATTTTATTCAAATATGAATATTCCAAGTTGCTACCCCCTTTCGAAAATCGAACCGTTCGACCCCTTTTTCAAATAATCTCCCGTAATTATGTGAAGATAGCCAACGTCATCCATAATTTCCATAATTCCTACGCATTAGCCGGTGACCTTCTCTGGGCAATCTGTTGTTACTCAGAGATGGATCCCGGTGGTGGCTCTACGTGTTGGACCTATGTCCCCACCAAAGCCCCTTTCAAAGGACCGGGGTTCTTTTGAACCCGAGATGTCTTATAGATACATATATAATAATAATAATAAGTCTTTATTTTTGCGGATCCGATATACTTAGCCTTTTTTTCAGAGTTTCTTTTACTTATTAAAAAGATTATATAATTATATTATTTTTAAAATAGGTATTATATATATATATATATATATATATATATATATATATATGTATATATATAGCTTAATATATTTGTATGTAAACCAGCATATATTAAGCTAGTCATGTTATCGTGTACAGAGAAACTAAGCCCAAATCGGGTATTTGCATTTAAAACGGATACGATAACGTTATTTAGATCAAAAGTACGCGCGCGAGTTAGTTGAGACGTTGCGATATATGAGAAACAAATGAGGTAAGAAGTTTAACAAAAACGATTCTTCATACAAAAAGTGGGTATATATATATATATATATATATATATATATATACTATATATATATATAGCATGCATATATATATAAATTGAGTGTTTTATATTGATTCAATAAAAAAAATCACATTCATACACCCTTAATACATCCTTAAACAAGAACAACAGTAAATATTTAATACTCTGTGATCAATACACAAATTAAAGTAAGTTAGGACATAAATCATGATTTAAATGAAAGTAGCTAGATTTTGGCCTCTAACACGCTGACCACGGGCTCTTTTCTTATCCAAGATACAGAAATTTGTGAACGTTCGGACTTCATAGTCAATTCATATTATTATTTGAATGTAATATTTACAATAATAAAATAGTGTCTTACAAAAACCGTAACCGTAAAATTGTAGCGGATTTTCATAGTCTTATAAAATATTAGTAACCGATGCGCTGGCGATGCTGGAACAAAAGGTTAAATCGAAAAATATATATATAGAACATTAAAGTCTTTTATTTTTCCATTATTGCCAATAAGTTAGTTCATGTTCGATAGGATCCAGTCTTGGAAGGTGCTGACTCTGACGAACATGTCGGGTGCTCCTAGAGCGCAGGGTATTCCCCAAGACACGATGCCGACTTGCTGGCCGTTGTCGGTACGTACTAGAGCACTGCCTGAGTCGCCCTGTAAAAATATTTTTATGTATTATTAAATTAAATTAGTTATATTTTAACTGATTTATAATTTCAATAACTTTAATTGATATATAATTTAAATTGATTTATAATTTCAATAACTTGGGAGTGTCAGCTCCCAAGATGTGATGCTCACAAGTAAGCGATCACAAGTCTATAACAAGAACTATCGGCTATCTATTTATATTAATTTAAAAGTAAATAGATAGAAAGAATTAACAATGAAAATACTGACTAGCATATAACGATTTCAATGTGGGACGTTCTCTACTTTCTGCCCGAAATCGGAATATTAAATGTTGTGTAGTGGAACTCAACACCACGTTTCGTCTTAGATACCAAAGCGAAGAAATGAAAGGATTTTAAAAACAATCAAAGTCCAAGTCCAATAATAATCATGAAGTTAGTAATTTCTGATAACTTTAGATTAGGCTATAGAAGTTTTATTTTAGTAATAAATTAAGTCATATTTACTACAAACACTTACGTTGCAAGTTCCCCGTCCGGTAGCGAGGAAGATGCAAATTTCGACATTTGGATCGACATCGGGGATGTCATTTCTGCCCAACTCCTTAGCTCGCCGAGCCATCTCTGAGATACAAATGTCACCGTCCATAACTTGGGCGTTATGTTGCAGTAAGCTTGCAGACAGAGATCCTCCGGCCTGTAAATTTACAACAATTAATATGATAATATTCACAAAAAGAAACAATATGGTTTTAAAATTATATAGATAACTAAAAGTTTAGTGTTACTCCAACATTACTCTCCATTCATTTACAGATACTGCATGTTCAACTCAACCTCACTTTCAAACTAGATAGATAATACAAATAGTTTCAATGTCAGCGTTATCCAAAAACGAAATTGAACCATCCAGACAATCAGGTATCCTCTCAGAAAGCATAAATATTTAAAAGCATTTATAATACCACGAAATGATTTATATTTCTTCAAATTTTATATTTAAAACATAATAAGGCGGAATGTGCCATTTTTTTAATACATTTTTCAACTTATATGTCAAACATAATAACTTACACGAGTGGCTCCCCATCCAGTGACTTTGGTATCCACTCCACCACCGACAAAATCAAAGCTCAATGGGACAATATTGATAGAACTGCTCAGGGCGATATTTGAGCTGGTCATTAAAAGGCCAATATCACTCTTCAAAATAGGCAGAGGTTTGTATTCTGGATGGATGACACCACGAGAGAAGGAGATCTGTTTACCTCCTGACCGCCAACGAGCACTGCCGATGGTACCTCGTAAGGAGCTGTTAACAAAATAGGAAATATATTTTGTAATTGTGAATTTTGTAATTGTGCTATATTCACTACAAAAAAAATTTTTTTACTATAATGTCTTTATATCTCCATCTGGTTAGTTGAAAGTAGGTTAATATTATAAGAAGTATTATCAGTTAATAAGGAACCTATTTAACTAAGAATATTTCCTAAAAATATTCTTAGTTAAATAAATGCAAATAAATGAAATATTAGTCACTGGTTTTTTTCTTGCCAAACCTATATACCGGAATAGAGGCATTTCTGTAAAATCAAATAGCCTTTTTTAGAAAATCATCAATTTACGCTACTTTATCAAAAGCGATTGAATTCAACAATTACATCGAAACGTAATCAATAAACTGCCAACCGAATGTAAAAAATTAAATTAAATGTTGTTATCAGCTTCACGCATTTTCCCGCATAACAGGGGAGGCAGAGGCCTAATGGCAGAACATTGCCTTCTCCACTTTCCGCCCGAATTCGGGACATTGCGTGTCGATGTAGAGGGGGGAATTGAAAATAACTTACATAAAAAAGTCCCCCGAGTGGGAATCGAATCTACAATAAATCACCCTTAAAATCAGACGCGATCCCACTGGGCCAAGATGACTGCAAAATTTTAATTTAATTCACAACTTTTGGAAAAGTTATATGGAAGAGTAGAGAGCGGTAGAGCGTAAAATAGAGAAATAAAAAAGACTATTCAAACTTACGACAACAGATTACCGTTGCTATTGAGCACTGGGACGACGCAGTGAGCGGCAGTCATGACCACATTTTCGGAAATAATTGACCCTCCGCAAAGCAGGCCTTTGATCAAAATCCCTGTGGTGAGTCCGACCATGTGTGGAGTTTGACCTGCAGCTTCACCTCCGACGATACGAGCGAAACTGTCCGTGTGATCGAAGAAAAAGGACATGTCATCGTCGATCGGTAACGCTGTAAAATTTAGTATTCCTTAATGCTAAGTTGCAAAAATTTATAGCTGAATAAAAAAAAATTAAATGATATAAGCTTTGGCCAGGAAATGTTGGTATTTAAAACTATTTGTGTTTCTTTAATCACATTCCTGTCAAATTAATCAAACTCACTAAAATAAGGCTAACTTAAAAGTAGGCTGTAACATCAATTCTGACGAAGAATGAGGAGGAAAGTATGTGGTCACACCATAACTTGGAGCAATTAGATCGATAACTTTTTTTTCTTTCTATTCCTAGTTTCTTAATACTTTTTAAAAGGTTCGAATTAATTATTTATTCATAAAACTATGTCTGTCAGGTCAGTTAGAATAGGGTTCATATCCTAATAAGCAGTTATAAGCAAACCAATACAATGCATCTTATAACTTTAGAATGAAGAACTGAAATTAGTTTCTGGAAAGATGTTGAAATAATTGTTGAATTACAAAATATTAAAATTCCTGGTACTAGTTATAATCTTGAGTGACGATAAAATTTGAAAATATTGTTAACTAAGTGAGTTTATAGCATTCTCCTTTCGCCAACTGACAATATCTTGTAATTAGTTTCGGGACGAGGAGCTTCGAGATAACTTTTTTACACAGTAGAATAAATGCAAATAATAATAACAAAATTCTAACTTATAGGAAAGGCGTAACTCAGGTACTTGAGGCTAACATCTCAAACATCGCTGGTTTTCAGTTACACCCTAAAAATCTGATCCCTATATTCTTACTAGTTTAAATTAAATGACTATTTATATGTATGAGAGCATGTGTGTGTGTGTGTGTCTGTGTAGTGCATGTAACGTTTTGGTGCGAAGACTGATGGTAAGTGCTTAATTGTCAAAGCTGCTCAAGTGTTATCCATGAAGTGCGGTTTTAAGTCTCGCTTAATTTAATATCTTGTACCTAATTACAATATTGCATAATGTCAAATGTATAATTATATGCTCACCATTGTTTCCAATCAACAAACACACAAACAGTATACCAGCTAACTTAAACGCCATTTTGAGCCTTCTGTGATGACTATTCTGATCCTGGCTTTATATATTTGGTAAAATATCTTATCATTTAAATAACATGATAATTATATTCGATTACCATAATCAAAGTTAATTACAATCATTATTTCCACTTTTACTAAGATTAAACCTACCTATACCTAATAAACAGACTTACCGGTGAAATTTGTTGTAGAATATAAGTTTTTTGATAACAGTATTGTTTTTTCATTTATATATTAATACCTAAATTCCAACTCACTTCTTTTGAACACGTTTTACTATCCGATAACAATACAACATTTTCATAGAATAGGCCTGACGTCCTAACCGGGGATCCGACCAGAAAAGTGAGAAAATATTTTTAAGCGAGTTTTATATTTTCTTCAAAGAAATTTGTGATTACTGTACAGAAAATAACATGTCTAAAATAAATGTATATTTTGAGTTTTATCCAGGAGAACCGTTGTAATAATTTAGTGTAGTAGACGTATACGGACGTCCTACATCTGCCAGTCCGGAATCCCATATAACTCGTCTAAGTCTCCAATCGAGCGGGTGTCCGTAGCGGATTTCTAACGTTAAAAAAAGACGCATAAAAGAAGTTAAAATTAAAAACCTTTGAATTGAATTATGAAAACCAATTAACCTGTAAAAAGTACAAAAGACATTTAAATTGATTCCGATTTTGAGAGCGACCTAAAGTAGATACTCATTAAAATGAATATAGTAATAATATATATTAATATTTAACTTTGAACTGTTATTATTTGAAGCCTTACAGATTGAGAGAAGGCAGCTTGGCTTGGTGGCGAGTCATTTTTAATGTTACATTCGGCTATTTTTCACCGGATGTCATGTAACGTTTTCCCTGTCTATCCGTCGTTGAGCTGTGGCACCTGGGTATCGACTTTTGCTCATTGGCGTCTTGTCTGTAGTAATAAGTGGGTAAAAATACTTTATGGATTTGGTATATTACAGGATATTTATAATATATAGAGTGCGAAGTGATTGATTTCTAACGAAGAGGTAAATAAAGATTATTATATATTCGCTATTGATCTACTGAAAGTTTATAATTTTAGCCTTTGTTTGTAAAGCTTTGTTTCAGCGAAGTGTAAAGTTTTAAAATTACGATATAACAAGAATCAGATGTTTTTATTTACTTTCTTACCCTACTTGTTGTTCATATTCATGATAAATTTGATGTCCAAGGGGAAGTCCATGTTAAGTACCCCTGTACTATGGTAAAAAAACGTCGGTGCATGGATCATACTACAACCTTGCAGAGCGTTAAGTGAAATATAGTACAAATGTACTATCAATATTTGGGTATTGATTGCATCGTCTACGGTTCTATAGATACCCACACTATCCTTACCATCTTTCTCATAACAAGCTTAACTTAACAACCTCCTTTTTAATATCTGGTCGGAGTATGCAGGAAAAAGCATGAAGCTGTAAATAATTATATTTTAAAAGAAATTTTGTTGATATGTAGGTTGAAAGTAAGCTTGTTATCCAGACGTATGTCCAGGTCTCTAATCTCAGATAGTCGTTTTATAACAGCACCATTAAAATGATGTTAAGATCATTTTTAATATTTTTAAAGTGTTATTGCCGCAAGTGATAATTTTACTTGGTATCATATTATAGTTATCATTCATCGCTATATACGTAACATTTATCGTTTGATAAAATTTATCTACTACATTTATACACTACTGACGTTACCATAGAATCTTTAGGCAAATCAATCCAATTCAATTGATACTGATACATTGGTTAGTAAAATATATGAAGCGAAGGTGAGCGGTAAGAGCGTTAGGAGACCTCAGGTGACTTTCGAGAACACATTATTGATGATAGTGGAGAAAGGTCACGTAGAAAGCATGAGAACAGCCCGGAAGGCGTGTATGAATAGGTTGGACGAGGCAAAAGAAGTATTCAGGGACCGTAGCGTTTGGGCGCCATCCGTCCTCTTTGACTACCCCGTTAGGGATAAAACGTGAAAGCTAAAAAAATGGGAACATTCGCACAGTACGAGGAACATCAGAAATAGTTCAACACATAACTAAGACATTTGGCAAAATAAGCAAAGTCTAGTGCAAGTCCTCGAGTATAAATAGCTTTTTGGGAATTTTGAATGCTCAGTATACAGTGTATACTGAGCATTCAAAATTCCCAATTACTAGATTAAGATATCTGTTATTGATGTTGTTTATAGTATAAAGTTGTTCAAATTTATTAAAATTAAGAAAAACAGAAATACGGTCCACGAAAATATTATTATTAGACATTTAGAAGATTCATTTTGTTCTCAGAATGTGTCCATTTAGCATCTCTCACTGTCAAGAAACTTTCGGCAGGATAATAAGCCATTTCCGGAGTCGGTACTGAGCTCAAAAACGTGATATAATGACTAACACTGTTATTTAAAATGAAGAAAATAGCAACCACTAGCAACCCGGTCGCGGCTTCGCCGCTTCTTCCCTTATCACTAAATGTTAAGGGAAGTGTATCAAAATACAATATTCAACACTGCACGAACACAGAGACAAACGGAAAATACATTTAAAAAATAGTGCTTTGGGTTCTATTACATCAATAAATGCCCCCAATACTACTTACTATTTTCAAATATATTCCATGTACAGACTACGACCAGTTACATTTTTATAATATCTAATGATTTTTATAATATATATAACATATAATAATATAATGCAATGGATGATTATAACTCAGTTCTTAAAATGGAAGTCTAGCTTGTTCTTAATCTTCTGATTTACAAAGATATGATGCATGTATGTATGGGTGTAGGGAAGTAAATATGAAAGATAAGATAGAAAGGCTATAATCTGACTCTGGCTTTGGTTTTTGAATAATTTACGAGTACAATAGCTAGATATTTCAATTAACTGATAATCTCCGGAAAGGCTTATACGTCATTAGATAATGTTAATATTCAATCATTAAGGATAACCACATCCAACATTTAGCGGCAGGATTTGGGAACAGTAACTGAAACTATAAATTTAGTCACTTTCAAAAATACAACGTCTGTTGACAAAAATAGCTTCTCTTTCTATTATTTGTAAATTATTTTGTATTATAGTGTAGTGCGTTGCGCGTAGACATTTGACGTCTGAAGATCGTTGCGTGTGGCGAGCGAAGCGAACAAGGCATGTCGTATAATAATTAAATATACGTGGAACATCTTCTTCATATATATATATATATATTATAAAAAGGTAATTTTTGTTTTTTTTTTATATGAATCAAATTAAATATATATATTTTTTAAATATATTTTTAATTTTTTAAATATATTTCAATAATTGAGGCCATCGTCGCGCAATGGGACAGTGTCTGTCTGCAATCGTGGTTGATTGTTTGTTAATTCTTACTCGGTGTAATGATCACAATTTAATTATTTTCCTTTCTCCTCTCTGGTGAACAAAACAAAGCGCGGGGCTGAAACACCCCACTCAACACGCAATTACTCGAATTCAGATGGACAGTGGGTAACGTGTAAGTGTCTTGACACTAGGTTTTCTCTAGATACCCTGCAATATTTACCAATATGACGTTACAATACTAGCAAGTAACATTAAGTGTATTTTAATTTTGGAAACCTAATTTATTAAGCATAAAGTATGAAACTTGGGTTACAATATCTAAAAGTATCTCGCATAGTGAATAACCCATCTTACTTAATGAGGTTGATATCACTGGAATAAACTGACCAGCGCCGTCTGGAACATCCTGGGGAAAGGAGTTGGACAAAAGAAATCCAAACCTTCATTAGCCGCGTTAAACACTTTCTAGTAAAAGTGAATCTTATGATTCGCGTTAATGACATGCTAGTATTAATACGTTAGGAGCTTCTTGGATGGGTGAAATCTGGTGACTTCTTGCACCAACATGTGTATCAGCAGTATATAATAGCTATAACGGTAACGTATTATGCGACATTAGTGCAGTGTGTATCTTTACAGGGAAACTTTAATGGATTTTGTATAGATTTACGTATATACTGTACACTTTTCAAATAGTGTTTGATTGTCTAATCATGTAGAACAATAATAATATGTTTTTTTGTCAAAAATACATTGTAGAAAATAAATTGTACAGTAGGTGGCCTTATCGCTATAAGCCATCTCTGCCTGGCCACCTTAAGGTGTAGGATAAATCGGTAAGCAATGTACTTGCATTATACATTCATATAAATTAAGATTCTTAACCCTCAAGAAATCGTTGGCGGTACTACTGTAAAGTGTTCGAAACGTCAGATTTCCATGCTATGCGGTAAAAAATGTAACAAACTGTAAAATAATCTGTATTATTAAAGTTAAATCACATCTAACATTAAAAAAAAAGTCACATTGCAAGCGCGGATCCACCGCAGTGGGCAAGATAGGCAGGCATGCCCACAACCCTACTCGATTTCAGACATCACACTTTTTGATTTTCACACAACTCCAGGATATATTGATATGGATATGCTAATGAATATTCAGAGGCCACTGCAGTAGCGTGTACCCAACTGTAGATAAAACGGAACATAATGGTGACCATTTTCACAAGACAGCGAAAAACTATATATTTCTTTTGTCTCTACGTGTTTGGTCGACTGGATTAATGATGAATAATGAATTCATGTCTTATAACCTATTTATTAGGATTAAGTTCGTAAATTGTTAAATAATACGAAACTACTGGGCATTATTGTTGCAAATATATTATTTTTTAAACAGGTGCGATATATGAGAAAACCATTTTTGTCACTCTTCTTTAGTAATTCAATTCTATTCATTAGTCAATCTTAGTTGAGACGGCAGAACAATTTAATTTTCGTCGAGTTTCCTCTCAACAACGTACAATATTGTGGTAGGATCTCCTCCTAATCTCGCTAACATAACAAAAGTTAGGCCAGCTCATCAAGACAATCATAAAATTTGTGTCAATAGCGTCAGACGAAGCCAGCACATACTATGGGGCGACATGTGGGGAAACTAAATCGAATCGATTCTCATTAAATAATGAGAATTAATCCGAGGAAACTTTATGACAATTCATATGGCGATGCGACCGCTAACAAATGCCTCAGACTTTTCAAACCTCTAATGCATGTTATTTGTTCTACTCCAGCCGTGTCGAATAAGCTTTATCCCTAAAAATCAATTCAAACAATCGAAAATCTGCATAATCTGCCACGTAGTCATCAGGAAAATAAATTAATGCTAGCCATACAATGTTCAACACACTTCTGCAATTTTTTATGATACCAGCCGGTAAAATATCCTACCAACTAGTATTTCATAACGTTTTCTTGTGCAATGTTTGGAAGGAACATGCATTCACTATCTTGATCAATTTCCAGGGTTGGGGTCATATTATATATATACATTAACATTATAAAAATAATGGCAGTTTATTTTGTAGTATGCAAATTTGATGACTTGAATAGTAGTTTTCTAATTATTAACTATACTTAATACCTAGGCAAAGAGAAGTGGCGTAAAATGGAAATCGTAAATGGATATCGAAAGTTATAGCTATATTATTGATTCCATTAGTTGTGTTTATGAATCACCTATAATATTATTTTCAGAGATAACTTAATGTTTTGACCTTCACGTTGGACCCAAATTGACAATTTTATTGACATTTATCAATATTGGTACTATATGCGCCACGTGGAATAGCCACAATTGAAAAAAGTTTTTAGAAAACCTATACAAATTTGATACTATCTATTGAAATTGAAACCTAAAAACAAAATTATAAAAACTGCCTTTAAGTTGGTAATTCTCTTGTCTATAACACTTTCACATCAGTTGTTCTAGACGACTGCAATTTTTATCGGCTTACAATTTATGTCAAACAAGTTTGATTATACAAAGAGGACCTAGAGAAGAGGGCTTTCTAAAATCCGCCCGAATTCGAAACATTGCGAACTGAACACCCAACTTTGCCTCCGATTGATACTCAAGATTCCCCAAAAAACCAAAGTTAAGTGTGTAAATATTGGGCAATAACATAAAATAATCGCAATACAATAGGAAACCGATTAACTTGATTAGTTGTCGACGTTAGAAGTTCGAATAATCAAATGAAGTATACTTAATATAAAGTAAAAAACTAATTAAACTTAAGTTAAAAAAAGAGAAGAAAGAGATCCACTAAGTTCAGTTCACTTTATCACAATCTGTCTTCAATCAAATTAACCAGGTTGGCAGTTCGGATAATCGAGAATCCTTCAGAGAATAGTAACTCTAGACTTGATGACTATACAATTGATGAATTAGAAGTTAGAACTGTGCTTCGACGTCGCTATTCATGAAAGCGGTAATGAAATTATGACTCTAAATATTTTCTCTTTAAAATGTGTTTGACGCGTTTTCCCGCAAAGCCTGTATTGAGAGAAAAGCCTAGTGCCAAGACACTCCATTCTGCACTATCCGTTTATATTCGAGACATTGCGTATTTAGTGGCGAAATTCAACGACCCCTTTTTATTGTTCAAGAGAGCGGAGAAAATAAAAATAATTAAATTACAACCATTCCACCGAATGGTAATCGAACTAAAAACCAATTGTGGTTACAGTCAAATGCTACCGCACAGCGCCATGATGTCCTAACATGATTATCGTAATTTTTTGGTACAAATTGGGACAGCGGGACTGTATAGTAAATGGTCGTGAGCTCAATCTCCACTCAGGGGATTACAATATTTATATTTTCCAGCTTTTGCAACACAAAGCGTGGCGAAGAACTCTGCTACTCAACACGAACGTACGAATGGAGTGAATTGACACTCTCCGCCTATCTTTCTATACGGGAAAATTTCTATCATTTCAATCATGCACATGCTATAGTTCAAGAGTTCTGTAGCAGTCATATAATGCTGCTACCGTATGACAGTTAAATTTGAATTTTTATTCAGAATATATTTGAACTTACCTAAGCTCGCGACTTCGTCTGCGTGGAGTTTTATAATAAAATTAGCCTAAGTTACTTCTTATAACATCAGCTATCCAGTGAAAGTCCCGACAGAATCGAGAATCGATTCCATTCCAGGGATTAGCCAGAATTAACAAACAGACATAAATTGTAAAAAAAAAAAATATTTTGGGATATGTACCAAACGTGTATGCATACATAATATGTATTTATTAAAAAGTGGTTATTTTTTATATTTCAAATAGACACTACCATTTTATTTACTCGTTTACATAAAATTAAATTATTATATTTAATTTAAGTGTCTAAAACTACTAGACAGTAGTCTAGTACTGAATATATATAAAACTTCACGCTTTATGTAGTCAGAGAAAACTTAGTGCCAAGCCACTTCGCTCTCCACTTTCCACCCGAATTCGAGACATCTTGCACCAGAAACGAAAATAATGTAAATATAATTAAATCCGAGAAGGGCTCGAACCCGTAACTAATCAGACGGCGTTTGTGTTCTGACGGCGTCCCACTGCGCTACGAGGACGCTTATATGATTTTAGGTTTTATCATCTACACAAACGCATTTCCGGGCGACAAATCGTTACAATAAAATAAAATGAAATAGGTAAATCGAAAGACAATTTAAATTAATAATTTCATTACTCCATTATCACACGCTAAATCTTCACTTCGCTTTTGGTTAATCATCGAGTGTTTTGTTCTATCCAGCTTCTGTAGGGACTGATTCTGACGAACATGTCGGGGGCACCCAGCGCGCAGGGGATTCCCCACGATACGATACCAATCTGCTGACTGTTACTGGTACTTAGCAGGGCACTGCCTGAATCACCCTGTAGATGAAAATGATAAGCTTTTTTTTAATTTGCTTTCAAAATTATAACAACAAGTTTAAATAAAGCCATTGTTGCGCAGTGGGAACGCTATTGGTTGTGAGTTCGATTCCCACCCGAAGGAATGATTATAATTATATTTCTTTCTTTTTTTCGCTCTGGTACCTAAGACAAAGCGCAACGTTGAGTTCCGCCACTCAACACGCAATTTCTCACAGAAAGTGGAGAACGGAGTATCTTTCCACTCGGTTCTTTCTGACTACCCTTCTATATGTTAAAAAGCGTAAAGCTAAAAAAAAAAAGAAATAAATTTAAATCAAACTAATAGCTAATACGAATAGCGTATCTCTGTTATAGCGATTGTTGTGAGTTCGATTCCTATGCGAAGAATTTTGCTTAACTTATTTTCATTTTAAATTTCAAAACAATGTTATAGCATATAGACATTTTAATACTCACATTGCAAGTTCCTCGTCGAAGAGCGAGGAATGTACAGATCTCAAGATTAGGATCTACGCTGGGAACATTTCTGAAGCCATTTTGCGCGGCGATGCGAGGCACCTCCGTCCTACAGAAGTTACCGTCAACAGTGCGCGGGCGAAGTTCCAATAGATTTGCTGAAAGCGAACCACCGGCCTGGAAAATAAGTTAACATATTCTCTTAACTATTACAAAAAAAAACGCTAAAGCATGTAAAGCTTTTTTTTTGCATATTTTAAACTGCTGTAGATAGCTAGTGCCCCATTTTCTGCTGATTCATATACCGTGTTGAATGGCGAAATGTAACTGTAAACTATAGTTAAGATTACGAGAGTTTATTTCTTATAAGAATTGAATTATTCACAATAATTGGTTTTCAATTCTCCGCTCTTGTTGTTCACCAGAAACAAACTACGGCGTTGAGTTCTCCCTTTCAACACGCAATGTCTCGAGAGTTTTGACACTAGGTTCCCTCTGACAACCCGGCAATGCGGGAAAGTGTGAAGCTGCTTGTCTCCGAACTTAGGTGAGTCCAGAGCTGGGTTAAGTTAGTCTTCTTCAATATACTATCAAATTGATATGACGAGCTTCCACTTCTCACTTCTTCCCCCATAGCAGGGTAGGCAAAGGGAACCTAGAGTTATGACACTCCGTTCTCCACTACAAATACTATAATATAGATAATAGACAAATACTCATACACTAACCAAAAAAAAGGACGTGGCTCGTGGAAACTTAAATCTTTTTGTAAAGAAAATTCAAAGTTTCAACACACGGTCCAATACGAATGACTACGACTGCGACCATACCGATAGGAGGGTACGACTAAGAAGAAAGAAAGCTTATGTGTTAGTTTTCTTAAATTTACAGTCGTTACACCAAGTTCTCTGTCTAAACAGCTAAAAGCGGTTAGCTCAAAAAGTAAGTAATATATATGTGTAATAAAAATGAAACTTATCGCTGTTTGTAAATAATATTGTCATTTATTCATTGATACTACATTTAATAGAAGCCAAAACAATTATTTTTAAATTTTATTTTTCTACTGTTCGTATGTGCCTTTGCGCACGCTAATCTCAAAAATACCTTAACCAATTTAAATGCGGTTTTATAGACTATTGTGTTGTGGTAAGATTCTTTTAACATCTAGTGTTTATTTTATTTCAATTGGTTTATAAATAAAAAAGTTACAACTATTTAATTATAAATCTAAGCAAATTTGTGATTTAAATGAGAACGCGGGCGGGCGAAATAACGAAATAATTTACTCGTGCAGCTTACGCAGGCGAAGCCGCGAGCGGGTCGCTAGTGCTATAACATATATAAGTGCATTCCGCTTTTAGCGCGGTACAGAGACAACTTGGTGTTAAGACTGTCTGATTTCCAATTATTTCGGGACCTTGTGTGTTTGATGGAATGCATTTTCAGATTCACT
The DNA here is from genome assembly GCA_038994665.1 of Podotricha telesiphe. Classification (NCBI taxonomy): domain Eukaryota; kingdom Metazoa; phylum Arthropoda; class Insecta; order Lepidoptera; family Nymphalidae; genus Podotricha; species Podotricha telesiphe. Next base: position 540,059 of record JAOYRR010000132.1, on the reverse strand, counting down.
TTGTAAATTTGAGAAAACTATAACCAAAAAAGCTCGCTTACTTCTTAGTTAGAGTGGCCTCGGTCTTGAAATATAATATATTGATTAAATATTATTTTAAAGTCTATTCTTAATATAAGTTATAATATTTTTTGCTCAACATCCAATTATTTAAGTCTATCAGTTTCTATACTTACATGTTAATTTACATATATTACTCACAGAAGTTCTGCCCCATCCGCTGACAGATGTGGCGACATTGGTCCCAATCCAGTTCCAGTTCAAGCTAACCAATCTCACAGCGTTGTTTAAAGCAATATTGGAGCTCGTTACTAAAATACCAATGTCGTTCTTCATAATGGGCAGAGGCCTGTAGCTCTGGTGAACGATACCTCGCGAGAAACTTGTTTGTACACCTCCGGAGTTCCAACGGTTGCTGCCCAACACACCGCGTAGGTTTCTGTAGATACAAGTTAGTTATATTGTTTAGTGTTAAATATGAAATCTTGTTATAAATATATTACAATAACGGACAGCGAGAGCTTCACTATTCGCTAACAATTTCGCCTTTAGACTAGGTGGGATAGGCACTTCAAGAGTCTTCGTTGTTATAGGATAGAATTTATATTATTAGAAATAATATCTTAATCTATACCTATACATATAACAAAAATGTAACTGATCGCTATATGTACATGAAAGTTTTGATTGTGTTTTTTGGTAAACTATTTCAATCGGGTCATAAAAAAATAATAAATCCACAGCTATATCCCTCCATCATCAGAAAATAAGCAAAAAAAAACGGATAAACTTACGAACTAACACTGTTCCCGCTTGTTACAGGTGTTAAACAGTGAGCAGCGCTTAATACGTGTCTTGTAGTTATCAGGGAACCACCACAAAGCAAATTTCGTATTTGAAGTCCGGTAACAAGCGCCACCATGTGGGGCACGCTGCCCGCAACTGTCCCGCCAACTATACGCTCGTTTGTGTGGTCGAAGAAAATCGATACATCCTCCTGCGCAGCTGGGAAGGCTGAAATATTCCAAGTTATTAGAAACAATATTATGCCAACAAAGCATTCTATCATATTTCGGCAGCACAATGCGCGGATGGGAAGACAGTCTGAAAAAACTAGTCATAATTGATAATACTGAAGGCTAAGGTTCAAAGGTTGATCAGTCGTTCACCATCACAATAGACCGACCAAGTAAAGGAATCGTCATCTTCGAAAACTTTATGCGGTTGCAAGAGAAGCACTGGACAGAAACCGGTGGAGGCAGATAATCCGATCCAGATGCAACCCTGATGCTAATCACGACCTTCAGATATATAGACCGTCGTGAAGTGGGACATTGTCTGGCTGAAGACTACTTCCATAATTATTTAAGCGTTTTTCCATTTCTCATCCATCTCTCACATCGTATCGCATCCATCGCAATTCACATGGAAGGTAGATCAAGTGAAACTTCACACTGTTAACCATTTTTCGCCCAGAGACATTCTAACTGAAGTAGAAAATACTTTAAACAAATATTTGACGGGAATTTGAGCCCAGTCCTCATGGTGGTGTCAATTTTTTTTCATTAATTTAAAAAATATTGTACAACATATTTCAACCTCACTTTTAATGATCTATTGTGAAGTATTTCAAATTAAAGCAGAAACTCTGACACAGGTATTACATTACTCTATTCTCTATATTTTGCTTATTTCGCAAAAAATCCACATGAGTAAAGATAACGAAATATATGACACTGCAATTTGTCACCAGATCAGGTCAATAAAAACTTTTTTAAATGAAACCTATTAAGCATTCCTTAATATATGGACCAAGTTCACAACTATTGCCTCTAGTACAATCAGTCACTTTTCAACCATAATAAGATAGTATCAATGGTTACCAGTCTATGAATGTTGTAAGGAACAAAACTAACATCCAAAGTAAAAGCCAGAGCAGTGGTGTAGATAGGCGTGGACTAAGAGGACCCTCGCCCACGGCCTCGATTGTATTAGTCGAGGCCACCACACTAAAATACTCGAAATTCTCGAAAACCTTGAATTTATTAGCCACACTCGTTTACGTCCTGGCAATGTTACTACGCTTGAGACGTGTTCCATGATCCAAGTGAGCGTGAGCGATTTCGCGCCATACAAACAACATATTTTCTTTCATTCTTACTTAAAAAAACTCACATTTTGGCTGCCACATGAACAGGACATTTTATGACTGTTTATTTTTCAGAGCACGTTTGGTAAGATAGATTTGGAAACTATGAAAATGGGCCCGCCAATATAGCTTCACCCATGTCTAAATTAGTCCACACTACGCCACTGAGCCAGAGAGTCGCAACACTATGATAAGTATAACAAATATAGAAAAATCTCACCATAGCTCCCGACGAACAGAGTCAATATTAATATTCCAGCTTTGAACGCCATCTTGGAACTCCTTGGTGATTTAATTTCAGTATTTCTTTTATATATATTTATGTAAAGTCATTGTAGTTGTGATAATTGTAATCAATCAAGAGATTAAAATCATAATCTTTACTACAAAAAAAGAGTAAAAATAAATTCTGTACATAAAATATTAAAAAAATATCGAATTTGGGTGAAAAGTGGAGAACGCTGTGTTTGATATTAAGTTTTCGCTGACTCCCTGTTTGCGGGAAAAAGCGTGAAGGTGTAAATAAATTGATTGGGTCGGTTAATATAAAACAATAACAGAAGTGAAATTTATAAAATGGAATTATGAAAATGTACACAAATTTAAACGTAGCGGAATTCGAACCCGCGCCTCTTCGAAACCATCCAAGCGCTCTGACCGCAAAGCTATACGACCGGATATATATATCCGGCTTCGTGGAAATTCTTATACGGTTATTACAACTGATGTCTGAGGCCTTGGACGGTTTCAAAGAAACGCAAGTTCAAGTCCAAGGGCGTTTCTTTTTTTTATACAATTTCTAAAAATGTTTTCATATCCTTAGGGTGTGTAACACTTTAAAAGTGTTGAAGTTGTTAGTTTGCAATGTAAAGAAATAGAAATTTACAAATTTTTGTATGTTATCTAGGCAAGGTAGCCAGATAAGACTATCTTTAAATAATATTCCTAAGAATCAAATCATCCCTTCTAAGATGATGATCTTAAGATCTAGGCATGACCTAAATGTGTAAGTCTGGTTAACTCAAAAGGGGCTGACTTTAATCTGTGAGAACTCCAGACCAGAAAAATCAGATACCGACGTGAAAATTTAGTCACACATGAGCATTTATAAAAAATAATAATACTTTTTTAAACTTAACACAATAAACTAATAAAAGCAAAAAAAAGAGGATTTACCATAATTTAACATCATAGATATATATTTTTTAAATGTGTGGTATTGACAGTCCTAACGGAAGCTACCACCGTATGGGAAGGCAGTACTGCTTTGAACAGCCGGCGAGACACTTAATAATCGCCCCTGTAGTATATTAACAGTTTAACATTACAGTTGTGGGTTGATATATTGGTATTTTTTTAAATGATGGGTGGGTTTTGGGTTTCAAAAAAAAATGTATTGGCGGAGATCAAAGGAAGCGATGGCTGGATGTCTTAAAGCAGGACATGATAACTAAAGCCCACAGACTGACCACTGAGAATGTTGCAGATGCAGATTAAATCAGAAGGCCGGGATAATTACCAGGTAGAAGACGAAGACTAACTATGGAGAGCTAAAACACTGCATACATAAAAAACAAAAACAGCTTTTTTTTTCAAAATAATTTACTTAATACATTTCAAGAAGTAGTAAGTAAAGTCAGCAAATAAGTAAGTAAAGACAATATCTAGTCGTATGGATCCTAATATTTTCAATACATCGTGATAATTTTAGAGACAACATACCGTTGCCGTATCTTTATTTCAAATAATTTAATTATATTCAGCATGACACAAGCTTTCGAAAACATTATAAAGAGACAGTAAGTCCGTTTATTTTGTGGCAGTAAAAATAATAAAGTGATAAATCACTACATTTTACACTTTTATATGGTGACTCCGCGTTCGGCGACGAAAACCGTATAACAAATTTCAAAGCACATACATAAAAGAGAAACTTGTATTTACTTCGCTCTTCATTTTTTTCTCATGTACTTTTATAGGTTTTAAATTTCAACTTTAATTTCAAAATTTTTTTTTTATTTGAAACTTACAATTCAGATTTTCAAATTCATAAATTTTAATCACTATCATGGTTTGAAAAAGTTACATTTGAAATCCAAGTGATGCATTCGATGCGAAAAACAATGAATGTATTATATTCCTTGTTGTTTACTTATTTATCCATTAAAAAAAATGCGCAAGTAATTTCGTAAATGTAAAAAAAAAATGCAACGTGAAATATTAATTTATTAACATATTCAAACATGAGAAAGTGTAAAATAGTATTATAACAACTTATTTTAAAACATCTTAACAAAATAGATACCAGAGTGATCTGTCACTAACTTAAAAAAAAAGATTATTGGTATATAGACATAGTGTTTAATCACTTTGTTGTCTACTAAAGTGTATTTTTACACATTTCCTTACACTACAATATTGAATACATGTATGGATGAAGGTGATGGGTCGCAATTAATAGATTTTCGCAGTTCTATTGACCTTAACTCGTACAATGGTTAACGCTTTGTCTTGTCACCAGAGCGGATAAATAAAAACCATTAAAAACAATCGTTCCCTCGACTGAGAATCGAACCAACAAATATCGCTGATACGATGGCCTTGTTGATTTTGTTATAAGTCTTAAAGTATACACTTATCTTTTGTAATAAAATACAAAAAATACATATTTATTAGTATTGTAGTAATTTAATCCTTTTACTATTCTAAAAAAGTATTAAACAGATTATACCTTTTTCTATCGCAATCTTTATAATCTAATTTTGAGGACACCGTGGGCCACTGACTGTCATTGGTTACGAGTTCGATTTCCACTCGGTAGAATAATCATAATTTTATTAATATCATTTCTCCGTTCTGGTGAACAAGAGGAAGCGCGGCGTTGAGTTCTACCACTCAACACGTAATATCTCTAATTTGGATGGAAAGTGGAGAATAGTGTTATGACACTCCGTTCTCTCTTACTAAGCGTGAAGCTGGTAACAATATTAAGCCCTACTTTCTCAAAATTAGAATCATGCGAATATTTTCTATTAACACACACACACACACTAGTGAACTGTTTGACATAAAACAGTAAAAAAACATTTTTGTGAAACTCAAAGACATAAAATTTTAACGAGATATTGGAAAAACAAAAACATTTTTTAAAAATATGTACAAAAAGTGCAGAAATAAAATCCAAAATGTACCTATACATACATATATCCGCACATATATAATCATACACATATAAATATTAAAAAATATCAAAACTACAAATGTTGGTTTTAATATAAGTACTTTTTACTATTTACAACTATTACAATTATATTAACATAATAATTATTTCGTATAAAAAGCTAGCAGCAGCTTATTTTTATGTTTCTAGCAAATGTGTGGATAGTTTAAATTTTTTTATATATGGGGAAAAGAAGAAAAATCTATTATAATATTATGTTTGGTGTTTTAATTGTAAATATGTTTTATTAATAATTTTCGCAATGGCCAAGCATAGAGTTACAATGTATTTGAACTGTTTGATGTTTAAGAAGGTTATGAAATACAAATTCATTATTTTACGCATTAAATTCAGTTTTTTATTTAATCTTTATTTATTTTGATTTTCAATTATTACATGTCAAGACGAATCAGATTCTCTCACACTTCACGTTCAATACCTTTCACGCCTTCAAAAGGAAGAAATTCAAATCAAAATAATAAATGAAATTTTAAATAAATTAAAGACATGCTGGTACTTTTTGAAATTGAAAGAAAAAAAAAAGATTTACTATTTTAAAAGGATCAATTTGAAATAGAAATGTCTGAAGTGAAGTTTAATAAACTGAATTGCATGCATAAATGAAATGAATTTGAAATTAAAAAAACAAAATTGATTTATAAAATAAATGAATTTGAAGTTCACAAAACTGACATTTGATGTGTAAAATAATGAATTTGGAGTTCGAAATCTATATACTAAGCATTTCTTCTATTTCACTAAATAACATTTAACAAAGCTCAGTCTTCATTTTTATACGCATTTGTATTTACAAACTATAAACTATGTATTAATATAATATACTATTATTTATATTTATTTTCAATTACCTATAAAAAGAAAGACGCAAGATCGACTTTTTTACACATAAAAGTGTGATAAAAAAAGATTCATATAGTGTTTTCTCTATTTTTAATATTATGAAAAGAAGCAAATAAATTTACTTCAAGTGTAAATTTATGTGATTTCCAATACTAAATCGAATTAAAAACATTTAAAAGTTTGTGGTTTTTTTTGAATCAATTGTTATTGCGCGTGCGCATTATAACGTAAATAAGCAATCTATACAATAATAATAAAATAAAAAATCGGCCATATATAGTAGTTAACAATATTTAAAAAAATCTTAATGTTTTAAAGAAATTCATATGAATAAAAAAAAATAAGGGTGGTATAAGAAATTTGAAAATAGAAAAATTTGTACAAAATTATTTCTTAAAATTGTTCCAACATATCAATTGAGAGCTTAATTTTGAACTTTAAATCTCAACAATTCAACAAAAAAGTTACCTATCTATGAACCTATATACACTTACCTAAAACACACACGCACACACACACAAATTTGTTTAAAAAATTCAACACCAATCGTGTACACAATCTCCATGACATCTAGACCGAGTGACCCTCCCGGTCAACGACCTCAATCATCTGAGCAGGTCTTCTATCTTATTCACAGCATCCGGTGTCAAGGCGAGATTATCACAAAGCACCAAAGATATTTCATCCCCCGCCACGTTCCTTAGCACCCCTTTGGGCAAATCATGATATACCAGAAACGATGTTAGGATGCGTTTAATTTCATCATCGCAGGCCGATATCTTCCTATTACTGGGCATGCCCAAGTATTTGCGTAAAAACGGCGTGATTTTCAGCTCCCATTTGTCGAAAATTAGTGAAATCTTTTGTTTGATAGCTAAAGTGAATTCGGCGGATATAAGAGGTTCGTTTTGTGCCTCACAGCCGTCTACGGTCATATCGTTAGATGTGCGTTTATTGTGATTCTCTATTTGGGACAGTAGCAGTTTGATTTGCCACATGTGGTATGTGGTCGGGTCGGTCTTCATAGTTTTTATTATCTGTAACAAATATTGTACGATACAGTTTATTAATTGCAACACTACCGCTCCCGACTTCGCCTGCGTAAACTACATGACTATAACTATTTAGTTTTTACAACCATCCCGTTCCGACTCAAATTACAAACTATGCTTAAATTTCCAATTTAAATTGTTGCAATCTTTTTATTTATAAAACGATTAAAATAAAAAAAAACACCCAATGTTAAGGCAAGACAAACTTAATAAAAAAAATTTTTTTTTTGGGTTTTATTACATTGATAAATGCCCCCAGAAATATATTTTCTCATATAAATTTTATGTAGATGCAGCGGTCAGTTACATTTTTATTATATAATGGATGTTGCGGATGTAACATTTCGGATCTGAATACGCATAAGGATATATAAAGAATACTATATCGGTTACAATATAATATAATAATATAGTTTCATTTCAAAATATCAATTTATTTTTGTTCCATATTATTTTCATCGCATGTGCCTTTACTTTTTTTAAAGATTGTGTTATTGACATTAAGACGACACGCTGCAAACCAAGATGCGGGAAACAACTAGTCAAAAGATTAAAATAACACTAAATCGACCTTTTACAAATATTTTTAGCAAACGATATGATAAATTAATCAATATCTTAAGATAGTTACGCTTATCACAAGAATAAATCTAAAGATAGTCGTGCCATTATTTGTTATTATAATTAGTATTTTTATCAATGTAAGGAAGTTTTTTATTAATATTATTACAGCGTCTTTCCATTGAAGAGTATTTGACCGAACGCGATGCTCGGGGGATGAAAACCAATATTTATAATATATATATATATATATAATGCAGCATTAGGTTCCGTCACCTAACACGCAATGTACCTAAAACTGGAGTTCCGAGAGCTCCAAGAGCGAAGGGTTCCGTCGAGTGGATATTGAACCCACAACCTTCACGAGGACATGCAGATATTTCATAAATCGATCCATACTTCTGTAAATCATATTAGACTGTCGCATAGCACGGTTGTGAACCTAGTGTCAATACACTCCATTCTCCACTTTACGCTAGAATTCGAGACATTGCGTTTCCATACGACGCTTTACTAAGATATATAAATAAATAGAGATAAATGCGTGTATAAAAATTTATTGATATGATTATAACCGTTTTATAAATTTATCTTTTTATATTTTAAATAAACAATAAGCTTTGATTTATTGATACAGAAATCGTTTTTTTTAATCTGTTAAATCCAGTATTCTGTTATTGTTGTTTCATTATAATACGTCAAAGAAATTATTATCAAGACGTCATTAGAGCGTACCCAGAACGTATAAATGTCTCTACAGGGATGCTAACCACAAAAAAGTTTCCAAGAGGCGCGGGTTCGAATTCTGCTGCGTTCAGATTTTTATGTTCTCTAAAAATATTTTTCGATTACCAAATTATTAAGTCAGAGGTTCGAAACCGATGAACACATTTATAAAGAAAAAAAAAGATTTGTTTTAAATTAAGACATCCAAATAGCTTACCTTCAAAAACGTAGTCCATATAGGCAGAGCGCACAAGATATCTTTAACGACACACTCGTAAGTCACCATACTTAGACTCTGAATATACTCTTGCTCCTCTTTAGAGTACTTCCTGCACAGACACTGTCTTGGTACTAGAACTTCGTTTTTAACACCTGCGAAGAAAAATGATTTATATATATTACTGGCACAGTTGCCCGCGATTTCGTCCACGTGGAGTTCTTAAATAAAAGTAGCCTATTTTTCACTGTTAAAGTCCCGTCAAAATAAGTACAGCCATTTCAGAAACACAAATTGTAAAAAGAAAGCTATTTTCGTATAAACACCGTGTATTTATTTAGTAAAATAATCGCATTATTTTAATATTAAAAAACAGACACTTCAATTTTATTTATTTGTATAGATAGAGTCCTTTGAAACTGTGCGTGGTTGCATAACGCCGCGTCTTGTGTAAGTAACTATAGAGTCATAATCCAAAATTATGCAGTCAAGTCTTTTAAATGTGATGTAATGGCTAAAATTATTTAATAATGTGTGCAATCAAATATAATAATAATATATTTATTGTCCCAAATTGTGTACACAGTAATCAAAATTACACAGGAATAAAAGCCCTATTTAAGAGTTGTACATTAAATGTGGTATAAATTCACTCTGGTACCCATTGTTACATTTGACTTTTGTTATGGACACAACGCTCTTACAATTTTTAACAATAGCCTTGTTGCCAAAAAATATTATTATTATTATATATATTTTTTATCTTATTACGTCACTTTAAAAATAATATATTAGCACAGCAAGCTAGACCTCATAACGTCACTTATCAACACTTACAACCTCATTATTTTTAAGTTAAACAAAAATGTATATATCATTTGCAGCAGGTTTGTTAAGGAGAACCAATCCAATTTCCGCCCGAAGTCGAGACGTTGCGTGTTGGGTGACGGAACTCAACGCCGCGCTTCGTCTTAAGGACCAGAGCGGAGAAATATAAATATAATCGCGTTTACTCAGACGCTGTCCCACTGCGCTACGACGGCCTCGTAATCAAACAGAAAAATCAAACATATGAAATAACAAACCTTTCCTCTTCTTGTTGACCAAAAGACAATCTCCGCATATATCAGTACTAACATTCTTATTTAAATAATGTTTCACAAAATTCCTGACTTTGTCATCGTTTGTGAACAGTTCTATGTTTTCTGGTGTCACCGACCAGATGTTGGCTTTGTCCAAGGTGAGGGTCTGCGCCAGGATGGAGAGGAAACCATCAGGATCGTCCAAGTAGGACAGACAGCCAGCTCTCTGTTTTATGTCTATGCACCATGTGTATTCTAAGAACGTTCTAGAACAGACGACAATTATTAGTTAAATTATAGAATATTTATTCTTACCGCTTTTCTTTATGTAATATAGTGTTACAAAACTTCGTTCTTCTCTTTTCGACCGAATTTGAGACGTTGAGTAACAGAATTCAATGATGCACATTGTCTTGTCATATATATACGTATTTAAAAACTTACTTCAATTGATCCCAATTACGATCTCTCTGGAAGGTTATAGGCCAATATCTGGGATCGTTTATTTTCACTTCACTCAGTGTATTCAGTTCCGGTATGATGCAGGGCGCTTTCATTTCTTTGACAACGCCCGCCAGGTCGATTATCTGAACATAATAAATACATTTTTGTACTAAACTGATTTTTAAATGTTATCACATACAAAAACAAAAATAAGGAACATGAAAATTCGAACGGCGGAACTCGAACCCGCGTTTATTGGAAACCCGGTTATTCAAAAATATTTAATAAATAGCAATAATCAATCTCTCTTGCCAAACGATTGTTCTTAGAAATAACCTTCGGGTAGCAGAAAATCTCTCTACAGAAATGTTAACAGCAAAAATAAGTGCACAAGAATTTTCACATCGCTGAATATAGAACGTACGACTTAAAGGTGCGGGTTCGAGTTTTAAAACCAAATAAAAAATACACGCCTATTAAGTATTTTATTGTCACACAGTCCTGCTAAGGACATGAATATGCTATGAAATTAGCGCACTACTAAACGACCAAAACATTAGATTTAGAGACATTCCGTGTTGAGTAGCGGAAATAATTCCCTCGAATTGGGATCGAACCCACAACCATCCCGCACCAACAGATCCAGTACCTTTTTTTAAAAAAACATAATAAACCACTGTTACAGTAATTGAATACCCACTTGTATATGCGCGTAGCAAAGCTTCCCCGTATCGATGTCTCTCGGTAGAATGAGACGAGGTTCGACCGCCAATACGTACAAGTGACGGAACGCTTGTAAATGATATCTGTACGTAAAAATTAAAGTAAAGTCAATATCACTTTTGTTATTTTCAAAGTATAAATCATGCAATTAAAATAAGAAAAATGTTTATTGTAAAATGTATACAAATTTGAACGTAGCAAATAATACGCGCGTATTTTCTTGAAAACCGGCAACTTATGCCAATAATTAAAAAGAACTTGCAATAAACGTATGTATAAGAATTTCATCGTAGCTCGAAAATAACGTATGGTTTAGTTGTCTAGAGCGCATGAACGGGTACCAAAGGGCATGAGTTCGAATTTTGCTACGTTAAATTTATTGAGCGCATATATTAGTAAAAGATAACACAGAAAAAAATTATATAATCCGTCAAAGTGGGGTACGCCATTAACACAGCGGTACACATATCACTCGAGCAACGTGGCATTAAAATACCTTATCATATTTTTCTATCTAATGTTACACATATTTTTTTATTGAATCAATAGCCATACTTTTAAGGGGGTTCGATATGTAATGGTTGTATATTTTTAAATATATTTAACTTTCATTTAATTGAAACCTTCAATAATTTACAACTAGTTTTGTGTTTCCTGTTAATGCATACGGAAATTTGTAATTAGAGTTTAGTTTGTGATATTTATATAATTTAGTTAGTATTTTAAATAGTTATTATATAAATTAGTTTGATAAAAGTAAATATTTACATGTTACAGTTTCAACATGTATCTTTAGCATACCGTGGCAACTTGTGATTAATGTTGTTATAAAATACGTTAGTTTCGAACTTATATTAATAAAAATAAAAAAAAACAAACATTATATTCAAACTTATTGTTATTTATTCTAAGGAACTGTCTCATACTCTGATCAATTGAATTATTAAAATACAAAAAAGTTAATAGAAGGTCGGTTCCTTCAGCTTGGGAGGATGTCCTTAATAAATAAATAAATACATGAAATAAATAAATCTTGAAAGTCAACTAAGAGTAAGTGGAGTAAAAAAACTGATGCACTGATGCATATTGACAAACAGAAATTACTCAATATGCATAATAGTTGTAATTTAATACTTTTGTTAAAGTTATACAAAAATTGACTTAATCAGATAAACACTCAAAAATAAAAATAGAATCCTATCTGAGTTTAAATAATTTACAAACACCCAAAATTACACACAAATTTTCTATTTCATTTATGCATATATTTGTTCACTACGATACTAACTTTTGTTTAGATATTATGAACTCTTCGCCATACCTATTATCTTCACTGTGAGTGGGAAACTTGGGGAAGAATGCTGCAATCAAAGCTGCCACAGCTTCTGGTGACGTGGACAGTGTAGAGCGCCCTCCGCCGAGGAACAACAGCCCTATGGTGCAGTGGACGGCCATCTGGTAAAAAAGGGTGTGTTATGTTCAATCCCTTCGATTGGTTTTCCCCATAGTCATACAATACAAATGGACAGGACCTGCGCGCCGTGCGAGAGCGGCGGCGGCGCGAGAGGGCGCGCGCGCGGAGCGGCGGGCACGCGCGCGCGCAGCCGCCGGCACACGCGCAGCACCTCCACGTCGCCGCGCCCCGCCATTATCTGGAATGTGGGTAAGATAAATAAGTTTTTAATTGTAACACTATTTATGGCAAGACTAAGTATATTATTGGAGTATATATTACAGACATAAGACACACACAGACAACACATGTTATTTTATATATATTAGATATTGCCCACGGCCTCGCCCGCGTAGTAATAAGACTCTCTCATGGCCAACATTTTAAATTCGTGACCAAAAACTTAGAAATTCTTATACGCTTATTACAACTTATTTTTATTGTTAGCATCTGTGTAGAGAGATTTTTACGAACTATCTTTTAGCGAGAGAAAATGTAATTTATTAAAACTTGAAAAATATGAAAAATGAATATGAATGAAAAAACTTGAGAAAAAAGCAACAAATATAATGAAGCACCCGTACCATGCCAGCGGCCAGCAGGCACACGGCGGTGCACAGCTCCAGCGTGGTGGCGCCGGCCAGGTCCGCGGCGCCGCGCGCGCCCAGCCGCAGCAGCAGCGCCACGTGGCGGAGCGCCGCGTCGCGCGCCTCGGCGCAGCCCGAGCCCGCGAAGCGCAGCCCCAGCGCGAAGCACGCGCCCGCTATTATGTTGCAGTACGCCTGGCTGCCGGGAGTGCAATGATTTTCTCTCATACTAATAACTTATCATACTTTTTGATATGGACAGTCTAGTAAGCACATATACACTTATATCATTTGTTTTTTTTTCTACGCCTTTCCCGCATAGCTGGATAGGCAGAGACAACCTAGTGTCAAGACTTTCCGTTTTCCCCTTTTCGAATTAGAGCCCGTCGGGTGGGAATCGAACAACCAAACATCGCTTATACAGTCAGAAGCTGTCACATTGCGCCACGACGGTATCATTATGTATCATTAGTAAGTAAATTACTTCACTTAATTTTCTTACAAATAACACATGAAATATTAAAACTATAATTCATGACACTTTACTCTCCACTCGCCAATAACGCATAACACCTGCATACATAATATGTATATATATATATATATATATATATATATATCCATCAAATGATATTCAAACCCAGAACCGCGCCCACTTAGTTACATCGACATCAACTCACTTCATAGCTTCGTAGTCAATATTGTCCTCCGTTGGTTTGACGAAGCAGTAGGGTTTTATGGTAGAGGGCACTTGGCTTTCAACCCATTCTTCAGACGCTTCTATTTCATCCCAAAGAACAAGACCTGTAACATTTACTTTATATTACAAAGAAAATGTTTTTTTTTCATTGGGTGTTCGAGTGGCGGAACTCAAGCTCGCCCTTTTTCTAAGTACAAAATCGGAGAAATAAAAATAATTTAAATAAAATCATTCCTCTAAATGGGAAGAGAATCCACAACCTATCGCGTTTACTTTCAGACACTGGCTTGACATTGAGCTCTCTTTGCCAAGGTATTTAATGAAAAAAAGAAAAAAAGTCATCGACGGATCATGTCTGTAGCGTGTTAACAATCAATACAAAAAATAAAAAAGTCTACATTTATAGGGTCAGTACACACAGACGACACGACAGCGAGTATATTTTCAACACGTCTTTATAAAATTCATCTGTATCTATCTATCTATCTATGTATATATAATCACACAATCAAAGAAAATCTTGCAACACCATGTTTCCCACTTACTGGCGTTCAATTTGCTTGAGAGTATATCGATCTGATAACAATACATATTATTTTGCTAGAAAGGAGTTACTTGAGGACTTCAAATGTTATTAACGAATGATTCCTTCAAAAAAAGTGTCATACAAAATAATATATTTAAATAATTATATTATTTAAAGCAGCTTCACGGTTTTTCCCGCATAGCAGGAGGGTAGTCAGAGAGAAACTAGTGCCAAGACACTCTGTTCTCCACTCCCACCCTAATTGAAGCCAAAGTTTTATCTAAATATATATTACCTCTGGCAATAACTCTCAACATAAGCAAATCCGGTCGCACAAAGTCCAACAGGTAAGCTGTAGCTGGGGGACGAAGCCACGCGGCGACTGCAGGGCTCCCTGTACGTAGGTACAGGAGCCCTAGAGCTACAGTTGCGCCTGGTGATGTCACATCTAGATTTACTGTACCACCCTCCCGAATTGCGAAGGAGTTTGTCTTGTATCTATCTTTTTGAGAACCTGTTTAGATTATTAATCAAGATAAATAAATTTGGAATAAATAAATTTGGAATGTCTGTTTGTAATATTAAAATAACCGCTTTTTACCAAATGCATACACGGTAATATACCAAAATAACATTTTTTTTACAATTTTTGTCTGTCTGTCTGTCTATTCCGGCTAATCTCTGGACCGGCTGGACCGAATTTGACAGAACTTCAGTGGTAGATATCTGATGTAATAAGGAGTAACTTTGTCTACTTTTATTCTAGAATTCCACTTAGACGATGTCGCGGGCACAGCCAATTATATGTACATAACTATTCTGTTAGCCGTAACTTTGCATGTAACAGTCGGGAAGTGTGTTTAATTATTTCAACATATTAAAATGTTATTCACACACTGAGGATATGAAAAACTTTGGTATATAAAACGTATATAAATTTGAACGTAGCGAGACTCGAACCCGCGCCATTTGAAAGCCGTCGAAACTGACCGCTGAGGCCGCGCCGGTCGCCGCCCAGCATGAAGGTGCGCAGGCGCGGCGCGAGGTGCGCGAGGTGCGGCTGCGCGCCGGCGCGGAGGCACACGAGGCCCAGCGCCAGCCCCGCCGCCAGCGCGTAGCCCTCGCGCTCCACGCAGTTCTCCATCTCGGGGCCTGGCGGCTTGCCTGTTCGCCAGTGTCAATGTCAGAGGAAGCGAAGTGAAGAATGCCTCAGACCTCAGAAGAGCGGCCGTATAAAAAAAACACCACCAAACCAATATCTTTGGTACAGTGATACTTTTAAAATAGGACTGGGGCAAACAATTCCTTTATAAGATGCTAATTATAACCTTTAACACACAAACGTCTTCACAACTTTTTTAAATTTTCATGTAAATATTCTCGACCGTTTTCTCGGATCCAATTGTAAAAGTACGTACTCATTGTCCCATGATAGAGTCACTGATTCGATTCAATCGAGTCGGGCACAGTAAAATTATGCCTATTTGTAATATAATACCAAGTTGTAGCGGGAATCAAACCCACGCCTATCGAAAATAGCTTTAGCCAATGAAATGATATAAGCAGTCCGTTACCGATCTCATTGAGCAGCACCTGCGCGTAGTGCGCGTGCGCGGTGCCGGAGTACAGCAGCCCCACGCCCAGCAGCGCCGCCACCAGCACGCCCTGCTGGATGTCCAGCTCGATGGACGTGGTCGGCAGCAGCGGCTCCAGGTGGATGCTCATCATTTTGGTGGCTTGCACGTCCATCGTGCCTGACCGGTCAGAACAATGATATAATAATATTATATAAATTAATAATTATAATAAATAAAATTACAATTTAATAAAATCTTTGGTGTTTAAACATTTAAAACGAAGTTAACCGGTTAAAAATATTATCGCATATATTTAGGTATTAGAAAACATTACAAAAAAACAAGCAGAGTTGTCAGGTCTAAAGTACTATATTATAATGTAATAATTATCCGCATACTTATTGACCTTAGCTGCTCTGTCGAGCTTCCACTTTTACCCTTCCTTGCAGCCGAATGTAATGCGACATGCGTAGAAGAAAATAAAGTCTTTAAAAAACCATAATAATACCTCCGTTACCATCGTGGGACACCGACTGTCCCACGATGATTCGATTCCCGCTCGGAGGAAGGATTGTGCTTAAAGTAGTTTTCATTTTTTCGTTCTGGTGCAAGACAAAACGCGGCGTTGAGTTCCACCACTTTACCCCGCAATATCTCGATTTCGGGCAGAAAGTGGATAACAGCAGTGTCTCAACACTAGTTTCTCTCCCTGCTTTGCGGAGAAAACCGTGTATCTAGTGAAGTAATAATAATAATAATACCTCGATAAGTAGCAGCTAATCCCAAAAGTAGTCCGATACTGATCATCTCATGGCACTTAACTAAATATTCGTACATGTTCATGAACGGCATGTCCTTTAAATGCCCATTGAGTCCTAAAGCCAATAAAAAGCCAGCGTGTTCCGTGGACATGTCTTGTGTACCCTGTAATTTAAGAAAAAGTTGGTTGGTTAAATAAGATGTATAGATCATTTTTAGAAAAGTGCGTTCCGGACACTTAGTTTAGCGGTCAGAGCGCTTGGGCGGTTTCCAAGAGGAGCGGGTTCGAATCCCGCTGCGTTCACCAAACTGCATGGCTTAGCGATCAGTTAAAGTACTATCAAGAGAATAAAATTGTTCTCTTTGTAACATTAAAATAACCGCTTCTTACTAAATGCATATGTGCATATGCATACACGGTACATATACCAAACATTTTTTTCTGTTTGCTCCGGCTAATCTCTGGAACCGCTGGACCGATTTTGACGGGACATTCACTGGCAGATAGCTGATGTAATTAGGATTAACTTAGGCTAGCACAGCTAGTTAAACATATAATAAAAAACAATTATATTTCAACAGTAAGTAGGTGAGGTTAAAGCCACTACAAATATCATCTTACATCTACAGTACGCAATAAAAAAAAACCCGTACCCTGGGTTTATTATAAATGATCCAGCTGGAGTGTATAGTGGAGCCCGAAATGGGCACTAGGGCCAGTCCCGCCGCCACGCCGTTGTGGAAGGTGGGCCACAGCAGGCAGTGCGGGGGCACGTCCCCGGCGCCTCCGCCCCCCGCACCGCCGCTCCCCGAGCCGCCGAGCGTCACGGTGTTGCAGCGCGGCGGAGGCCCGCGTCCCGACACGCACAGCTTGGGCGGCGCCAACGGCTCCGTGGGGGAGCACGGGAGACTCCGCAGACTCACCATTCCCCTGTCGAGTTGTTGTTAGTGGTCATTGGGTGGGTCGTAGTGGGTTCCATTTTAGATACATTTTACACCCTATAATTCACCTTATTTTATACTTTGTGCTTATTTTAAAGACGGGTGTTAGGTAATGAAAGTCAACTTTACGATTTCGTCTTCACCACCGCTCAGTCGGAACAGAACAGAATGAACACGAGAGTGTAGGTTCAAATTCTAAGAGCATAGAAAAAAGAAAAAATATAACTTACATTGATTAAGCAAATAACAATTTCACGATTCGGGCACAAATTGTTTATATTGAAAACTACTTCAAATTTAATACAAATTAAATATATAATTTTTTTAATTAAAGAAAATTATACCTAGCCACAGGCAAAGCCATAGTCCTAGTACTTATAGCGTACAGATATTTCTCTTGTTCCTCTATAAAGTCGTGATCGGACACTTCGGGGCGTTGAGTTAGGTTGATAGTCACCGGGATTGATGATTGAAGAAGGTTGAACACCTCTGTCATTCTGTGGGTCATGTTTAATAGCAAAGTTTTAAAAGTACATAAAAAATAGACACGTTCGGAGGTCTGCAAGATAAAAGATTAATTAAAAGAACTATAACGTTCATAAAGGCTCGATTTCGGGCGGAAATTGGAGAACGGAGTGTCTGGACCCACTCACCTATGATCTCTCGGATATAATAAACTCAATAATTTTGTATATAAATGTTCCATTCCAGTGCTGGTGTCTTCTTCATTTTTATTCTTCGTTTCTACCGTGGGATGCGGTATCTGTGTGTACGCCGTCTCTTTCTCTAACACTTCCAATGCTAGCGCTATAAAGAGATAGAAATAGTACCTATAAATATTTATTACCAGAAACTTCGATGATGCGTAAAATATGTGTTGTTTTAGCAATATGTATAACAAACACATGGTAGTGTGTATAATATTTGTTTTATTTATTAAATTTAATCTCTAATATAGGCCTTAAAAATATTGACTCTCTAGTTTTCTTAATTTGCATAATTTTCAGAAATAGAGGTCCAAATATTATCACAAAATTAAAAATATTTAAAAAAATCGTAAAAAACATTAACATAATTTTTTAAAGCTCTATTAATCTAATACTAAGTAACTTTTATAGGTCAGTAGTCGTGAGTTAGATACTTTAACCACCATTATATAGGAGAGTTGTGTCAAATATCATTATAATGTGCTGTATGTGAGGATATTAGTTAATTTATTGAATATTTACGAGTATTGACAAACTACAATATATTTTTCACTTTCCACAAACATTACAAATTCCCTCTACAAAATAAATACTTAAAATACAAATTCAGTAAAAAAAAGAACGAAGACTAAGGTCTTTCACTACACAGCCACACAAAACCAAATTTAAAAAAATTCAAACCAAGCTCACATTCCATATATTCATCAGTGGACTTAATCGTATCTGCGATCTCAGTCTGCAGCGCCAGGTCCTCCCTCATTACCAGGTGGTAGGCGGCGGGGGACCAGTCCGAGGGGGGGCTGCTCTTGCACTGCCCGAAGATGGTGATGAGCGACAGCGCCAGGGCGGGGGGCAGGTTGTCAATGTCCCGGGGGGTTATACCTGCAAGCGGCAGACAGCTGTTGGCACTGGGTTGCTTTAAGCACAGTAGTAATAAAGTGGGGCGTACCGGCCCGGCAGGCGCGCAGCACGGCGGCGCGCGCGGCGCAGCGGGCGGGCGCGGGCGCGCGCGGCGTGCTGCTGGCCGCCACGCACTCGCGGCCCAGCGAGTGCACGCGCGCGTCCCCGCACCCCGCCGTGGACATTATCTGGCGGACAATTTATTACTCTCTCATTTAAGAAAAAGCTAATTCGATCATACATTCGAAGATTGTCAAAACATCATCAAAACACAGTTACAGTACATTGTACATTTTAGTTTCATTAGATATTTCTATTTAATTTTCAAAATTACTAAAATAGAAAGAAACAAATAGTACAATTGCTTAAAACCTAAACAGTTCTTATCTAAAAATTTATGTATAGAAATATGTATAGATAGTTCTATGTATTAATATTTCTATACATAAATTTGTTGAAATCTAAAGTTTCAGACAATCCAAGAACAGTTACTTTATAGCAATTTTATCGAAGATATCGAAAACACTTTAAATTAATATCACTTTTTAATTTATGAACCGATTCAGATAAAACAAATACTCAAAATTAAAATATTCTTTATTCGAATAGGCTATCACAAGCACTTTCAAATCGTCAATTAAAATACAAATGTCAGTATTCTCAGTCCTAGCAGCAGCTACCACCATATAAACTTCCACCAATAAAATTCCATAAATAAAATCGTACTTGCCACTTGAACAATTTAAAATTAAGATTAAAAATATATTATTGAGGAAAGTATATTATACGGTTCAGGAATATTATTCTGATGTTAATGTGTGCAATTAAATGCTGCTGATGCTCACTCGGCAGGCTACTTATTGTAAAACTGTATTTAAAATAAGCAACTGTTGAGTTTCTCGCCGGCTCTTCTCAACAGAACTGCCTTCCGAGATGGTGATAGCTTAGGCAGACTGATAATGCTGACATTTTATGTTAATTGAGGATTCAAAAGTGCGTGTAATAGCAATATTTTAATAAACAATATTTTGATTTTGATAGCATATTCAAAAAAGCAAAAAATAAAATAAACAATCTGCACTGCTCTTACCTCAATCAAATCCCGTGACATATTATTAACCTCCGGCATGTGAGGATAATAACCAACGTCGACATCTTTCATCATGGAATTGATGTAGCTAAATATATTCGGCGGTACCGTAGTAAAATAGTTAGGCTGAGTCAATTTCTTCAAAATCGAATCGGACATTTGCGTGTCATTTTCATCATACTCAAAACTATAATCTAACGGAAAATCTAGCCAGTAATGATTGACATATTTGTCTAGACACAGATCCTTTGCAATTTGGTAAAGGAACGCTGATAGAGGTTTCAAATCGCTGCCCAAAAGCGTATTTAGTTTGATATCCTCGTAAGCTAAGTGGAAGGCGAAAAACACGTTCACTGTAAAAGGAAATAATAGAGCGTTCGTGTTGAACTGACAAGCTTTATCTTCTTTTTCCTTCTTGAAACTTCTACAATGCCTGGTTTCAGCTGTTATTGGATGTAAATTGAGCATATTTGCCAAAGAATAGCCTATAGCTTTATGCATTTTTGAATTTAGCATATACTCCCAGTCGTCTTGTGTACCATCACTGGAAGTTCTTTGCTTCTTAGTGACAACTTCCACGTGTTCTTCTTCATACTGTTTGCTTTCTGATAACTTCTCCACATCATACCCGATAAGGGATAAGAGAAGATTAGAGAACATCGTCCATTCTTGGTCGGGTGTCAAGTCCTGGGTGCCGGGAGCGTTGCGGACGCCATACCATTTTATTATGACCTAGAATTAAAAAATATGTATCCTACTAATAAAAATAAATGACATTTTAAAACATCATAACAACTACGAGTTATATTAACATCATAGTTATATTAATATCATAACAACTACGAGTAATATCAAGAACATCATGTTTTTGAGAACAGTGATATTTATTAATTTTCAACAAATATTTTATTCTTATACTAACAATTATTTTAATTCTTTTTGTTCATAGTTTATAGTTTTTAATATCAAAATCAAATTAAATAATATAACAATATATTTTTTAACATAATGTAGTGTAACTCAGGATAGTGAAATAGTAATGTCCCACCTGCATAGTAATGTCTTTAGGCAGCGCGTGCGCAAGCGCACTGCAGCAGCGAGCCACCAGCGGCGAGCACGCACGCTCCGGTAGCGCGATGCGGAACAGCCCCGCTTCCACGCGCACGCTCACCCGCGCGCCCGCCGCGTCCCGCAGCCCGCGCACGCCCCCAACGCCCCCCGGCACGCGACCCCCTGCCGAATCTACACCTGGGAAAACAAGGGTTACATAATAATCGACACGCAGTCACGTCTACATGACTTGTTTTAGACCTAAACATTTTTTTTATGGTAACAATAAAAATTACTTATGATAACAAGCGTATAAGAATTTCTACGTAGCCGTAAAGAACGTATAGCTTAGCGGTCAGAGCGCTTGGACGGTTTGCAAGAGGCGCGGGTTCGAGTCTCACTACGATAAAAAAAATATTTCCTAAAGATGTTTTTCTTATCCTATGCCGCTGAAAAACACTTTAAAATATGTATATATATTATTTTCTCTGATCTCTACGGACACTTCTGTTACATAACTAAGCTTACAGCAGAGATATAATAAACATGCAGTTATGATACACAGTCTAAAAAGATTTTTTAGGTTAAGGCTTTTAAAGATATTGCGTTTCTGCACGCGTTTTCTGTATTGCGAACCTAAATCCGTTTTTATATTAGCTTATCACACCAGAGAAATGATAACACTTTACTTTACTTACAAAATAAAATATGTATCCTTAATAATGTAAATAACCGAATCCACGACCATCTTATATACGAAAGCTATGCGAAAGTACAAACTCAATTTTTTTTTTTAAATTACCCAAAATCTCCTTAGGCTCCAGTCTAGATATAGACGAGTGTGGTACTGGAGACAATAAATGCAAGGCGGAATCGTCAAACGAATTTGATTCACAACGAGTCGGCAATAAGCTGCTACGTCTTGGAAATGGCGATTGAAAAGTTCTCTTAGTGTAGGGTGAATCTATTAAACGTGCTAGAATACCGCCTACGTGGACCTAAAAACAATAAAAAATTTAAAATATGATATCGATTGACCTTTGATAAATAAATCAAAGTATCGATGACAATACCAAAATAATAAAAAAAATAAAAAACTAATGGTCAGTGATGGCCTTCACCTTTAGATATTAAGTTATTTTAAAAATATTACTATGGTCTTGCGTACGCCAATAAAAAAGGCACGGGCACTACTGAGCCCGTGGGTGTAGTTTTCTTTCAAAAAAAAAAAGTATCGATGATACTGGAGAAAGGTCACGTGAACAGCACGAGGACCACCGGACGTGTGTGAAGAGGTTGCAGAACACAGTGTCTTGACACTAAGTCCTCTCTCACTACCCTGCTATGCGTAAAAAAGCATGAAAAAAAGACCTTATAAAAATTACACTATAAAAAAATAAAAGTACCTTTCCCACAAAGTTGTTTCCAGATTGCAATATAATATTCCCAGATTCATCAATCAACGCAATCATCTTCAAGTGATCGAGAACCACAGCATCTTTGGCGAGTACTGACGAAATGGAACCTACTATTATATTCGTTTTCGACATTTGTCCATGATAATGCGATTTCTGTAACCTTACTATTTGCAGTCTTGTAACTCCAGCCACTTTCACCATAAAACATAAATAGTCATGTCCAACTAGGTCCTGATGTAGAAATGCCTTCAAATCGTTAGGACTTTCTACTTGATCTCTTCTTATAACTTGGCTGTCAGTCCAGATGTGGTCCAAACAGACGTCCGGGTAAAGTGGGAGCGAAGGTGGACTTTGGTTAATCGTATTGGACATCATGGACGTGGAACTGGCCTGGCCGATAGACGCATGGGGAGAAAGGCCCTGCTGATGAAAAACGTTCGCCATTGGACTATTTTGTCTGGACCGCGATGGGGTAGTCATTTTCTTGGACTGAAATGGGCTACCGGTCCAACTTGTAGCGTTACGCATGCTATGCATCGGACTTCCAACGAAATCACAAGATTGACTGAACACTGACGAATTAACATTCGGACACATCGCCAAGCACTCTTCACGAACTGCTTTCCGAATTTTCCATAGCGAATGAGTTTGTAATTTCCAATCGTAGAGTAATATTATGCTGGGTTCTGTACTCACGAATATAATTTGTAAGTCACCATCGTTGTAATACTGGAGTCCCTGAGCTGACGACTTCATTAGGATGGGTGTGACTTCATCCAAGGGATGTCTTAGAGAAAAGCAAGTGGGTAATGGAAATTCTTGATCATAACCAGAAATCGACTCTGCTCGCAATCTAGCACTCATATTGAAAGGAAAAGTACGAGATTTGTTAAACGAACTATTATGTGATTCATTTAATTTCATGAAAGACATTGGCAGCATTGAATTATGGAGGACAGGCGTAGCGTCCTTTTCTAGCAACACTCCATACTTCATTGGCCATACTTTTTTCACTTGGAACGGTATGCTTGTAATATACTCCCTACCATCAATCGCATACACCTTCATACATTTATTATCAATTAGAAGTATTGATGGCATAATTTTGTTTTCAATATGTTCTGTTGTGTCTTCGATTTTGATATTTTTCTTGACATCACCTATTTGTGAGTTTAAAGCGTCAATGAGCATAGTATTGTTAATGTCAGTATGGAAGTCTGCAAAGGCAGCATGCTTTATGGGATTCTCTATGGTGAAGCAGGCGACAGTCTCCCTGTGTTCTGGTCCAGAAAGTTTTGTCGCTGGTGTAGAAATTAAGCCTATAGGAGAAAATGAGCACTAACTTTAAGTAACAATACTATATTAATATAATTATTATGTCAAAATTGAGTTTTGTATATAAATTTTAAATAAAAACGATTAGTACAGCTGATGTTTGAAATTTTTGTGTGAAATTTATTTGAAACTTCCTACTCAGGGAAGTGATTATATTTAAATGATTTTCATTCATTTCCACCATTCAACATGCAATGTCACGATTTTGGGCAGAGAGTGGAGTGAAGAAAAATATTCTTTTCCCTTGGTCACATCATAACTTGAAAATAACTCAACAAATTTCATTACTTTTTTATATCTTCCTAATATTGTTAATTGTAGAACATTTGTATGCAAAAAAAACTTGAAAAATCCCAGAAAAATTTAAAGAGCTTTAAGACATGCTGAATGGCAAATAAATTTCAAATTGGTTATGTTAAATAGCTTACCCTTTGACCAAACAGCAGTACAACCCTTCACATATAATTCTTCTTCATAATAACAATCAGTTTTAGGATTCAAAGCTCGTCGTCTTCTAGGATATTTACTATTTGCACAACTCAAATTAAACTTTTTCGACATATTCGTAGAGCTATTAATGCTACTTCCTCTGGATGTACCAGCAGAGGGTATGTCATCTTTTTTCAAACCAGTCAATAATTCAGACTTAATGGATATATTGAAGTCATTTTTTAAACGACTTGGTGGTCTAAAGGAGTCCATATATTCATATTTTTGCTCCTTTTGACATTCTTGTAGGTTTTCTTTAGCATCTGTAAGATGACGGAAAGAAATATTTAATAAATATTTATATTTATTAAATATTTCTTTATCAATGAATTTTACTAAATACATCCAAAATTTAATTAAATCAGTACCATGCTATATTAATATAACATAAGTTTTTAAAGGCTAAATAATGGTATCTGACTGTAACTATGATGATTATATGGTAAGATAGATATTGTATTGAGTTCCTGCTGTGCTGAAAATGGAGAGCAAAATGGCTCGACTAAAATGGGGGGGGGGGGGGACTAGGGTTATCTACAACTACTCTGGTCTGCTGAAAAAGTTTAAAGCTGATAACATTTACCATCAGCTCTATAATAAACTTCTCTTATACACCACCATTCTTGTTCTTCCTCCTTAGCTTCCAATAAGCTTTCATCTTTAATACCAAAGTTAGTTAGCTTATACAACAATGATTGTTCTGACGCAGAAACATTATGCCCCTTGTTGTAAATTTGTGATGGATGTCTGGCCAACACAGTCCTGCCATGAGGTACAAACTCCTAGAATTTATCAAAGTAAAAGATAATATTAATTCTTAACTATGATAAAGTTCAACACTAAATTGAATAAAATATAATATAAATAATAGATTTTTTTTAAATACATATAAACTTACTGTAATGGAGTGAATTTAAAAGAATTGAAAGACTGAGAGGTCAATGTACTATAATTATAGTTTAATATTATAGATATTTTTAACAATAAAACAATAGAAAATCATAACAAATATCAAAACTGATATACCAGAGGTTCCGACGCCGCAATCATTGTATTTTCATCCAGATTTGAAATAATATGATATTAACACTACCACTTAATCATAAATATGGATCTAAACCTTATATACTCGCAAAATTCACAATAGAAACAGAATAAATACCGCTCGGCGCTCACAGAAGCAGTAAACGCACTTTCTGTCAATAGCGAACAGCGAATTAGAACTGTCATCTGTTAATTGTCAAATAGCTTTTTTTTTCCTTGTATAGACAATAAAATAGAGTACTGATGATATTGTAAAAGTATGGACGTATAAGTATGGACTTATAGTATGGACTTCATATTATAAAATTGTGGTTTTTATATTTTTTCTTTCAGGTGTCTTTTGGATTAGCCAATAGGGAGAGTGATTTATTTACAACGTGATATTGCTTTTAATTTATTTGACTTAATTTTACCTGTGCACCCCATAATAACCCAAAAATGTCCTCGGGACACATTTTTAATATCAATTGCGAATAAAAACGCAATTATACATTTTTAATAAATATGGTTTTATGCAATCTATCTATCAGTTATAATATTTTTTTAAAATAAACAAATAAATTAATAATTATTACTCTTAAGTATAGGCATCACCAAAATATTAAAATTGTGACGAGTAAATCCAGAAGCGTCCACTGGGCACAGCAGTATGCAAGCTTGCTTATATTGGTTATAGGGAAAAAAATCATACTTTGTTATAAACTTTATTTATAATATACCCTTACAATAATGTTTCATATTCTAAGATAAAACCTTTTTGGGGGTTATTATTGACTATTGGCGTTAATAAGCAAAAAAGTTAGATTTTAGAGAGCAGACTGAATTTTACTAGATCTTAAACTTCATAGTACAATGGAAACAAAATGTATAATTTGTTGTATTACAAACAATAGCCTGATAATTTAGAAAGTGATGAAAGGATAATAAACGATACAAAAACAGTTTTCAAATATTGCACCATCGTATATTTTTATTAAATTCCAAAATACATGAACAATTTAACTGTAGAAAAGAAATTATTTTAAATGGTGTATGTATTAAGGTAAACTCTGCATAATCCAATCGCGATAAGCGCTTATTCTCACAAACATGTCAGGAGCACCGACGGCACAAGGGATACCCCAAGACACGGCACCAATCTGCTCGTTAGTGTCAGCGCGCAACAAAGCGCTTCCAGAGTCACCCTGGAAATGTAACAGGATTTTAAGAAATAATCATGTAGCTGTAATATTAAAAAAACCTTTACGGGGCATGCCCCCGTGTTAAGCGAGAATTTAGTAACATATAGTGAGATACCCACTTATGCATATCTCGTTATTGCGTATTCTGAATCCTTATTGAATTACCAATTTTTTTAAAGTTATGAATTTTAAGTCTAAAAGTCAAGCGTTTCAAAGACTTTTACAAACAATGTTTAACATTCTGGTTTTACGTTTTAGAGATTATTATAAATTACTATTTTTTTTCCTGCATAGCATAGTTGTCAGGAAGAGAAAGCCAATAGCTAATAAGTATCAAGATATTCCGTTCTCCACTTTTCGCCCGAAAACAAGACATTTCGTTTTGAGGGACACTCCTCAATTTTGCCCGTTGTCTTGTTCACCAGAGCGTAGAACTTAAAATAATGATCATTCCAACAATTTTGAACTTGAAGTACTATATATATTGACTCTAGCACTTCTATCACAGTATACTTACGTTGCAAGTTCCATAATTGGCAGCGTGGAAGGTACAAAGTTCGATGTGGGGTTCGACAGCGGGGGTAAGACTTAGTCCTAGTTCCTTGGCTTTCGCGCCAACGTCTCTTTTACAAATGGCGCCATCTATTACTTGAGATTTTAGAGTGAACAATATGTTTGAAGTAGATCCACCGGCCTAAAAAATAATAATAAGTAAATCATTTAAATTATAGAAACTAAAAAAAAAACTCCTTTTGTGGATTAGTCAAAACTAACTTAGTCATTCCAATTTTCGCTTATTGTCTGGGACAAAGAACACTATATATAAACTTCAACCAGATCGAGGAACCTAAAATGTATATAAGGAAAAAAGTTAGTAGCTCCCCTTTCTTCTCTTCTGTAGCTTCTCTTTAGTAGCTGTTGAGTGGCAGAACTCAACGTCGAGCTTTGTCTTAACAGAGAAAGGAAATGAAAATAATTAAAATATAATCATTGCCCCGAGCCGGTATCGAACCCACAACCAGAGAGAATCACGTTCGCAATCAGACGCTGTTCCACTGGCCCACGATGACTACTTACAGAGGTCCGTCCCCATCCACTAACTGATGTAGCGACTCCAGCATCAACCCAATCGAAGCTTAAAGCAACTAAACGAATATTTGAACTCAAACCGATGACTTGTCGGGTCACAAGGAAACCAATATCATTCTTTAGGATGGGCATAGGTTGATAATGTGGATGGGTAATGTTGCGAGAGAAGTAAATACCACCCCCTGACGTGTACCAATTGTTAGTGCCGACGTAACCTATGAGAGTCCTGTTGAGAAAAACACAATTAAAATAGAATCCATTTTTTGGCATTGTGGAGTTTTTGAGAAATGTTTGACTTGTACGATAGCATAGTTTACTTAGTAATTAGACATTGGGAAATATTTATATTAAATGTTTATATTTTTTATAATTTTGTCTTCTCGGATTTTCACGCTTAGCAGGCCTACCCTGCGGTAGAGAAAAGCTTGAAAATACACATAAATATTTTGTTTCTCCAACCTAAGCAGTCAATGTCGTCGTCGGCGTGGTTAAGTACGGAAATAAAAAGAAGCTGTTGCTTCCTGCAACGTCTGAAATCAGATTGTAACTGCTTCTGAACTATTTTTGTATACAGACAGACACTGTCCTACAGAGCCACAATGACCTTAAAACAAACTTGATTCTTAATCAGTATTTTCAAATGATCATGACCCATACTTACGGACTCAAAGTTTCTATGACAAAAGCAGATTGTATGCAATGTGCGGCGGTCAGGACGTGACTGGGGGTTACTAGGGAACCACCACACAACAGACTTCTAACCCTCCAGCCTAAAGTAAGAGCTACACTATAGGGACTGGGCTCTGCGACAGATCCACCTATTATACGTGATGATGAACCTGTGTGGTCGAAGTAAATAGACACATCCTCTTCGGCTGCTGGGAGGGCTGAAACTATAATTAATATATATCGTGACTTCTTCTTAGGAAATTTGGACCCCTTTTTTAAAAGGTATGCAGAAAGAAGGAAGGGTATCAAGTATTTCTCTTATTTTTCTCTTTAACGTTATTTTTCGGTAATTTACAGTAAAATCGTAGTTTTCCGTATAATAAAATATATATTTAAGAAGAAGTCTAAAATGTAACTAAATTAATCATAAACTAATAACAATTGTAATTCTGTTCCTTGTCCTGATTTGTCAAAAAAATCTAAAAATATTATTAATTGTATTAGTAGGTATTAATTACAACAGATTTGTTTCTTACCGAAGGAGCCGATGAAAAGCGTCGCTACCAATAATCCAGCTTTGAACGCCATTTTAAGACCGTCAGTACCTTTTTTAACTTTTTCTCCTCCTATTTATATAAATAAATACACCAGATAAAAATGTAATTAATCATGATATATCAAACTAATTAAGATTGCACTCATTATGCATATGTGTTACTATTTCAGTAGATGGTCACTTGGCAGTATTATTAATGTATAAACAAGATTAAAACCTTGCGTCATTCTTGAGCCTCCTTTTTCTGCCGTTCTTTGCTTTGCGCCAAATACAAAGGATCATATATAATGTTGAAGGAAACGAAAATGTGACGATGGTGCCACATATGTATAGGTATTTAGGTACATAATCAAAAAAATAAGTGTTGCTTTTCAGTTCCATTTTTCTTTAAGCTCATATGATAGTTTGTAAGTTAGCAACTCCTAAATAAGTGAATTTCGTTATCAAAACTTTACCTTTTTCACTCTTACGCATCTGGAAGAGTATTTGACAGGAGTGAACTTATTTTAAAAGTACTTCCATAAGTAGATCAAATCAGGATATATTTTATCAACACCATTAGAAAAAGTATTTATGTATTATAGTTGAACCCGTTTAATACAATTATGCCCAATTTGTTTGCTCATACACTTCGTCTGGTCGTTCTACGTCAGTCAGTCATCCAGGTTGAAGCAACGTCATACAATAATTTATCCGCAACATGACTTATTATGAATATACTTATTATCGTATCGTATCGTTCAATACGCCATTCGAGCATTAGTGTAACACTCATGTCAGCGTAATATTTTTGCATTGATTATATCGTGGCCACCTTCAAAACATTATTAAAAAACCAACTCCGATTTTTAAAGCCCTCGGGCATTATCACTAATTATATTTGCTACAATGACGTTGAACATAAATCTTTAATTTACCCTATCCTACTTTAGATGCTTTATTGGCTAGGTCTTTAAAAATGGTGTTAAGTGGGTTTTACAGTATTTATTTATTAAAATAACATTACAAACACTTCGTAGATTTTTATATATATACACGGACACAACCAAGGAGATTCGTTATCACTATATCAAAACGTATTGGATTTTATCGTAATATAATTATTATCACTTAAATATTCTATATATATAATTTGATATAATGCCACTACAGCACATGGTTCCACCAAGTGCATTTTTATATAAGCGCTTAAGAATTTCGACGTGGTCAAAAGTAGGACACATGGCTTAGAAGTCAGAGCGCTAGAACGGTTTACAAGACGGCCGGGTTAAAATCCCGCTGCGTTCAAATTTGTATGTTTTTCAATTTCCTAAGTGTGTGAATAACACTTTAAAAAAATGTTAACAAAATATATATTTAATAAATAGCATTCTCTCTTGCCAGACGATTGTTCGTAGAATAATCTTTGGATAGCAGAAATTTGTGAAAATCTCTCTACAGAGATGCTAACAACAAATATAATTTGTAATAAGCGTATAAGAATTTCGACGCATCTGGATGAAGAACGCATGGCTTAGCGGTCAGATCGCTTGAACGGGTTTCAAGAGGCGCGGGTTCAAATCTTGCTGCGTTCAAATTTTTATACGTTTTCTAAATATGTCTTTTTCAATTTCCTTAGTGTGGGAATAACACTTTTAAAAATGTTAACAAAATAAATACTCAACAGTTGCTTTTTTCGAAGATATAATAGTTACAATTTTATCATTTAAGAGCGTGGTAGCTAACGTGCAGCAGACTCAAATTATATTACTTCAACACATTTTTTTTTCATTAAATTTTTTATCTTTTAAATAAGTTTACTTAACAATATTTTTTCTTTAGTGGCTTTAAATTTCTGTAGTGGCAAATCTAACATAAGTTGTGGAATTGAATAATTGTATAGATACATGAAAAAATTGTGAGACTAGAAAGACGAAGGATCGCAACTGTGAATTTTAATTAAAAATTGACATTGGTATAATCAGCTCTGATCAAGAAGTTGCGTGTAAATTTGAAAACTTCTTTCCCGATATTCTAGATAAACAGTATGACCTTCTTGGTCCTTTCCTCTTTTTAATATATATAAATAATTTACCATATTTTGTTGGTGATGCCATGCCAGGAGCCATGAGATAGTATTGTTTGCTGACGATACATCATTGATTTTTAAAATGAAAAGACGGCAGAACGTATATGACAATGTAAATATAGCTCTCTCAAAAATAATACATTGGTTTAGTGCTAATCTACTACTAAATAGTAAAAAAATCTAAATATATCGTTTTCAGAACATCAAATACGAAAAATGTTAAAGCCAATGTACTCTTGAATGGTGAAGTCGTAGATCCTGTTGATTCTACGGTATTTCTCAGTCTCGTCTTTGAATCTAAATTACTTTAAAAATGTTAATGATTTTATTATAGGCTTAAACTTACTGCGTCTCTAAGTCGAATGCATCGAACCTGTAATTTCATTGGACAGTGTGTACGCTCTTACAATAGGAGCCCAGAAAACATTCAAAGATGCTGTAAGGTTATTACCTAATAAAGGACTTAATAAACGATAACTAAGGAATGAAACGCTCGTTCCAGTCTATTTCAAAGGTATCATTGTCACTAATAAATCTGTAAATCATTGATTTAAAAAAAAGAAATAGAGGTTCCCGCTGAGTTTCTTGCACCGGTTCTTCTCAGATCTGAAGCATTTAGTGAACCGGTGGTAAATTGTTTGACGTTCAATAAATGAAGCATGTGACTTCTTATTTTGAATAAAATAATTTGACTTTGATGCGTATACTCATATAGACCAGATACGATCCAAATACGACCAGATACGATATCAGAGATAATGTGTATTGGATTTATTTGTGTTTGGGCAATATTACTTATATTCATTATAAAAAAATATAATGATCTATATATTTCTTATAAAATGTTTATATATACATACAAACTAACTGACTCGGCATAGTTTGAACCACCTTAGAATTAAACTATCTGTTAAAATTCAACGACTTTTACAAATATTTTGAAACCAAAATTATCCAAATTGGCCCAGCCGTTCCCGAGTTTTAGCGAGACTAACAAACATCATTGCATTTTTATAGATGATGTTATCAAATGTATGAACAAAATTGTATACAATTCCTAGAAAATTTATACAATACCAAGTTTAGTTAGAAAATCTGTGAAAAGAAAATATTATTGTAGAATGAATTACTCAAATGTTTTTATTAGGTTATAGTTTATTGAAAATAGATATTTTACTAAAATAATGAAGAGTTCTAATAGGTATGCTAAATCGCTTAAAAGTTTGTCACAGTAAAGCTTGTATGTATAAAAAAACAATACTTTTTGTTGTTATAAAAAAATTCTAGAAGTATTGATTTTAGAGGCATACAATTCGATAGAAATCGAGTCCCGCTAACAGTCACGTGACCGAAAGTGACGTCATTACTCTAAATTACCAGTGACAACTCTCCGCTTGAGAGCAAGTCACCTGCAATGATAGTAAGTAGCATTTTTAATGAGGCTACATCGTCTAGGAGGAGCTAAGAGCCTTCAACAACTGTTACCAAGTATTATTGGAAAAACTTGAAGGTCTTGGGCATAGTTAACATCGGTACCAATTATTAAAGCTCAAGACTTTGGTACAATTAAAACACGCTATGAAAATGGTCAGAAATTAAATATTTTTCTTTGACAAAGTAGCTTTAAGACTTGGAGAGCTTCAAATACAGTGCCCTCTGCCACATTATGTATATAAAAAAAGGATGTTGAAAAGATGTACTAAATTAATAACATCATTTTTGAAAGTACAAATATATAATAGCGTGATAAAAATTACGAGTGAATCGTAAGACTGCGGTACTGAGAGCGCGAGCGGACTGAATGAGTGTTGTATCACTGAGTGTGATGACGTCACACTGTCACACACATCGAGTACGAGCCTGCGTCGCGCAGTTACTACTAAATTGGATAGTAATTGAATATATCCACATAGCTTTTATCAATATAAGAAAATATTAACTGCCTGGCTGCTAGAACTAAATTATGATAGTACAGAAGCCTTATTGCGACATTAAGTATCACATTAATAATTAAGTACATATACGAGTATTCTACACCCAATACGCGAGAATGCACGCACACATTATTTTATTTTTATTTTCAAATAGGTAAATTTTCCTTACCTTATGTATTTAAATATATTATGAATATTAATTTCTTCAAATGTATGATGTGTTACGGAAGAGCGAGGCCTCCTGACACAAGTTAGGAAATTACTAGGCATTACATCGTATGTAACTAAAGAAAATAAGTAAACTCAAATAAATATATTTTTATTTTCTTTTATATATAGATATAATTCTTTCACATCTATTTTTTTTATTTTTGACCGAGAATGATATTGAAGAGCTCAAAATTAGTTAACATTCCTCATTGCCCAAAATGGTTTCATCCAATGATTAGTCAGTTAAGTATTTAGTCAGTCAAAAGTAGTTTTGATAGAAACATTTTTTTATTTTCTATATCTTTCTAATTTGACAGGGTATCTAGAGAGAAGCTATATACAAGACACTCCATTCACTCTAGGTGTCGGAACGGCGGTAATCCCAACCCCATATATTATAAAATAAAACAAACATATAGTTAATATGAATAAACTTTATTTCTACATAAAAGGATATATTGTATCGCGTTTGTAACAAAACATTTAACAAATACTTTGGAGCAACTTAACACTTTGGGTGCGACTTATTATGCCCTAAAAAAACGACCAGTGTTTCTCAAACCACCAAACGTTAGAAAATCTCTACAAAATAATCAATAAACGCAAGTCAGATCGAACTATTTCATAAATTTCAGATAAAATAAACTTTTCTCATTGTAAATATAGTGATAAATATATATTTAGGTTTTAATAGTTCGATGTAACTCACGGATTATATTCAAATAAACATACAAAGGTACAAGTTACACCGTAGAGTACGTTTAAACAGCACAACGTCTTTGCCAAAGCTTTAAATAAACGTATCTTAAAAAAATACAATAACTTGACTATTAACGCTAACATTCGCAAAATCTACTTCAAACGAACGAAATTCTTAAAATAAAGCAGATCTGCCAGCACCATTCTTATAAACCGTTCTGTAGGTTCTAACTTTTGTTTTAAAATTTAAGCTCTCATCCTTGTATTAACAAGATATAATGTATACGATATATTTATATATGTTTATAAATATTTAAGATTGAATCCTTTCCTTCTTGCACATGGCCCCTTCACCTTAACACTAATTTCAATACAATAAGGCTTTGATCTCGACAAGGCAAAATAACTTCATAAGACGATTAGTGTAAACGTTTATGTACAGCCCAGAGCTCATCGAAAAATCTCATAGAGGAACCATCAACAGCTTACCGCTTAAAAACGCAACAATAAATAAAACTATTAACAAAAACAAAATCAACAAATCATTTTTTTAAACCCGAAGAAAAAACTTAAGCGACAGGCAAAAAAAGAAACTTAAAAAATTATAAAAATTTCAGAATGCCAAAACGAAATAATAGCACGTGATAAAAATATGATAATGTAACTTATAAATACAGTGTGTACGGTAAACCTACTGCCTAGCTTGCCTACTATAAATACATTTGGTCTTTGGATGAGCATGTTACATTATGGCTTGTGTGTCACTATTTGTAACTTTAATCGATATAAGTGCACTTCACTCCAATTTATTACGTGAATATTCCTTTAGATACATCGTTAGACTAGACCACTAAGGAAAGGCATGCGCCGTGAATGACACTACGACAATAATTTCATAGGAAAAGTGAAGATGGAATTTCACAAAATAATTTCTTCAACAGAAACAAAGAGGAAAAACAAACGAAAACAAAATTTGAGAAACACTGTTCCGTGACGAGAAAAACTAAGTTTAAACTGAGCTTTGTAAAATGAAATTATTAAAAAGTAGCTTAAATAAATTCAAATAAAAACCGTTGCGATGTTTTCCATACGAGAGCGCTAACACATGAAAATTTTCGATAAACTTCAGGTACCTTTTTTGGGACAACACTCTTTGTGGGAGAGTGATTGTGTTTTAAGAGAAAAGAGGGAAACTTTTGACACATTAACAAGTGGTAGATAAATTAATATGGAAAATGATAATTTCCACTAAAACTACTTAAAGTTATCACAAGGGATGTATTGTAGGTTTGACCCACAATAGTAAGGCCTTCAGGCCTAGACGGCTAATTATTACTACCATAAATTGAATAGCGATGGCGATTTAACTCAAGTTAACGATACAAAAATAGATTTTTTTCATTAAAAATCGACTTTATATCATGGACATAGCGAGTAAATATTTTTGAACTTGCATCCTTTGGAATAATGTTAGTATAAATATGTGAATAACACTTAAGAATATCAATATAAAATATAATCTATTGATTTTTTGAATGCTCTAATTAAAAATCGAGTAGGAAAGAGTCCTTTGGACAAACAGGACTAGATATTACTACTAAATTTACATACAAAATAACAAAAACAAAATAACACAACAAATCGATTTCGTTAAAAAAAATCGATATCCAGAAACAATCGCCATCACTATTCGAGTATAATATTTAATCAAAACCTATAATATCAATATTCTTGATACATGGCTAAAAGTAACATTCATTAGTTATTTAGTTTAGTTTCGATTTTAGTTGAAACTATATAGTGGCAAATGTCACATATATATCTATACAATAATATATATAAATATAATATCTATATTACAATGATATAAACAAAACAAAACGTTCACCTTGAAAATGCAAAACAGTCTATGCACATGGTGTCATTCTTTACACTAAAATATTAAGGCGATTCATAATACAATCTAACTACACATAATGAGGTTAAAAATATACAAATTATGTATTTATGTATGTATGTATGTATGACTTATTTTTTGGCATTTTTAAATATTATATTGTGATGAATGGATCGGTAACGTATCTTAAAAAACCAAACTCCAATAATAATTGACGTTGTGTTAAAAAAGACACGCTGTATACCGTTTTTAGTTAAAATATTTATATTCTCTTTACATTAACATTATTTAGTATAACAATATACATTATGCTTTACTCGTGTGATATTTTTTTGTAATATAATTTAAATATACATTTTAATGTTATTATCACCATCGTACGCCACTAAGAAGCAATGATCTCAGCCTACACAAATCAACCTAAGTATACATATATCTATTTAATTCTCAATATAAATAAACTATACTCTCTATAATACAAAAACTACAATTAAAAGTGTACAATCATATTAATTTTTATGCGTTATGTAAAAGTAGATAGATCTATACATAAATATTTGATTATATAAGTAAATATTTTTTGGAATATCTCGTTAAGGCGTTAGCTGTACCTTGGCAGCGTCATTGGCGGTGCTCTCTAGTTTGGAAGTGTTGGCGGCGACTTCGGCCAAAGTGGCCAACGCCAACAGATCCGCACTGTGAGTTTGACTACTCATGCCCATGTTCTGGAGCACTGTGCAAGGCGCTTCCGTGGCTATTTTAATTTCTGGACTTATTTTGTTCCCGCCGTTCATGTTGCTGGAGACGAGGCTGTTAATCTCCAACCGTGTGATGCTAATCTTCCTAGGTTTCCGCTTCTGACTGCCTATGACGGTCTCGCGCCAACTTTCCACCAAGTCGCGCCTTTCGTCCATCACTGGACGCGGTACAGAATTTATTATTTGATTCTCCAATTTGGGTTTCATATTCATAGTTTTCTTTTTACGTTTGTTCTCCCTTTTCTTCTGTTGGAACTTTTCTAAGCTCAACGAAGGTAGCGCTCTTATTTTCGCGTCCAAATCAAAATCGGCCGCTTTGAATGTTTTGTTTGTATTATTGTCTGTTTCGGTCGTGTCTTGTTGCTCTTT
Source organism: Podotricha telesiphe (assembly GCA_038994665.1). Taxonomy (NCBI): domain Eukaryota; kingdom Metazoa; phylum Arthropoda; class Insecta; order Lepidoptera; family Nymphalidae; genus Podotricha; species Podotricha telesiphe. Next base: position 503,017 of record JAOYRR010000132.1, on the reverse strand, counting down.
AGATTCAATTTCGATTTCGTTAGCAATAGTTGTGGTGTCGTCGGCGACTGCCTCCCCGGCGCCTTGATCCCAGCTACAGGACGCACTGTAGCCTTCATCCGGTCTGTCGGGGTACTCCTTCCTTTGCCTCTTATTCACTATGAGTCCTCCAACGGCCATGAACTCTTGATACCTCTTTCCTTTGCACGACCGACCCGACTTCCTCTCGTCATCCGACCAGTTCCTCTGATAACCGTCATCGTCTTTAGAATATCTCTTATCAACTATTTGGTCTATAACGTCTTGGTTCGTGAACTGGTCGTTGGCTCCATATCGGTACAATCGTTCTTTGTCGTCGTAGTCTTCTTCGAACATTTTGGTCGTTTCAGTAAGTGCGTTTTGTAATTCCCGTATACTGTCTGTCCTTTCGGTTGTATTTTCTATTTCTTGAGATCTATATTCGATAGGATTTGAGATCGTGCTAAATTTATATGATGGGGGTGAGTAGTAGGGATTAGGAGTTTGAACTTCAGTCTTAGTAGAGAGGAGGCTGCTCAGGCCTCCCATTTGAGCTTCATCAGCCAACTTGCCGGGAGTAAACATCGAGAGCGGCTTCGGATCGACTTCCGGTTCATTGTCATTAGATTTTTTATTAAAATCATATCTTGTAGAGTTGTTATTTGTTCTTTCTAGTTCACTCTCTTGGTATTCATTGTTAGAGGACTCTATAGTCTTGTCAATTGACTCTCGAGGCCGTGAGGATAATGTCCTTAATGGTGGGGCTGGCAACTTGTACCATTTAAAGTCAGGATTAGCGCTAAAGAATGCGTCTTTGTACTGGAAATAAAACAAGGAAAGTTAATATATATTAAGGATAAGAATATATGAAAAGTGTTAAGAGAACAAACTTTTTATTAAAAAGTCTTTTATTAATGATATGTAAATGCATACCTGTTTAGCAAGACCTGTATAGCAAGCTTTCTCTTCCTTATCTAAATTTGCCCACCACTCGCCTAGAATTTTGGTGATAGATCTGTAATGTAAATGAACTATGATAAAATATTTATTGTTATATTATAATGATATAAATATCATAATATAAAAGTTATAATATATTTTTCAGCTTCACGCTTTCCGCATCCGCATAGCAGGATAGATGGAGAAAACCTAGTGTCAAGACATTCCATTTTCGACTATCGGCCCGAATCCAAGGCATTTCATGTCGATTGGTGGAACTCAACGCCACGCGTTGTCTGGCCACCACAGCGGAGAAATTTTAAATAAAATCATTTCTCCGACAATGAATCGAACCCACAACCAATCGCGTTCACAGTCAAGACGCTGTCCCTCTGCGCCACGATGGCCCCTTTTATTAATAATTACTATTATTTAATTACAATATCATAGCCGTATATAGGTTTTATTTCAGATAAAGCATTTGAACGGTTACCGTCCGGATTAAAACTGGTATGAGCTATCTTACTAAATTTTGATATCGAATATCTATTATATTAAAAAATATTAAAAATTTAAAATAATTTGAACTTGTGACCTTAAATAACTAAGCCCAATCGTTATACACAACTAAATTGTACGTTCACATACTGTAAATACAAAAAACAATGATCTTAAGGCAGTCTGTATATCCGCAGATCTCACAATATTCAAAATTTATATTAGACATTTTAATATTATGATTATATTTTAGAATAGTTTCTCATTCACACAAGGTATAATAATTAAACCTTCACCGTCAACCGTCACCTTCCTCCAGTATCATTGGTACTATATTTTCGAAGGTCAACTGAGGTCTCCCCCTACCAATCTTTGCGTCATATATCTTAACGTGCCCTAACCACTTGAGCACGTTCTTCTAAATTCTTTCTAGAACATCCTTGCTTACGCTTTATTTTTTATATTTTATATTTTTTGGACTATTGCCTACTTATGTGTTACTAATGTGCAGGTTCGCTTAATTTATTTAAAATAAAAAAATATAAACAGAGAAATAATTTTCAATTAATACAGTTAAGCTACGTATTAAAAAAAATGCAAGGTAGGCTAAGAAAATTGTGTTAAAACGCTCAATTCTCGATTGAACATCTTTGAAGACATTAAGCTGACATGCACCACTAGCGGCATTGCCACTCTTTATTACCTTCCCGCTTTATCCCACATAGCAGACACAGAGAGGACCCAGTGGCGTTGCGAAAAACGTAAAACGAAAGTGTCTTGACACAATATTATCGATGTCTAACCTACTGTGCGGGAAAAAGCTTAATCTCATATACATTGAATAATAAATTTAGAAAACGTAAGTAATTTTTCAACGCAGCATGTCTCGAAAACCGTCCAAGCGCTCTGACCGCTAAGCCATGTGTTCTACATTTAGCTGCGTTCAAATTTTTATATGTTTTCAAATTTAGAAAACGTATAATTTCAATTTCATAAGTGTGTAATAATCCTTTAAAATGTTCAAAAATATCTCATATACATTGTCGTAATTAACCAACCTGTTCTCCAAATTGGGGTATTTATCTCGCACGACACTTCTATGCCGTTTGCAGAATATGAGGAAGGCGTTCATGGGACGACGCGCGTGATGCGCCGGCTCTTCGTCTTGTTCGTGCATTTTGAATTATCTGTGGAGAAGAAAAGGTTTATTTATAATAATAAATTTAAAAATAATTAAGAAAAGTTAATAAAAATGTAACTGAACCCATGCAAAGACAGTGATGTCTTCACATGGAAGATATATATGGAAAATTATTATTGGGGGCATTTATTAATGTAATAGAATCCAAAATACTGTATTTAATTTTTTTTTCTGTTTGCGCGTTCGTTCAGGCTAATCTCAGAAATGGCTGAACCGATTGTAATACAGTTTTGATTACCGTATTTTGGTAAACTTCCATTAACATTTCATGTTTAATGATGAACTTAATAAATTAGTTCATAAATAAAAAAAGTTATAACTATTTAAATTATGAATTTAAGTAGTTTGTGATTTAAGCGGGAACGCAGGCGAAAACGTGACGATGATAATATATAATATATAAAACAATTAATTGCATGTGTGTAAAATTAATAAATGTGTTTTAAAAACCGTGAAGTCAATAACATGTATATATTCCTATAATACATGCGTATATGTATATATAGGGTCTTTGGATGGACAAAGGCTATTCATCTTCCATTTTTTTTCAGTTATTTCATTATATACGAAAAGGAAGCCGAAAATACGAAACAGCTATAAAATACGCCGGCGAAGCCGCGAGCGGGTCGCTAGTCCCAACCAACTAACATACCAAGTGGGCTCCAGTGGATCGTACCAGTGGGTTCGATTAATAGTTGGGGAATGATTTTATTTAAATTATTTCAATTTTTCCGCTCTAGTGCCACGATAGCGCGTCTATTCTACAGTTCAATTCAAAGTATAAGCGCGAAGCTAAATAAAAATATTTTATAATTCATTCTAATTCATTCATTAAAAATATTAGGCACAAAAAATAATATTATATATAAAATAAGAATTTTATAAATTTATTTTGCAAGAATTTTAAGGTTTATTTACATACACTTACTAGTACTGTTTAAATTAGAGTGTCCTATATCCATTCATGTCTTGGTGATATAAATAAATAAAACAGAACATTAAAAAATATCAACAATAACATTAGAATTTGGATGCTCAATACAGCTTTACATATTAAATCAAAGGCGATATAGAAATGCAAAATTAATAAGTAATCAGGCTTAAGAAGTCACACAGGTAAATTTACCATTGAACCGACTAACGTTAATAAAATAAACATTGAGTCATCGACCTCTTATAAATTCTTATCATGGAAAACATATGCACTTGGCAAAGAAAACATTGTCACAATGATCGTGATAGTGAAATGTATTAAAAGAGGGGAACATTGGTTTCTTTAAGTTAGGTATATATTTGTTATAAAATGTATCAAATTATTGTTAGTTATCAAAACTAACAATAATTTATAGTATCCTTTGGAACATCTCCGGACTCGAACCTGCATTATCAGACAACAAAAAGCAGCATAATCCTTTTTCTTACAGCAAGGTAGGCAGAAAGAACCTAGTGTCAAGAAACTACCTTCTCCGTTTTACGTCTGAATTCGAATGATTGCTTGTTGAATGGCGGAACTTATGACCGTCAATTATAAGTAACTTTAATTTAAAGAAGGCTATCTGAAAAACATTTTAAGAAAACGTATAAAAAATTACACTCAGCGAGATTCGAACCCACGGCTCTTTGAAACCACCCAAGCGCTCTAATCGCTCGAAGTCGAAATTTTTATACGCTTATTACTAAGAAAGATTATTCTACGACCAATCGTTTGGCAGCCGGAAGTAGAACGCATGGCTTAGCGGTCAGGGTGCTTGGCGGATTTTCAAAAATGGAATTTCGGTTTTTAAAAAAAAGCTTTAGGATTTAAACACTAATTTATAAGGGTTTCGTTTAGTATTGTGATCATTAAACCACATACATTTTAATAATATATTTTTTGCTTATAATAACAATAAGAAATCTACGGGAATCGAATAGATATGTATTTTTATATTTAACGTAGATAATTTACTTCCTTTTTTCATGTTTAATTATTGGTATTTTTTTTAGACATTGAAATAAACTTTTAGAATTACATTAGTATTACATATAACGTTAGTTCCACAACCGGTCTGGTTTAGAAGCCACGTCCCGCGTTTCACTTTCGCCGATGGCCAATGGCCTGCGAGCCTCGACACACTTACTTTGGTCAAGGTCGTTCAAAGCGAATATTGAGATTTCATGTCTGAAATGTAATGTACTTGTAGAATCTCATGCTTGTTTAATTTTTTTTATAAAATTGTTTATATTGAGATCGTCGTGGGGCAATGGGACATCGTTCGACGGTCAACGCGATTGGTTGTGAGTTTGAACCCACTCGGGGGAATGATTATATATAAAATATTTTCATTACTCCGCTTTGGCACTTAAGACAAAGCGCGACGTTGAGTTTCGCCACTTAACATGCAAATTTTCAGATTCAGGCTAAAAGGGGACAAGGAGTGGCTTGGCACTAAGTTCTCTCTGCCTATCCTGCTATGGGGGAAAAGCGTGAAGCTAAATTAAAATATACATTATTTATTTGTATCGTGAATAATTTCAAAGAACATTTTACTTCTTTAAACAAAATAAGTTTAATACCTGAAACAATTATCTTATTAAAGCTATGAAATAAATTGAAAAATAATAAGGATGCTCATTCTACGAGACGCTATTCTATAAGACGATGGTCGTGGGTCGACTCTCAGGGAAATGTAAATGTAAATTTTAAACAGAACACTGGTTGACATACACTGCGGCGTTGGGTTCAGCAATATTTTTCACTAGTAGAATTTTATTAATTTTACTACGATTTTTTAATGAACTATAGAAAAAAAAATAGTATGTAATTGGTTCTTATTTCTCAATCGGCCTTATTTTTTAGCACGTTTACATACAATTTTTCTAGCGTGACTATGATATGTGATTGTGTTAGCATAAGTGTTAGTAAATGTCATAAAAACATTAACTTACTAAATAATATACAAATTATAAATGTATGTAATACAATAGGCTAGAACTCAGTCCATCCAAATACCATTCCATAGCCACAAGTAGTTTCCTATATTTTCCATAGCTCATACACATTGACCGGTGACCATCTCAGGGCAATTACCTGCGGCTGATGGGATGGGATTCCGGCTGATGCCGTCACAGTGAACCTTTTTTATATTCTCTAAGGTGCGCTAAGTGTTGGTTCCAAAGGACCGGGTTTATATGAAACCAGAGAACTTTAAAGATAAACATAATATTTATTGTATAAGCAGATATAGAAAAAATAATAAAGCTTCAACGATCTCGTCTAGGAAACCTTAAGGCATTGGAAGTAAAGGGAAGGAAATCGGCTGGGGTCGTAAACAATACACCATACATACATTCACGTATATAATAATACATATATATTTCACAATAATTTACCAACATATAAATATATAAAGGGCAATGTGGGTGGTATATATTCTTTAATAAACAATGTAACTTAATGACAGATGACAGTTATGCCTATTATGTATGGATAATAGGGTATACAGGTATAGTGTGAGATGATGTTTTTTTTTTTTTTTTTTTTTTTTTTTTTTTTTTTTTTTTTTTTTTTTTTTTTTTTTTTTTTTTTTTTTTTTTTTTTTTTTTTTTTTTTTTTTTTTTTTTTATATATATATATATATATATATATATATATATATATATATATATACGCCATTACAGTGACACAGACTGTTTTCGTCCCCTTTCGTTGTTATAAAGTGTTTCATATTACCTTTGAAGTTGCCGGTGCAATTTGATCGCTGTTGGACGCTACAATGACCTTGGCCGCACTGAATTGCATGACAATGCAACGATACTTGTGATATGAATGTTGACGCTCATCTGCCACAGGGACTAGAAATATTGATATATACCTATATAAAAATTACTTGCAATAACTTGAGCTTGACTTTGCCGTGAAATCATTCGTCTTTTTTATTACAAATTTCCAAATACTTTGTAAAAAGTTTATATGGAAAAAAGTTTTTGAAAAATGGGCAGCAACTTTAAAAATATAGAAAATATAATGTTTTTTGTTTTAATAAGGTAATGTTTGAATTCACTATTCACAGCTAAGGCAGGATCTATTGTCAGATCGGGTCATCTAGTATACCTATAAAATATAGGTATATCGCAAATTAGTAAGCGAATATCGAACATGTTACATATGTGATAGTAGATTCCAAATTCATCAATTTGTATAAAATATTATAATTTAGACGATCGATTTCTTTCGTTAGAAATACCGTGGAATTAGATTGCTACTTAAGCAAAATGACACGTGTCTAAGTAAAGAAAGCGGAGAACGGAGTGATCTTGTATACATATTATACATTATACATGCCAACCTCTCATAATACAAGGTAAAAAAATAAATAAACAAATTACACTTGACAAAAAATTATTAATTAATTAAAAAAAAAATAAGTATATTTTTATACACTCGTTTGAAGTCATAACAAGTTGAATACAGATATTTTCTTATAGAATACACTAAAGGTGCACTTTATCTATTATGCACATTTAAATTATGTGGAACGTGTATGTAACCATATCCATATCGCAACTAGTGCCAAACACCAAAAATATTTTTTTTCAATACATTTACTATAGTAATTTATGTAACGTGACGACGGGGACAAATCAGTCAGGTGGCTCACTATGTTAAATTTTAATATACACTTTGTCCACAAAGTTATAAAATGACTATTTGATAACTATCAAAACTCTAGATGCATTTTTTAGTCAAAAACCTACACAGAGAGGTTCAAATTATGATGGATAGCCTCCTGTTTCACTAACGCGAAAGATGGGAGAACGTTTGCTGAAATTTGAAATAGTGTCATTCAACTTTATCGTGTTACTAAATAGCATTATTTCTTGCTAAAAGATTTTTCTTATAAATAATCTTTGGGTTAAATCTCTCAAGAGAGATGCTAATATAAAGTAGTGATTAAGTTGGAGCTAACGTATAAGAATTTCGACGAAGTAGGATAGAACGTATGGATTAGTGGTCAGAGCGATTGGACGGTTTCAAATAATCGTGAGTTCGGGTGCCGCTACGCTCAAATTCTTATACGTTTTATACAAATGTTTTACATAAATAGATAGGTTACTCCATATTCATACCTCCAACTCCAAATTCATTCATTTACACAACAAATTCATATATTGAAGTACAACTTGGACCTTTTGTATAAATAAAAATTATTAAATAGAATGAGTTTGAAGTTCCAAAGAACAAATGAAACTTGATGTTTGTTGAAACCGTATTTAACTTTTAAAATGAAACTGCTTGTACTTTAGATAAATTTACAGTGTTCAGTCTTAAAAAATAACCAAACATAACCACTAAGCCTAATGGATCATACATAAAACACCTTACATAATATATTTCTTAACGTATTATCTCCAAAATACAACGTTATAAAGGTCATATTGCATGTCGTTGCCAAGGTTGGTTTTCGTCAACACCAGCTCAGCGTTAATACACCGTGCGAAAATGACACGAGAAGGTCGCTTTTTGTTCTGTTATTATATATGCTGTATATACTTTGGCCATATTAGTTTGATTAAATCACGTAGAAAGAGGCGCCTGACTGTAAAGGCGATTGGTTGTAAGTTCGATTCCCAAGACGGGGTATGATTATACTAAAATTATTTTCATTTCTCTGCTTTAGTAAGACAAAGCCATTTCTTAGTGGAATGTGTCCGTAATGCCGAGGCCCGTCAAGATTTAATTCGTCGATGTAATTTAAATTTAATAGATGTAGGTATTTTTCAATGTTTATTGTCTGAACCTTGTTCTGTGGTAACTAACATGCTGTATAAGTTTCAGTATAAATAGTGTCCTTATAATTAAGTAATTGTTTTAGGGAACGATTTCTGTATTATTACTTAAGAAGTCCCTAAATAAAAACAGATAAAAAAAGAGAAAAAGCAAAACAAAGCGTAGCGTTTATTTCTGTCACTCAATACGCAATTTTTCAATTTCGAGAAAACTTCGCACTGCTTTTCCTACGTATCACGCGAGTGGGGCTAACCCACAACCATCGTATCCACGCTGTCCCACTACGCCATAGTGTCTTAGTTAATATTAGACAGTTAATATATACCTATAGATACAAGAATAACGTGAATGATATCGATCATGTGAGTACATTACAGTATTTATGAAACTAGGTAACTCTGAGTATAATGAAATGTAACTAAATTTTAATAACCTGTAATATAAATTGAACGAACGTAGTTTATATAATGTTCATGTAAAAAGTTTTAACAACGAATAACCAATTTGTTTCGACACATTTTTAAGGAAAATAATATAGAATTGGCTTATTTTCGATAACGATTGGCGATGATGATGTCATTATAGTTTAGTAGAAACCTCAAGAATATGATGATAGGTTCGATACCCACTTTGGGGAATATTACAAAGATAACTTAAGCATAACACGACCTTCGGTTGCCACGGGCATTAGCTTCCACCACCTAGTACGTATATAATATCTCTGTGTAGGAAGTTAAGGAAATATGACGAATTGACTTATCAGTAGGTAATTAGTCCAAATTATGACAAATATCAATGAGTAGAACATTTTCTGACATTGGAATTTCCAGCATGATGTATGCACTTTAAAAAAGATGATTAATTTAGCTTAAGCTTTTCATTTTTTTTTGTACTATTTAGGGTATAAAATTCTATCTAATAAGGTGTCTACATAAATAAATAAAAGGACTGCGAATTTATATGCGAAGAAGCGATTTTATATCAGTTCAGTTCTTTAGTTATGGTAAATTGGTGTCACAAGTACCTTAGTATTACATAGATAGGAACTATAACGAACGTTATGAATTGTTTGTTGGCAGTTGGTAATTGGTCCTTCACAGTTAAAAGTACACTTTTACATTAAATTACATTTTAAAAAAAAAAAAAACAATTTTTAAATCTCTAACAGAACTAAAAAAACGATAAAGTTTTTTTTCCGCGTCATGCTTTTCACTCAGAGCAGTCAGAGAGAGGTTCTAGCTGTGTCAGTGTCAAGAAGCTCCGTTCTTTTCGCCTGAATACGAGACATTGCGTCATCGAGCAGTGGAACTCAACATCGTGCTTCGTCTTAAACAAGAACAGCGGAATAAAAATAATTTAAATCTACTCATTGCTCCGAGTAGGAATCGAATCTTCAACCATCGTGTCAGACGTTCCACTGCGTCATCAATAGAAAATATTTAATATAATGAAAACACGACAACTAAAAATTAAAACTTAAAATAGTATAAATTTGAACGTGTGCGTTATCAAGAGGAAACTGGTTAACGCTTATCACACTCGCGTTTATAGGGGTTGATTTCGTATCGACACCTACATACATACAGAAATATAAACAAGTGTTTCTCTATATAAACATAGATGTATTCATAGCATTATTATTTTTCCCACTTTGCTATAACTATTTTTCGAATACATAGAGGAGATAGTGTTAAGACACTCCGCTCTCCGTTTTCCCATCATTTTAAGACAAATGTAAATATAAACAAGTAACAGTTTACATATTACCAGCATTAAACGGCAGAAGCAATTAATTATTTACGGATATCCGTTTTCCAATTTCCGTTTACGCCGCACTTTATCTAATCAGATCGGAGACAAGATCCTTTTTCTAATAACAAGAACACTCCCAAATAGGAATCGAATCCACAACCATTGTAGGTATATTAACACTACCAATTACGATACGCTTGAAGTATTTCATTAGTACATGTAAGTGTAGTCATTGAAATGTAAAGGCGAAGATTTTATTGTACATTTAAGTAGGTGTGTGAAGTTTATTTGAAATGATGACACCGTGTTTATTTTTATTCCATAGACAAGGCAAACGAGTGTTCGGGTCACCTGATGGTAAGGATCACCGCCGCCTTACGACCCCGTAACACCAGAGGAGCTACAGGGATGTTGCCGGCCTTTTTAAGGTGGAAATAGACGCGCTTTTTGAAAGTACCCATGTCGAATCGACCTGGAAACACTGCCACTGGTAGGCCATTCCACAGTTGAGTGGCACGTGGAAGGAAGTTTCTACGAAACCGCACAGTAGTAGAGTGACACGTATCCAGATGGTGTGGATGATATTTCAGTCGGTTACATACTGTGGCGGTTGGAAAATGCAGCGGCGGGAATCAAGTCAATCAGTTCCCCAGAACATGCAGTAGAGAACGCACAAAGAGGAAACCATTGATGCAATTGAAGCAAGTTTGACTCAATGATAATTGCAGTTTAAGCAAAATAGAAGTAGACGTATTTTATTTTATTTAAAGAAAATTAATATATTTATGATGACTGTAAGTTTTCGTCTGAAAAAAACATTACAGTTCACATTACAGAAATTAAGTTAGGCAACGGACTCCATCTCTTAAAAAGAGATTATCGTACCAACCTGTTGAAGTGGGTGAAAGATAGAACAGTACTGTGCAATAAATAAACACCATTAAATTTTAAGCGAAACACACTACTAATATAAAATATATGTATACATACATAATATAACTATATATACAATAATAAATATAAATAAGAGTAATATGGTCATTTTATTGATTAGTGCTGTCTGATTTCGTTCCCGCTGAGACAATATGCCGCGTTAAATTCTACCACTTAACCCGCATTCCGGTGGAAAGCGGAGAAAAAAGTATCTTGACACTAGGTTATTTCTGCATATTTATGATACATAAAAGTGTTTTCCCGATATCGTTACATATAATGTGGCAACTCCAAATTGATGAGAAGTTTATAAAGTGTATCAAGACCATAAATCCAGTTCCATCTTTACCATAATACGGAGCCCGTACCCAGGACTCCTTTCGACTTACTGGGACCCGACATGTCGAAGTTTGACGCTGCCTATATCTATTTGCCAATACAAGTCAAACATATACTTAATAAAAACAAACCAACGAGCGGGTTTTTAAAATATAATGAATATATATCCTACTTATATATAGAAAATGTTAAAAAAAACTTGTTAAAATGGTTAATTGAGACACCCATTAGACACTCATGAAGTAATTACGTTACGCTTCACCCGAATCACAGTTACTAGGTTCGGATGGGAGCTCCAACGTGAAACACGTTCACTAACAGGCGCACTCACAGACGGCAATTAACTGTTGAACGTCATTAAATTACTGCATTTGGACTGGCAGCACTGATGAAATCGGCAGTTTCTTAAATAGTGGTTAATTAACGTTTCTGTGTGCTGTGTGCTTTCATATTAAAACATGCGTTGCCTTAACCACGTATATGTGAAACATATGGAAGTGTGTTACATTTATTTTATAAACTTAATGTATTTTTTATACATTATTTTAAGAATATTGCTTTCTACACTCTCTCTCTATATAAACTTACTGTGCCAAATTTCATACTAGTTCGTCCGCGTAATTTTTATAAAAAAAGTGCTACAAAGCTTTTCCTTCACGTATTAATAAAATAACATTGAGATTAGCGAAAATATTTATTCCAATGAATACCGTAACACACAAAAAAAATTTCTTAGTAATAATTTCAAAAATATATAAATAAAAGTGGAAATTACATATATCTTTCATACTCGATAAAATGTAAAAGTAATTAATGACTCCAAGTCCACTATACATGTATTTCATTCTTACATTAATTGTAAAATCAATATAGCCCCAGCTTAAACGTCATATGCTGCAACTACCACAACGTATCTAATTAGCAGTATTAAAATAATTCATAAACAAGTAAAAGACAAACTCTAAGGCCAATTTTTTCGTCGCGGTCATCGTGGCGCCGTGGGCCAACGTCGGGCTTTAAACGCGATTGGTTGTGGGTTAAATGTAGATATAATAGGCAAAAATGTGTATACATCCCATATGCATTTAGTAAAAAGCGGTTATTTTAATATTACAAACAGACATTCCAATTTTATTTATTTCTAAATATAAATGATTTATAATGCTTTTTCGATATCTTTCCCACGACTTTCTAAATACAGATCGATCTACATTTTTAGAAAACGTATAACATTTTTAACCGTCTGGTTCAAATTTTTATATTTTCTAAAAATGTTTCTCATTTTTTTCTAAGTATGCGATTAACACTTGCAAAATGTTAAAAATAGATGGATCTAATTTAGTTACTGTGAATGTCATAAAAAATGTAGGTATATAAAAACACTCAATTTTTATAAATAATGTTTAAATTTGTTGCGCCTTGCATTCAACAATATTCACTTTAAATATGCAGAGTCTATACTATAATTAGCATAACATAATCTATAACTTAAATTCTTTTTGAATAAACACTCTTTTCTTCAACTTCAACACCGCGCTTTGCCGTACCAAAAAGGGGAAATTAGAATAAAATACATAATATATAAAAAAACACATTTTTAGAAAACTGACAAAAATTTTAATGCAACGGGATTCGAACCGGCGCCTTTTGGAAACCGTCCAAGCGCTCCGACCGCTAAGCCATGCGTTACGCAAATGTTTATACGTTTTCTAAAAATATGTCAATTTCCTAAGTGTGTGATTAACACTTTAAAAAATATTAAAAATATAACATAACATATTAATTTCATTGTGTTGGGATAGAACCCATAAGCATCCCAAACACTGACGGTTTGGGACTGCACCACTGCGCCAAGATAGCGACACGTATTGAAAAGGTTTTGAACCCACGACTGGCATCTTAAAACTAAGAGGCCGCCAAGTCACATCACACTTGTAAACAAAACATTTGTTTTTGCATACATAATTAGCTCACATTAGCGACATGTTAGCTATAATTAGACTACGATTTCAGCGAGCGATGGCTGTCACCGAGAAAACAATTGATATCTTGAAAAGACGTGTTATAAAGACTATTGTCAGTACTTGACTGTTCTTGTAACTATAATAAATATTTATTGTTACTTCTTTATCTAGTGTGAGATTGTCTCAATCGTGTTGAATGGCGGAACTCAACACCGTGCTTTATTTTGCCATAGCGGGGAAATTATTTCCCCCGAGTGAGATCGAATCCACTACCATCGTTTTGACTGTCAAACACAGCTCAACTTCGTCACGATGGCCAATTTTTATATTATAATGTTAGATTAAAGCTGCTCAGATCTTAATTACCCCTATGAATTCACAAGTAAATTCCGGCCAAAAAGTATATTTTTTAATATAGAGAAACCACTAAACATCATAAAGCTTAAAACAAAACTATACAGCCTATCACAAAATAATGCCTATAAACAGCAACGTATAAAAGCGTCTACTTGTGGCACAGTAACAAATGTATTCATCCACGTCAAAGAGAGGCAGAAAATGTTTGGAAAATGAAAATGGTCCGGGAAATGGTTCAATGTGAAACTCGCCCTAGTGTACTCAATTTTGCCGCATAACTCTTTTAGCGTTGACTCGTTGGTACATTATGAGCGTTGTTTACTTAAAACTTGTATGGAAATGTTTTACATGTTCAGAAACACGTAGTGTGTAGGAATAAAGATAATTTCACATAATTAATTAGGCAAAGCCTCAGAAATTGGTTTAAAAATAAATGAATTGTTTGTTTTTAAATAAAACTTGATTTTGAACGTAATATATATAAATATCAAATAATATAATATTACCGTTTCACACCTTTTTCTCGTATAGCAGGGTAGTTAGAGAGAACCCGCCAAGACACTCCGAAATAAAAATAATTAAATTGTGTGCGTTCCACCATTTGGTAATCGAACCCACAGCCAATTGCGATTACAATCAGACGCTGTCTTACTGCGACGATGGGGTTCCTCTTACCAGAGTAGCCATTGTAACCTTGAAACAACCAACTGTGCCACTACTAATGACATGGTAGTAACATGAAATTAAAAAAATAGTTATCGAGACTCACTACAACAACAAAGCATAATTATTGGTACTAAGATAAGATTGAGAGGAGAATAATAATATATATATGAAGTATTAGTAAAAACATATTTAGAAAACGTATAAAAATTTGAACGCAGCGGGATTTGAACCCGCGCTCTTGAAAACCGTTCAAGCGTTTTGACCGCTAAGCCATGCGCGTTCTACATCCAGCTACGTCCAAATTCTTATACTCTTATTACAACTTATATTTATTGTTGGCATATCTGTAGACAGATTTTTACAAATTTCTGCTACCGGCTAAACTTTCGCCTTGCACATTATTTTTTTGACACATTAAAACGATGACTCCTATTTTCCAGTTCACCTGGTACTCGCACAAAGAATACCTTTATTCAATTAAAAATGCCAATATTGACGAAATTGCCAAAGTAAGTTAACTAAATATATAGGGAAGTAAAGGTAAATATAAAATAATATGCTATCAAACAACATATCGAGTATCGAGAGCAATTAAAAAGAAACGAATATAGACTAACGGAGGCAAATGTTAGGTACCTGTTCGTGTCAATTAGTCTATTTGTGGCTGAGCTGTGACTTGAGTCCTGTGCATGTTATGATAGTGATGACTACCCAGAGAATTAACTGTGTATTATTTTAATGATGAAAATAAAAGAAATCCCGCTTGCAAATTTAACGAGAAATTCGTTATACTGGTCATACTGGCAAGGCATCAGGTTCATGATTTGATAATACTGTTATAACATCAGGTCCGAGCGGGCACGTGCGTAAATTTTCAAGCAAAACGGACAAAATAGCGTTACTATATTTTCTTACATAATTTGATTGATAGGGAAGCATGCATGTACAAGTAAAAAGTAGTACTTTCATATATAAACCGAATACCGGGATTCCCCTTATATTATTACACGATTCTCTATAGGTACGCTCCAACATCGTTCAACCAATCAAGTCATGGTATTCTTAGATCGGAAGTGTTATCAACGAGCGCTGTGATATCTATGTATGGAAATAGCCGTTAATTGCTTCCATAGTTGTGTAACGTGGGATGCGCTATACTTATCTAGCCTGTATACAAATATTTATATGTAAAATTAATAATGGCTATAGTGGCGCAACGACAGCGTCTGCAAGTGCGACTGTAGTGGGTCTCGGTCTACTCGGAGGCAAAAAAATTATGATATAATCAAAATGTGGCGTTAACTACCTCCACTCAACTCTCAAATGCGGGTGGAGAGCGTAGTGTTTTCACACTTGGACAGTCTGGACGACTACGAGTATAAATATATTTATTTAGTACTGGAAAAGAATAAGGATTTCCATTTAAGGATGTTATATTTAAAATATTTTCATTTCTCTGTTCTGATCTTTAAAGCGAGACCTTGATTTACGCCACTCAACACGCAATGTCTTCGCAACCGCAATTTCGTCCGAGAAGTGGAGAATACTTGACATTAGATTCTCTCCGACTACTCTACTATGCGGGAAAAAGCGTGAAACAATAAATCAATGTCAAAAAAATATTTAAAAAGATTTTTTTCTCATTATCTTCGTCATCCTGGCAAAGGGAACGGGATCAACATAAAAGTATCGAGCAAAAATTTTTGTATTGTTATCGGATCTGTACACTTGTGTGCAAATTTTTAAAGAAGTGAGTCAAATAGCGTTTCAAGATGTTCTTATATTGATAGACAGGTGAACCTAATAATAGCGTGTTAAAAAAGAATTATTATAAGATTATACGTACATTATCCCTAAGTCTTATGTGTTTCCAATAAACTTTTATGACTTTATATAATCTCGAGGCATTATATATGTTAATTACACTAATATTAATATATATTTTATGTTAAATTTATTCGCGCGTTCTCATTTGTTTTAATAGTAAAATATTTTTAATGTGTCTTTGTAATAATTTGAGGTCCTCGTGGCGCAGTGTGACAGCGTTTAACTGTATACGCGATGGTTGTGATTTCGATATCCACTCGGGGGAATGAGTATTTTTAAATGACTTTAATTTCTCCGCTCTGGTAGGACAAAGCGCGGCGCTGAGTTTCGCCACTAAATATATTAATTCGCCGATCACTCATACTAAGTTAGTAGTGATGTAACACTGTTCTCATTTTTTCTTTTGTATTGCAACATTAAGTAGCGTTCAATGACAATATTACATCATTCCTATGTCATGGTAGTGACTCATTTGCTACTTATTGCGATTCACACCTTCTTTATTAGAAGTATGTAAAAGACAGCCGCATCTCCCAGAACGGAAGGAAAAAAACCTAGTATTTGACTCATTCTTTTAGTTTCTCGATTAGCAGGGTAGGCAGCAAAGAAACTAGTGTAAGCCATTCCATTCATAATTTTCAACCCGAATTCGAGACATTGCTAGTTGAACGGCTTAACTTAACTCCGCAGTTTGTCATATTTGAGCGCCGAAACCAAAATACTACTCCTATTAAGTTTACTATATCCGTTCAAGTATTACATGATTTTTTCATAAAAAATTCATTACCTATAGACGGTACCTCTCACAATCTCCATACGAGTAATATAAACATGTAGGTAGAAAGAAATTTGTGCTAACGCATTTCTTCTAGCTTTGCCTTTGTGGTTTAGTAAAAGATTAACATTATGACGTAAAACGGGACATTAAATATTTTTATGAGTGTTAATCACACACTTAGGAAATTGGAGAACATATTTTTAGAAAAGACGGTCGGTTTCCAAGAGGCTCGGGTTCGAATCCTGCTGCGTTCAAATTTTTATACGTCTTCTAAAAATATGTTTATGAGACATTAAGTTTTGTCCCTAAATACTAAACATCAACTTAGGCATCAATAGCAAAATATTTAAAAAAAAATAAAAGGAACACGCTTAAAACATTTTGACATAGTCATAGTCATCCTGACCATTTTTTTCAGCTTCACGATTTATCCTGTGTACCAGGGTGTAGTCAGAGAGAACCGAGCGTCAAGACACTCAGTTCCCAGTCCCACTCGAATTCGAGACTTTGTCTTGTACTAAAACGTAGAAATGAAAATAATTAAATAACCGACAACCAATACAGTGATGGACACGTTATAAATACAAAAAGGAAAAATAAGCTGATTACTCCTTATTTTCCCCATCAAAAGGTGAATAAATCATTTATATCACATGGTGTACGTTTGTATAATAAAATTCCATAAATGACATCAGACTTGCCAATCGAACAATTGAAAATTAAGATTAAAAATATATTATCGAGGAAAGTATATTACGGTTCAGGAATACTATTCTGATGTTAATGTGTGGAATTAAATGCTGCTGATGCTCAGTCGGCAGGCTACTTACTGTAAAACTGTATTTGAAAAGTGCAACTATTGAGTTTCTCGCCGGCTCGCCTCAGCAGCACTGCCTTCCGAGCCGGTGGTAGCTGCCGCTAGGACTCACAATACTGACTGATTTTTATGTCAATTGATGATTCGAAAGTGCTTGTAATATTTGAATAAAAAATGTTGTGATTTTTATTTCGAATAGCGTTTGCAGTCAAACGCAAATCCCACTGGGCCAAAATGGCCTCTCTTTTGTATATAATAAACCTATACTATACATATAGATGTACATAGTAGATGAATTCCCCGGTTTGGTTGATCAAAATGGCGCTGGAATCCATCTACCATAGTGCAGTATGCAGTAATGTTTTTAAATCAAGGCCGTTTGAGGTAGGTCATTAGCTTTTTTTAAATGGACGCCGCAAGTACAAAAGATAAAAATAAATGAAATTTATACATCATTATTAAATTATAATTGTAAGCAATCAAATAAGATTTATATTTACTTTTTCACTACAGTAAAACTAGGTAGTATAATAAGTGTTTAATTATAATTAAAACTTTATTGTTAATGTTACAAAAAAGCAAAAGAAAGTAGAAGTAAAAGCGTTACGGAAATTCCTAAAATTTTCTTGTAAATATTACCGTTGAGAGTTCAAACAGCTGTTCATTTCGAACGTAATAAACGTTAGGTTTTACCTCTAAGTGATACGGTAAATGTTGTTTAGCTTATGTTTGAAACAGTTCGGACTTTTACCAATAAAGTTGGTAAATATTGAGTTCAAATTTCAAAATCTCAAGATTTTCTATAATAGCCTACTACAGTAACATTTAAAATTAAACAAAAATGTATTACTTTATAAAATAACACCATTTTTTTCTTTTCATATAAAGAAAACCAGACGTCTTAAGTTATATAAATACCATTACGGATGTCAGAAGTCTTAAACGCGACGGTACCATACTTTTTTTACTCATTTCAAAAGAATACTAATGTATTTTTTAGAAGAAAGTAACTCTTTTCACTCCGTATAAATATAATCACTTTGAGAGTCCAAATTAAAAAAAAAGAAACAAAAAACGCCTTTTTATGTAACATGACGCAATTTCCAATAAAAAGTATATACATCATATGATAAGCTACGATAACAACAATAATCCCAACCACATCTTAAGCCTTTTCTTCAAAGTGTTATTCACACACAGGACATTCAAAATTCATTTTTAGGCAACGTATAAAAATTGGAACGCAGCGGGAATTGAACCCGCGCCTCTTAGAAATTTCCAAGGACGGTTTCCAAGAGGAGCGGAGGTTCGGATTCCGCTGCGCTTAAATTTTTATAAGTTTGCTAAGAACCCCAACCACAGTTGGAAACGAACCAGAGCTGGAAAGAAAAAATGATTTAAATAGAAACATTAACTCGTGTGGGAATCGATCTCATAACATCGTGTTTACAGACAGACACTTTTCAACTACGGGGGTTTAATGACAGGGTCGACCTCTATTTACGAAATTCATTCGGACATGTGAGTATTAAATTTGGCACAGGGAAGAAACGCAGATAGCCCATGCATTTGTTTATTAATTATAAAATAAATATTACATAATATAATATATTATTTGATGGCACACACTTCAAGTGACATGCATGCTGCTGCATTGACAGAGTCATCTTGACAACGGCACCAGGTTTATTCTATTAAAATATTGTATTGTGATCGGATCCGGACTCTAGTTTAATTTTTGAAATCCAGAGAACATTGGCCGACGATAAGTAGATCAAAATAGCGTTGCATAATTTATTACAATGATTGAATTAAAACATAGTTAGATATAGCAAGAGCTTATAAAAGCGAAATAAAATACTTGTTTTAAGAATACTAAACTAGACAGAATAAATCAAACTTCAAGCTTTTTTATAGCAGGCCGAGAGAACCTAGTGTCAAGACACTTCGCCCTCCATTTTCCGCCCGAATTTGAGACATTGCGTGGTGATTGGCGGAACTCAACGTCACGCTTTTGTCTTGCCCCAGAACTAATAGATTGCGTTATATGTGTTTTGAAAGTCTATTAATATCTCATAATTTATAGCTTGGACGTATTTTTTACTGTATAGCAGGGTAGTCAGAGGGAACCTAGTGTCAAGACACTCCGTTCTCCACATTATTGCAACTAATTTGAAGGAAGGAACAATACAAAATGGCGTCGTGGCGCAATCAAACTATCGAGTATCGACTGAAAGTGGCTGTTGCTCCGAATGAGACTACGAAGAGAATTTATATTTATAATAGATACGTCTTGAGATTACCTGGTCTTGTAAAACACAAATTGCGGCGTTTAGTTAAACGAACCAACCACGATAATGAAGTTGATTACGCCGTATTATATAGGAAATACGTAAAGCTAAAGAAATATATAATAATGGAATAAAAAAAACTAAAAGAAACCAGTTTGAAGTGATTTTCTCATCATCCTAATAGTCCTGGCAAGAATATGAGCTTTGCTATATAAATATTGTATTGTCAAATATTGATCCGGACACATATTTTCAAGCATATCGCTATACAATAAGTGGGTCGCTTTAAAACAGATTTGCAAGATACAGGTGAAGCATATAAAATAGAACAGGCGACATTCGTTCAATACTATTAAAATATTGAAACTAGCTTAAATTCTAATTCTCACAGTACGTTACCGAATTAGATATTAAATATTTATATGGAAATCACTTATGAGGCCATCGTGGCGCAGTGTGACAGAATCTGGCTATTTACGCAATGGTTGAAGGTTCGTTCGTGAATGATTTTTATATCTTTGCTCTAGTGACAAGACAAAGAGCTGGTTTAAGTTCCGCCACTTAACAAGCAATGTATTGGATTTTCAGGCGAAAAGTTGAGAACGGAGTGTCTCGACACTAGGTTATCTCTGCCTATCCCATGCGATGCACTAAAAAAGCGTGATGCTGTATGTATATAAAGAAATAAGAATTTAGCTCATTCACAAACAGAATACTTAAACGTGAGTTTATTTTAAAAGCTCGATATAAACTTAAATGTTATGATTTCCAAGATTAAGATTAAGACACTTCTTTATTACATACACATACACACATATTTACTAATATATGTATATTGGGATTACTTTATTTGGTATTCGTAAACACCGCCATTTTGACACGTGACTAGCACTAGATGTACAATAATTAATCGACAACGATTAAACAAGAAAATAGAAACTAAATGATTATATTGTTAGATATAAGTCGCTGAGCATTTAAAAATATTATCGCAGTTAACAATGAAATTGTAAATTATAAGTATTTTATGTTCTTAACTAATAAAAACACATTATATTCTTAGTTATAATTAGACAAATGCTAATGTGTAATAACGCCGACAAACACAATGTGTTTTAAAACGGAAAAAATACTAATTGGTAAATTGACTACATATAGATGCTATATAAGTTTTATCTTTTATAACACTGGCTACTTACTGCACACACGCCATTATAATCTACACCTAATATACATATTTTCACATAAAATTAACTCAAAATATACACGTAAATAATACGAAACGATTATAAATTGAATGTTTAATACAAAACAACACTTTCTATGTGTCGAGAGCGTTCCATTTTTAGTAAAGTCCGTGCTGAATTCATTTTTAGTTGCCAAGCAGATATTTGTATAGAATTTAAAGTAATAATTGTCTAGATTAAAGTCTCGATTGCTACCAGAGGATAATGGTTACAATAATTAGACAATTTGCCTAGCGACTATGTGATTTTTGCTGCATAATTTTCAAGGGCATATCGGGATGCCAACTTCTCGTTCAGTATGGACGGTCCCTGCACTTAAATGGATGTTTGCTTACGAATCATGAATGAAACTATCGTCGGCTGGACACTAATATATTCATAATAAGCAATTATTTTGTTAAATAATTAGTGTAATAAATGAAAATACTTACGAGCTCGGCAGCAATACGTGTATCACACACATGACGTCATTTGACGCAACACAAACCCGAATATTTGAGAGAAATGTACAATAATCGTGAAGGGAACAGCACAGGGATCAACTAAACACTATATTTTATAACATATGGAGATATCGTTAAGTCATTACAACTTATTTAGGACATTTTAAAATATTTATTTGTTGTCACTGACTCGAGTTTTGACAAGATGGTCGCGCACCGACTGTTTTGCTTTGGTTGTCAGCTGATACGAACTACTGTTGTACTTGAAGCACAACTGAGTTTTCTTTCGTCTCTTTCTGACGCTCGCGGTCGCTTAGAGCGTGCAAGCAAGATGGCCCTACGGACATAAGTAATTGAAAATATGAGATACAAGAAACGTCATTGTATACTTGCATTATTATTGAAAAGAAAAATGTCGATAATAAAAAATATAAAGTGATACTATGAATGGAAATTAACAGTCTTATATTAAACAACAATATTCTATTTCACAATGTCGCGTAATCGCTTAAGACATCATAGTGTATTTATATTTGGGCGTGACAAGAGAATTTTCACTTCGTGTGGCGCCATCTTTATTGTGCTTATGGTAAACGCTAAACAGCCAAATGCTAAACTATCCTATTAATTATATAAAAAAATGAAATAAATATTATTAGTACAACATAATACTTAAAATATGTATCTTCTTTACTATAACTATATACAATGTAAGCCAATTTAAAAATCAGGCAAAAACGGCTTTGCAAACTATCGCAATACATTCTTATATTTTGAGTAAGATGGCGCTAGAAGAGTTTAATTTGATTATGTAAAAAAATATAAAACATAATTTTTTTTGTTTAATAATATTGATATATAATTAAATTATAGTTTTTAGTTAGATTTATATATAAAAAAATTATAGTTTTGTAATTTTACTAATAGTGATTTTATATAAACGACTGTGTCATTTATAGAAATATGTATAAAAATTCAGTAGCAAAGTCGGGAATGTACCCATATAAGTAGATGTGTTGCCTTGTATGATTATAATAAGTAATTTGTTGAATAAGTTATTTAATATATTATTATTTAACAAGAATATTGCAACATTTAAAAAAAAATATTTATTAAAAATACTATTAAAAATCAAATTTGCAAGGTAGACAAATAAATATATCGATGACATCTAGTTCTCCAAGTAATACATTCATTTTGGAACGTAACTTACTAGGTTTAACTTAAGACGTTAAAGCGAATTTCTAAGGAGAAAATAATATATAATTCCTATAATGATGGTTCGAACCCGCAAACAACGCTCACCAACAATGACACTTTACGTAGCAAAATAAATGAAATTTAAATTCAATTCAAAATATCTTCCTTTTAAGATAATAATTTATAATTGAATTATAGCAAAAGAATATCAGATTGCATTTTTAAAACAAAGAGCCGATTATACGTTCTTTTGAGGAAGTTTCCAGTCTTTCTGCTAAACAATGAGGGCGACACAATAGTTCGTCTGCGCATTGCTAGCTCCTCAATACTATTTTACTCAGACGGCAGATCTGATTGGTTTAGTTCTAATTTCCATTGTTTTAATGTTACTTTCGAATCAATTAAGGCTGTGAACACGTGAAAATTTATTGTCAAAAAAGGGAATAATTTTAAGATCCTCGTGGTGCAGTGAGATAGGTTTTGACTGTAAACATAATTAATTTTGGGTTCGATTTCCAATCGGGAGACTGATTATATGCTAGATGTTGTAGTAATTATAAATGAATGAGCGATAGATTATACACACAAGTGTGAAATTGTATAAATTAAATTATACTTCACTTAGCGCCATCTATTATAGTTCAGTAGATTACCTATTGTGGTGTCTATGGTGTAATGCTAGTCTAGTTATTGGTAGAACCAATGAGCAGGTTTTAAGAACGTTATAACAGCCCGACTGGGGACCCGGGCGTAGTTATGTGGGACTCCAGACTGGCAGATAGGCAGTCCGTATACCCAGTAAAATCTGACGGTGCTCCTCCCCAACCGCCACTAGCCGAGGCCACCGGAACCTCCATCTGCTCAGAGTACCGCGCGGGAGCGCCAAGCGTGCACTTACTCGGGCCAGGTACCTAGGCGATCAGCTTCCCCAAGCTGACCACCCTCCGGCGCTGTGTCGTTGCTAACGATTAACTGTTAGTTAGGTAGAGAGATAAAGAGATTTCATTACTGCGTCATAATTTGGGTATTTTATTGTATATAGTTGGGGCCATGCTTACCGCATTCTTTTTACTAGTTCTATTTATACATATTACCGTATTACCTGTAAATAATAACTTTCGGTATTGAGACCTCTAAGGCTTATGGTACGGTGTCTAGATTCATCTCAAGCAGATAAAAGATAATAGTTTCATTTCAAAACGTTTAAAATTCGCGAAGTCCAAAGATCTTATTAGAGAATAGATGTTTATATAACTTTACGAATATAGCAATTTCCAATATATACATACAAGGAAATGTCAACAGATAGTGTTTTCTAAAATGTGGTACACAACTATATGTAGCCGTTAAATTAAATGTCGATCTTGAGCATTGTTTTTGCCGCTTAAAAATATTTTGTCATTCAGAGCAATTACCCTAAAATATGATGCTAAAATGTGAAACTGATACTAGTATACTATGATAAGCTACTAAAATTGTTTTATTAACTATTAACTTTTTTTGTTTATATCTAGTTTTTTACTGATGTTTTCAGTTGATGAGTTGAGTTTTGAGTTGAGAAGTTGTAATAAGCGTATAAGAATTTCGACGCAGCGGGATGAAGAACGCATGGCTTAGTGGCCAGAGCACTTGGACGGTTTTCACGAGACGCGGGTTCGAGCCCCGCTGCGTTCAAATTTTTGTACGTTTTCTAAATATTTTTATCAATTACAAATATTTAGTAATTTTTTGTAACCAGAAAATCAAATGCTCCGTTATACATATAATATCTATATCTAGTTCGTTTGTAACTACTAAATCTTGGACGTGCACAGTTAATAAATCACACTTATTTAGTAGCTCTGCGATATTCTGGCGCAAGCTGTAGAAATGGCCATACACGAAAATGATCTAAATTCGGTATATTTTCAGTAGGCAAAGTAATATTTGAGTTTGAAGGTGGTCTTGAATTAGATATGTTGGGTTTGATTCCCTCTAGGGTGAATAATTTTATTGAAATTATTTGCATTTCTCCGCTCTAGTGACAAGACAAAACGCGGTGTTGAGTTCCGCCACTCAACATGCAATGTCTCTGATTCATATGGAAAGTGGAGAACGGAGTATCTTAATACTAAATTTTCTCTGCCTAAACTACGATGCGGAACCAAGTGTGGAGCTGTAAAAGAAATAAAATTATTATTTCTTTTACCTGGTTATCTGAAACAACCCTTATTTAGACTAAAGCGTACGTACGGTCATCGGTAAACAATCTACTTTATTTACTTTAATTAAGTTTAGTTTGATTTATTTTGAAGCTCATATTATCTCAGCTGATAGTTTTACCCGTGGAAGATGCAAACAGGATATGTCTATAATGAAATGATCTAGAGTATACATGAAGCTTTTAGAAATTAATTTTCATAATCGTGGCGCAGTGGCAGAGCGTCTGACTGCAAACGCGATTGGTGGTGGGCTCGATTTCACTCGGTGAAATTATTTTAAAGAAATGGTCATACACGAAAATTATCTGAATTCGGCATATTTTCAGTAAGTAAAGTAATATTTAAGTTTGAAGGTGGACTTAAATTAGATATGTTGGCAAGTTCGATTCCCATTCAGAGGATTGATTTTATTGAATTTATTTTAATTTTTCCACTCCTATGAACAAGACAACGCGCAGCGTTGATCTACGCCACTCAACATGGAATATCTAGAATTTGGGCGGAAAGTGGAGAACTGAGTGTCTTGACACTGAGTTCTTCCTGACTACTTTGCTATAAAATAAGCAAGACTGCAATAAAAAAAATAAAAACTTTGCTTATTTTTGGTAAAACACCAATATATTTCATTTATTTATGATGAAATACTATGACATGAATGAAATACAAATAATAATATGTATATGTATGTAAAAATCTTAAATAGCTTTATATTTTCTACGCAAAACACAATAAGAATTTAAAATTATTGCTTTGAACATAAATTCTTTTACCTGCCACAAAAGACAAATCACTCAAGAGCTGATTCTGCCGAACAAATCTGATTACTTGGCCGAGTACCGGTGTTATTAGTTCGTGTGACCCTCAATACCGGGTTAGATGGGAGAATGTTTTGGAGTAAACTTTTCTTTGGGAAAATCTCAAATTACAAGGTTTTAGAAAACGTTACTGTTGAATAAATATTTTCAGATGTCACTTTCGTATATTTTTAGTTTTAAAAACTACATGTGGAGATTTTATTAGTGGTCTTTTAGTTGTTTTGATTGATTTTTGTCTTTCCATGTCTTAATGAGGTGGATAGACTGAAACTTAGAAATATATATATATCTACCTGAATCTACCTAAATATATATATTATGTAGATTCACCTGTGAGTACGGACTACTGCATAGTGTTCGGGTTTCTAAAATGTATTTTCAAATACCAATAATATAAGTGATCAATCAGGTTAAAAACAATTTCAGTTCAGCATGTGTTAAATCGTGTAAACCAAATATCTTATTATGAAATATATTAATTAGGCTATAGACTTATGTACACTACTAACTACAGTAAAATATGCGCTGCCGTAGCAAATCATGTATGTCACTTAGTGCAAAAAAGTATATCTATTGAAATGAGAATAGAAATGAGTGCATTAAACAAATAATACCAGGTACCAGGGCAGGCAAATGAAAATAATTTTAAACAATATTTTTTCCGAGCTGGGATCGAGCTCATCATCATTGCATTTTCAGTCAAACGCTCCCTACTGCACCACGATAAGCATATAAGCACAAATATCTCATTGATATATGGAATACTGTTAGGCTATAATAAGTTGTATAATATTATTTTGTAATACTTTGTGTTAATCTAAATTGTTTATACTATTGATAAAAAATGTGTTTATGACAGTTGCTGAGTTTATTTATGGCTACAATTTCCTAAAATTAATTGACATATTTTTTTATAATTATACTTCTCAACTCAGAAGTGAAGTTAAAAATGTCAGGAGCGCAGCTACCTCTTGCTCTTTCTTATCTCCACTTCTCCCCGGACCAACTAGGTCCTAAAATCCTAATCCTTAGGTCCTAATAGGCTAATAGGCCTATCCCAGGGACCCACCCATGTTAGTGGGTGGCGCTAGAACATAAAAGCCAGAGGGCTTTGCCCTGGTACCGCTCCCCTCACTCCTGCGGGGTCGGGAGATAAAAATGTAAAATGATGTCAGGAACATTCCTTGTTTGTGCCTGGACAAGCATACTATATCAAGGTGTATCAGTGTTGCAATTAATAAAATTTTACCATTGAATTTAATTTGATAAAAACTAGTGGAAGAATTATCGTAATAAATAGTAATTTAATTTATAAAACACATTCACGTTGGTCGTTTTTAGAATGATTTAGATTTTTAATAAAATATATTTTTGAGTCATTTTCAGCTTTGCTTTATTCCGCATACCAGGACAGACGTAACGAGAGAACCTAACGTCAACACAATCCATTTTAAACTTTTTAATTACAAATTTCAATAGTAAAAATAGCAGGGCAATAAAAATTAAAAGAAATAACCTTTTATAACCATTTACTTCAAGAGTTAATTACATACATATATTTAACATATATACAAATATTTACAAACGTGCATGTAGTCAAACTTCTAACATTGATTTATAATTTTATAACATTCTTTCAGGGTATTTAACAAAATAATAATAAATTGTTGACTAGAAAGCTTGTTCATCGTAACTTAATGTATAGTGTAGGATATAGCTTAAAACATACTTAGTTTATGATAAGCGTCATCGATATAACCACATTTTGTTTTTCTTTGAACGTAATATAACACAAGTCGAGCTTTAGAAGCTCTGATTGGAAAACTTACATGGTGGTATTATTTAATAGTTATAAAGATATATTTTATACTTTTATTATTAAATTGAAATCATAACTTGAGCAAACTAGATAAAGAACCTAATACAATTTACAAATACATTAATTGATATGAAAATAAGGTAAATTATATATTTTTTTCAAGTGTCCGCTTTTTCTCACATCGCAGCGTAGTCAGAGAGCACCTAGCGTCAAGACACTCCGTTTTCCCCTTTCCGCCCGCAATTAGGACCTTGCGTGCTGATTGGTGAAATTGAACGCCGCGCTTTGCCTTACTTTATTTTTTTTATTCCATAGACAAGGCAAACGGGCTTTCGGGTCACCCGATGGTAAGTGATCACCGCCACCCACGACCCCGTGTAACACCAGAGGAGGTCCAGGTATGTTGCCGGCCTTTAAGGTAAGCTAGAGCGTGGAATTGAAAATAATTTAAATATAATCATTTCTCCGAAAATTAATCGAACCCACTACCAAACATGTTTACAGTCAGACGCGCCACGATGGCCAATTAAGACACACTAAAAATATTGTCTTCAAATCCCGGTCGTTTACTTTTTACTTGTTTCTAAAATGTAAAAAAAGCAATATTTTACACAATATTCAAATCACAAGATTTAATTTATTGCGTCTACACAAAAATTAATATGTTTAAAACGTAATTTATTAGAGCTGCTGACATAAAGTTTTACTTCAAATTTAACATGTGAATTTCGTAAAGCCTTTTTTGTTCAAGAGCACTATTATTGTACATCGAACGATAGTTGCAGGTTGAAATCGAGAAAGTACACGTTTAAGATATACATATGTAGATCCTAGAATGTGGAAGAAAATAACGACCAGCGCGTCTCAGTACTTTGAGAGATGCGATCATAGATAAACTACAGTTTTAGTTCCCACCATACGCTTAAAATGGACAACAGTGATGAGTAAGGTTCATTGATAAAACCAATGTATTCAGAAAAAAAATCTAAAAAAATAAGTAATGGTAATATTACTAGTACGGAACGGACATTCTTTTATTTCCACAACTTTTAAATACGTTAGTTTTTTTTTTATAAAGTTATTATTTCATATTATTATTATATTATTTTATATTTGTTTTAATAATTTAGTGGTCATCGTTGCTAAGTGGGACAGTGTCTGACTGTAAGTGCGATTGGTTGTGGGTTCGATTCCCACTCGGCCGAAATTTTATGTTTAACATATATTACTTTCTTCACTCTATTCATGTACCACCTAAAACAAAGCGCAGTGTTGAGTTTCGCAACACAATGTTGCAAATCTCGATTTCGAGTGATAATTGGGGAACGGAGTTTCTTAACACTTAGGGTCTCTTCGACTACCTTGCTATGTGGGGAAAAGCGTGAAGCCAAAGAAAAATTAGGCATTTAATGAATAATATCCCACAACCAGCACAAAGTAAATATTCCTTCAGCACATTCGTACTTCATTCATTAGGTTGAATCCACTGTATGATGAATTTCAAAGAAAATTACCACATTCGTCTAATTAAAGCTGTTATCAGAGGTGCTTATACATTTTATATTAGTAATTATATCTGGCGTAAAAGAAAGTTACATTTTACAGGACATCAAAGAGATTTAAATTAAGTATTAAAACTTAGTACCAGGAGTGTATTATAAACGTGGTAAGTGTGCTCTTGAACGTGCAATACTGGATTGGAAAACTATATGGAACTTCAATGTGAATTGGTGGAATTACAATTTAAAGAGACTTTGGATTAATTTGAAATTTTGTTCAAATTATATCCTGTCTTCAAAAAAAAAACTTTTGAGAAAGCCTAACGGCAGCTACAGCCAGATATATCTAAGTTGCTTTATTTGAAAAGTTACAGAATTGGGAGATGGCAAAAGGCCCATACCAGATTTGGTCGTGAATTTACTAGATCTATACCAAGGTAATACCATAGATGAGAGGAAAGCAGACCGTCAATTGTATACATCATTGGCTTTCCTTTTTTTGTTAGCCCTGCGAGATGCAGGAGATGTGGCAATAAAAAACAAAAAAAAATATGGAAGAACGTAACTATGTACGAACGTAATGTCTACAAGACCCTGAAATTGTCTTTTTTTACCTTTACATTCCTTTTCTTTGGGTGAAATAAGTGAGCACGGTTGCAAACGAATCTGTCACGACCCCCGGCAAATTTCATATTTAATAATTTTTTTTATTTATAAATATAATGTAATTGTGAATTTTGTTCACAAAACATTCGCGTAATGGAAGCGACCAAAAATTATAAACAGATAATTCATTTGAAGTTATTCCAGCATTTCCATTGAGAGCTCAAGCGTTCCTTAGTACCTACTTGAACGAGAAGGTCATATCTTTTCAGATAACTTTAATCTGTAAACTAATTTTGTGCCCTGGCTTGACATGGGCGAAAATAGTATTTAATTTTTAAACAAATTTAATCATTTACGTTACTTGGCAGTTGTCGTTGCAACTTATTGGGATTTGGTTAGCAAAAATCAACGATTGCGGATGTAATCACACTCGCATATCGAGTGTCCAAATGTTCCGTAATATAGTATGGAATTATTTAGAAAATATTTTGGGAACGAAAATAACTAATATAGAATCTGTAAGTTTCAATTGTAAATGCCGTTTACTTTAAAGCCAGTTAAGAAATATAAAAAACTGATTCACGCGTAGAACAGACTACGCAGGCAGAGAATCTTTTTTTTTCCCGTTCCGCTACGGATAACCGCCCGATTGGGGTCTCGGACGTGGTTATGTGGGATCAGATAATGCAGATGTGGGTCGCAGATGTGGGTCGTCCGTTTACCCACTAAAACCTCACGGTGCTCCTCCTTAACCACCACTGGCCAGGGCCACAGGAACTACAATCTTCCGTGAACCCTGGCAGCAGACAGAGAGAACCTAGCGTCAAGACACTGTTAGTCACCTTCCACCCGATGTCGGGGCATTGCTTGAGGAGTGGTGGAACTCAACTCGGTCAATAAAATATATAACGTCCTTTAAATGAAATAAAATTTAAAATGTTTTATAAGCAAACAATAAATTTAACTTTTTACTCGATTGCTTTTCGTTGACTTAATTTAGGTATATTACATCAGTATGTATTTACAATCATATGGACACTGATTAATATAAATATTAATATTTTTAAACACTTTTGAGGGTATTCTTATATATAAAGACGCTGGAAGCCTGAAAATTTTAAATAAAAAATCTGAAAGCCATCCAAAATATTTAAATTACACCAAAAGTACTTAAAATTGGTTGAATCGTTGGAAGATACAACATTACAAATGTTACAAATACACATTGAAATTTACAACATATATCTATCCTTATATTATTATAATAGTGATGTACTGAATTAATTTAAAATATTATAAGACTAGTTTTAATATTATATTTTTATATTAAGTCACACTGTATAATTTACAACACTAGATATTTGTTACAACCATCCCTTATATTTAATTAATTAATAATTAAGTATATAAAAATAAATACATAAAATGTGAACTGAATTTTGGTTTATACAATTATATCAAAAGTAGACCAGTTGACGCTGAAAATCTGACACGTTGCCATAACAACGCGTACTCGTCGTCTGTTACTTTATACAAAAGTGTATATCAAACACAGTAGTGTGTAATATTTACTTCATTTCGCCGTAATATGAAAGTCTGTATCAAGTTCATAAAGACGGATCGAAGGGTGACTGATCCACATTTTTCTGAAAATGGTATCAAAATAGCGGCACTAGTGTATCGAGATACCATTCTTGAGAAGGTAGTTAAGTCTCTTAACAACGCAATTTTTTTCCATAAGACATTTCAAGCTATATCCATTCAAATTACATCTGATTAATCCACGATCTCGATCACGAAGAAATCTTACACCGAAGAAGTTTTAAGCAAGTTTATAACATTATAATGTGTAAATAAACTATACAAAATATAACAAAATAATATTTTCTATGGATAAATACTTAATAATTCATTTTAAATAATATAACAAACTAACCATATTTTATTACTAGAGACTTAGTTAAGCTTTCATTACGTATTAATTACACTCACTTCAGCCCGAGTTAAGCACAACCTACGTGACCCGTATTTATAATATTATTAACATTATTTACTTACAAAAGTTCTTTATTATTACTTTAAGGTGCAAACGCAAAGCTTGTAAATGTAAGCTTAGGATAGCTTTCTCATTTCACATTTGAATTCATATTTGTACTATAATTTCATGGTAATTAAATAAATAAATATATAATCGACGAATTAATTGCTGACTTGCTTGCGCCGGTTCATCTCAGGTATGCGGCATTAATTTTAGTAAGTCGATGGTAAATTATGTGACGTTCAAGAAATTAAGCATGTAACTTCTCATTTTAAATAAAATTATTTGATTTTGAATTTTCCACAACCGTTTCTGAAAATATTAGACCAAATGAAGGGATTGAGAACTTTGTGTCAAGACACTCCTTATCGTTCTTCTTTTAATAATTATCAAACAATGTGTGGGGTATCGGTTTTACCTCCCAGCACTCTGTTAATTTGCGGAAATTGATAGATTAAGAGTATGAGCAGTGAGTTATTTCCTATTAAAATAAATTCAAAGATAGTTGTTTGATTACTTAGTAACGGTTCCAATTATTGTTTTTAACATTAGATAAACATTTTTTTGTTCCCGTCAAGTAAATTAAAAGAAACTTATCAAACAGTGATGAAAATAGTCGATTAGTAAATAAAAACTAAATTAAATTTATAAGGCTTTTGTTAAAAAAATATTCAGCTTAGAAGCTTTACGTATGATATATAAAATCCACTTACATTTACTAAGATTGTTATGTTCAATAATAAAGGGGTTGATGGAGGTGTAACATTAAATATACACATAAGTATAACAAAATAACATTAAAAAATCACTCATCAATCGCACACCTATAACTTATAATTATAACTTTTGTATTAAATTAATTGAGTTGTTTAATATAGAATTATTAAGCAAATGAGTAGAACATATTTGAAGTTATTAACTTCAAATATTTTTCTATAAACATCTCTATTTACGTATACACTAAGTAAAACTCCGTCTGCTACGAACAGTGTAATATTTTTCTAAACGCCTTTCTGAACTCAGGGTTGAATATCGTGTAAATGACGGGGTTAAGGAATGAGTTTATATAGCCAAGCCACGTTGTTAGTATGAAGACGGTGACTCCGGGTGAGTAGTTGAAGCCGAATTTGATGCATATAGCGTCCAGTACAGAACAAGTAAAGAATGGGGCCCAGCAGAATAGAAAAACACCTGTAAAATAGATTTTATTTAATATTTGGAATATTTTTAGTTTCTATACAACACTATAGTTATAATATAACTTATTATATGTCATAATCAAAACATGTTGAAATTGATTAATTATATTTTATTTTTTTATTTCCGCATAATAGAGAAAGAGTAGCGTGGAGTTCCACTACATACACAAAGTCTAATGTTTAATTAAGTAGAGACAGGGGGAACGCTGGAAAATAGTTAAAAAAAAATTGTCTTACCAAGAACAATAGCAAGTGTTTGCGTAGCCTTCTTCTCCTTTTTGGCGAAGGACTTGGCCCGTAGTTTGCCAGCTCTATTTGCTCTGAAGATCGTGAATCTTGCTGCTGAAGCTGCGCTCCTGAATCTTCGGCGAGGCGTTGAGATGAGAGAACTGTTGCTTAGACGACTTAATTTCTTCCTGAGGAAATAAGAAAACATGAAATTAAAAAAATTAGTACCTAAATATTAATAACATATTTTTCGAAATGAGAAGGCACAGATAACTTAAAAATGAGATAACTGATTATTTTTATTTGTGTTGCAATTGACATGTGCCTCAATGAAGGGTAGGTTTATATGGTTAGGGTAAAATTATATTTATAATGAATGATCTGAAATGATATTTTCTCGTGGAAATTTCGAGAAGTGGAATTTTCCTCGGTTAGTGTTCTCCTACAATTCTCAAAGAACCCAAAGCCGAATTTCAGTTTTCTACTGTCACCAGTTTCAGCTTGCCTTGACTGGCAGTCACTCTAGTAATGGGAGAGTTTTATATATAATAAAGGTGAATTCTCTTTCTACCTAAATAAACAAGTTAAGTTTGAAAAATTATAAAACGATTTTTTTAAATCTAATATCTAAAAAAAAAATCAGTCATTAAATTTTCAAAGGACTTTGATAAAATTTTCAAAGGACTGGCCACAACAGCAATCTTGATAGGAAATTGCCAAATTTTTTATACGTTTTCTAAATATATCTTATTCAATTGCCAAAAGATATATTCGAGTGATCCCAATCTTGTCGGGTTAGGACTATCATACCGGATATATCCGGTCTGGACTGAAGGCACGTGATTTAGATTTTATTGAATGGCGATAATATATCTTCTTTATTTTCTTTACTGTCTGGTACTTCATATATTTCTATTTTCAATTTTTGAGTCTATATAAAACTGTTTTAAGATATTACTTTAATCTATGGGCCATCGAGGTCATCGAGGCCATCGAGGCCATCGAGGATAGTTTCTAACTGTAAACGTGATGGTTTTAGATTCGAGCCCCATTTGGTGGAAGTATTATATTATATTATTTTTATTTCTCTATTTAGAAATATTTTGCATAAATGAATTGCAGAAGACTGAGACCAAATATCTTACCGCTAAGTACCATTCGCCTATTCAGCTTTGTGGGCAAATGCGTGAAGATGGATGAACAATTTGATTGGTATTGTATAAGTCACGTATTTTATCGTACAACCTTTCTTTGCATACCCACTAAGGTTATTCGTCGAGTCTAATTGGGGTTCCTTTATATTAACTCAATTGTATGTTATTTCAAACAACTTCTTGTAGTGCTTATAATTATTAAGTGATTATATAGCATTTTATTGTTTCTTTTTGGCCTAAAGGTTGTCTGGAAGAGTTGGCTACTTAGTCATAAGACCGAATTTTGTACATTCCTTTTTTATTTGTTTTGTACCTTTTGTTTTTGTCAATTTACTGTGGTGTGCAAATAAAGTAATAATAATAATAATAATTGTTTCATATGCACCAGTAGTGAAGAGGCAGACATGAGTAGTAGAACAATACTATATATGTACGGTTGGCAATCCTAGTCATGAGGCAGACATATGGCATGATTGACCCAGCAGAGGTAAGATGTGCGGCTGCGTTAGAGCCATTATGGAACAGTCCAGATGTTCTTTGAGATATATAACACTAATAGTAAACGGACATACACTCTTTGATCTTAGCCAAAAGGCAGGAAGCGAGTTTAATTCACATATCATTTTAGCTTCTACTTTTCATTAATTTTAAAACATTGCGTATTTGGTGGGGACTCCTTATGACACTAATGTATTTAAGCTAAAAGAAGGTAGTCTTATAAGCTTAATTTTGTTTTGTTAACAAAAGACTAAGGAATCGTTATTTTTTTCTAAATAACAGTGTGACTGCTAGTATTGGTCAAAGTTTTGAGCCTGTTGCATGTGGCTTTGAGGCCATAATGAGGCAGTGGAACATAACTCTAAACGCAATTCGTTGTGGGCTCCATCACCACTCGCAGGACTTAGTATATTTAAAAATTAGTCTCGTTTCTCGCTCTGGTACAAGACAAAGTTGAGCTCCGCCACTCCTCACGCAATATCTTGAATATAGGTGGAATCGTGAAACTGAAATGTAGCTTTGTCCTATTATACAAATCAATTGCATTCAAAAGTAAAATGGAGAAAACGAAAATTAAGAAAATGGATACAGCAAGCGCAGCGAGTGAGGGAAAGCTCCTTAGTCTTAGAATATAAATAATCTCTCGATTGGAATTGAATCAGATCATTGGGTGTCTGATACTGTGGCTTCACCTCTACCTTAGCTGACTGATTGACTAGGTTTTAAGCCTGCAAGCATACGGTCAAATTAATTCCAACTGTTCCACAACGACTACTTAGTAAGTCTATTATCAAAATTTGTTATTAATAGAATATTAGAAACAGTTGAGATCGGATAATATTTGTATTAAGCAACTTACTTACTCGTGAACTTGAATAGCTACTAATATCAACAGTGTATAGTTGATAACTGGAGAGAATGGTGTAGTAGCCATATTTATCCTAGTTTAATATAAACCTAATTAATAAAATAAATTAATAAAATAAATATTACATACATAAAATTCATTTTTGACATAGACTTTTGTATAAAATGACATACCTACGTTGCGGTCTACTTGGTTCAATAAAAGTAGACTTAAGATCAGACATTATTTTACATAAATCACGGAAAATTTGCCTATAAAAATCCAATTTATTCTATATTTCAACCAGTTAAAACCATCATACCACGTGCGAAATGAATATGGCCGCGTGACTTCTTAATATGAAATGTCAACGCCATATCTATGGAACAGAAATATATTAAATAGGCATTTATTTTCAGCGGCGTTAGTTCTTGTATAATAAATGTAAAAAGATATAACTTCATACGCTTTGCATCAATACACTGTTCTCCGCTTTATGCCCAAATTCGAGACTTTATATTACAAAAGTGGAGTAATTAAAATAATATAGATATAATCGCACACGTAATTACGTAGGTTTTACGATTACCTGACCACAGCTAGGTTTTAAAGTCAGTATATAAAGAATAAGAATATAAAGAAATCTTTAAATAAACATTTTTAGAAAACGTATAAAAGAATTTGTATTTGAGCTGGATTCTAAACCGCCAAGACGCTAGCAGCTAGTAGCGGCCAGAGCGCTTCGACGGTTTCCAAGAGGCGTGGGTACGAATTTCAATGTGTTCAAATTTTTTAACTTTTTCTTAAAATGTTTTAAATTTCCTAAGTGTGTGAATAACAGTTTAAAATGTCAAAAATATATGTATATATGATTATGTATATATATTGTATATATTTTACTTATAACATAAGTCTTTATAATTTAAAATTATATATTACACGCATACATGATCGCCATCGCCATTGTGGCCATCGTGGTGCACTTTTCATTTCTCCCCTCTGGTACGTAAGACAAAGAGCGGCGTAGAGTTCCGCAACTCAACACGCAATATCTCTATTTCGACGGAACTGGAGAACGGTCTGTCTCAACACTGGTTTCTCTTTAACCCACCCTGCTATGCGGGAAAAAGTTTGAAGCTATAAAAAAATTACAATACCATGCCCCACTGATAAGGTAGCCAACCTTGGAGACCTTAGACAAGGTAGAGAACGAGTTTAAGCGCTACATCCGCCTTTTGTTGCTCGCATAATATTATAATTAATAATATTATAAATCTATCATAAAGGATTTAAATCTACAGCCATTGTGTCACGTCCCAAGTATATATTTTTCCTAGATTATGTTAAAAATAATGTACTTTTATATAAGTAAAAAATATGGCTAACTCTAATAACATGTCGCGTCGCACTTACGGCTCTTAGTGCCGGTGTAGTGGGGTGAGGAGGTCGGACAACACTAGTATTCTACTGTGAATGCTATGGCGAGCGTTTATAGCGCACTAGGTAGCATAGAGATTCTAGTGTAATGGCTTCGTTCTCTACTTTCCGCACGAACTCGAGACAATGCGTTTTGAACGGCGAAAGGATAGGCGTTTTGAATGGGGATAAGAAGGCGAAGGAATAGGCTGCGCTGTGTTTGAGATGCGTATTCAAATATCATGGGAATTTAACCTACTTAATAGAATCAGACTGCGTTACGGAGATGCGATATGGAGATTATTAATCATTTTGATTTTTAAGAGCTAATAGCTTCTACTGGATCAAAGCTATCTAAGTGATTGTTTATATTGAATTATGATTTTAATGGAATGACAAATAAAAGGTTTACTATACTGAAAGTAATATATAATAATATAGAATTTGAATATAAGATGTTGCAAATGAAATCAATGAATATTAAATTTAAATGTAGGATATGAACTTTGTTACAAAACACACGAAATACTAAACGTAGTAAGTGGATGCGCAACGCAATCAGTTACTTACATTAAATAGATTCATTTATATAAAAATAAATCTTTAACCAAAAATAAATATCTTTAGCGAAAACAGCGCTATATTTGCAATGGTCGATTGCCTTAAGGTTGCTTAATAGAAGGGATGAGAGAGGATCTGTTCATCCGGAATTATGAGGCAGAGTAATCGTGTCCTGTTATAACTTATTTTAGAAAATCTCTTTTGACCGTTGAGTCTTGAGTGATTTTGTATCCACACGCCTTTTGATTTACCTATTATATATCAGTTTGATGTTATTTGATGGTTCCTACGATTTTAATTGTGTCATAAATCAAGGGAAATAATAAAAACAATTTGTATGTCAATTCAAGAGTGTTAAATTGAACTTTGAATTAAATTTTGATTTCCGCCACTCAACACGCAAGGTCTCGATTTCATGCATAATATAGAGAACGGAGTGTCTCGACACTAGGTTCTGTCTGACTACGGGAATATGCTTAAGGCTGCTTTTTATTTAATTTATACATAGCTCATTAAGTTAGAAATTATGCAGTCCACAATCGTCGTATAAGAGAGCTCGTACCCGAATCTCAGATCTATTGGCAGCTGAGTTTTGCTAGTTATATCGTAACTCGTTACAATGAAACATCAACGATAGTCGTTATAGTAAATTGAGAAGTTTGTATAGTTGTAATATCTCATAAGTAAACGGCTTAGAAGTTAGATAGCCAATCTCTATCTACATAAAATGAAAGCGATCTTGAGTCGTATCTTAAAAAAAAACGTAGGTATATGTCAGCGCATAGCTTTTAGTATTAAATTATATTTATTTTGGTGCCATCTATTATAGTTATTTATTTATATGTGGTAGATTCTCTGGTGTAACGCTGGTCTTGTAGTCTATTGATAGGACCAATGAGAGGTAAGAGAGACGTTAACAATGCGTGTTGGTTTCCTGGTTGGCCTGAGTAGACTGTCGAGGGTGCCCATCACCCTTAGTTCCGCGGCGTGCCTTGCTGGTTCTTGCTGCCGGGTTCATGGAAGATTAGGGTTACCGTGGCACGGGCTAGTGGCGGTTGAGGAGGAGCACCGTGAGGTTTTAGTGGGTATACGGACGGCCTACATCTGCCAGTCAGGCGTCTCATATAACCACGTCCGAGTCTCCAATTGAGCTGGTATCCGTAACGAATATCACGTAAAAAGAAAAAATGATTGTGGATTGTGGAATGAATGAATGATCTGACGCGAACAAACCTACAAACGAACAAACCCACAATTACAATTATACAATGAGATTATTACTACTCATTTTTTTATTAATTTATGACATACATGTTCGCATTTTTTTGAGATACAGTAAGACAGTGCTAGTTACACCATATATATCTCAAGGACATCAAAATAATTTAAAATTGTTGAATAAGTTCATGAAAAAAGTTTGATTTAAATAATAAATGTGTTAATCACACACTAAAGTGAGAAAAATATGACGTCTAAACACATGAATGTAGTCGGATTCGAATTCGCTCTTGTTGGACACGGTCCAAGCGTGTCAATTAAGCCATACAATCTTCTATATTTTAATAAAAAATAACACATATCTATATAATGTAAATATCATAATTAAATATGAATGTATGTGTTTTTTATCCAACTCTCTTATATAGAGGTTTTTTAACGATTGATTTTCTACAAAAGTACCGAAATAGTCAGTTTTCAATAAAAAATTAAACAGTTATTTCAATTAACCGGCCTTGTTCGATAAATCCTTACTTACGTATTAAAATTATTTTAGCTGTAGGTACTTAACTTCATATTCATCTTATATAATTACTAAAATAATAATTAAGGCCATTATGGCCCAGTGGGACATTGTCTGATTGGAAATAAATCTGATCTGATGATCGAATGGTTGTGGATTCGATCCCCATTTGGGGTATGATTATATTTAAATTCTTTTCATTCCAGTATATGTATATAGTATACGGATGTATATTATACGGATGTGCCTATATTATACGGATGTATATTATATGGATGTATATTACACGGAGGGACACTATTATTTTTGAATACACTACTGTATAAGAAAAAGCGTGAAGTATATGTAATTTATGTATATACAAATAGTTTAAGGCAACATTAGAAGTAGAATCATTTCATATCATTAGTAGCTCTATCAAGTATTATTAGAAACAGTACGGTCTGCAGTAATAGTTGAGTCCTGAGAAAAAAATTACATAGCAGGGCTCGAACCCGTGCGTCTTGGGAACTGTCCAAGCGCTCTGACTGAATCCGGCTATTTCGAAATTGTTATATGATTATTACAACTTATTTTGTTATAAGAAAGAGAGATTTTCTAGAGATGTTTTTCATATCCGAAATGTAAAAAATTGTGATGTTTCCCAAATTTGCTGAAACAAAATACGGCATTGAGGTATGCTTTTTAGTGTGGACACCTTCGAACAGTCGTGGATGATGGAAAACAAAGTATCGTAACTCCGAAAAGAGTATAAAATTAAAAAAAAGAAGAAAAATTCTTTGATTTTCGCGATTATTACACATTTTTAAATGAAACAATTTTAAAGGGATTAATCGCGTATAATTTTGGTATTCGAAAATACAATACTGAAAACTTTGAAGTCTCAATCCGGTCACACCAGAGAGCAAGATACAGTCAGCTCATTATGCAAGAATCCAGGGCAGTACGCGAGGCAACTAAGAAATCGTTGCCGGTAGTTTGAGATAATAATTGTATCAAATGACAGACAAGTGCCACCTCAGTCTACCTGTGACCACGGACAACTGTAAAGTGTTCGAAACGTCGGGTTCTAAAAATGTATTTTCGAATATTAAAATGATACGCGATTAATCCGGTTAAAACAGTTTCATTTCAAAAATGAAGAAACGGTTAAAGAAAATGTTCTAGAGTTTAGTAAAACTTGATTAAAGCTCATTATATATATATTGAAAAAGCTTGAAATTTCATCTGAAGAAATTACGGTCAGTGTAAAAACTGAATTATAAAAAACTATTATCAAATTAGTGTTTCAAATTTATTTACCTATTTAAGTGTGTCTCTGGCTCAGTAAATGATACTCTGTAATGATAAAAAGCAATATGTTACTAAAAAAAATGTTGAGGCCATCGTGGCGCAATGGGACAGCGTCTGACTGTGAACGTGATTGGTTGTTGGTTCGATTCCCACTCAGAGAAATAATTATATTTAAATTATTTTATTTTCTCCACTTGGATTTGGCGTGAAATGATGATAACAAAAACAAAACATGTATTTTTAAAGCGAGAAGGTTTTCTCATTTTTCGGTGTAAGCAGCTAAATTCTAGTGCCAAGCTTTTTCCCCGAATTGTCACCAAATTATATAGATAGATATGGTTGTCTTGTCTACCGCTTGACCGATAAAACACCTATATTTTTAATTTCAATATGAATTTTAGTAACCCTTCCTATTGGTGCTCGAACCTATAACCATCGTCACGATGCCCTCATTTTAAAATTGATTGTAATAAATTTCTAAAATACACACAAAGTAAAAACGGAGAAATTATTTTCATTTCTATGCTCTGTTTTCAAGACAGAGCGCGGCGTTAAAATTCACCACTTAACAGACAATGTCTCGGATTCTAGCGGAAAATAGAGAACAGAGTGTCTTAACACTGGGTTCTTTCTGACTATTATGCGGGGAAAGGCCTGAAGCTGAAATAAAAATATAATTTTTTCTTCACACAGTATGGTGCCTTAAACAGTTCCATATTAAGTGGCACGAAGGAAATTAATTTATTAAATTTAAATTGTCATTTTTCAAACATCAAACTGAAAAGGGTTGATCAATTCAAACGCAATAATCTTCAAATGCTCTATTTTGACGAAAAATGAATTTAGCTTAGGGTATATATATATTATATAGCTACTATATAGTAGCTATATAATATTTATTCTAAGGCGGGTAACGGTTATTGGTGGACACAATGGGTTAGATTTTCACTCTAATAATGATTATGACGGAGCTATAAGCTTCGCCACAATTTGAAATCCAAACAAATGTTTTGAAAATTGGACAGAAAGTGGTATAGGTAAGGTAGGTCTAAATGCGAGAAAAGCGTGAATCAAAAAAAATTAAAGGTTTTTGGTAAATATGGCGCATTTGGGACGTTGCTTCAAGCCCCACTATAGTTATATGCATATATGGCTTATTTAATAATTATATACAGAAATTGTGATAAAATTAACAGCTATTGATGTCTATATTTTGTAATCAATATTTTAAATCAATACGGAAGTACTTTTTGTTGTTTTCTGCAGAGAGAGAATCAAGACACCGGTTTTTGGCTTTCGACCCGACATCAAGACATTACGTATAGGGTGACGGAACTCAAAGCCGAGCTTTGTCTCAGGTGCCAGAGCGGAGAAATGAAACTATTTTTTTAGTAGATATATGTATATTGCTCATAAATTATAAGATATTGTATATATATTATGTAGATATACACTATAAGCAATCATGAATATAATTTAAATCATAGTTCTCCGAGTTTTGATGCAATATTCACGCATGAACAGTCAAATGGTCAAAGCAGTCTACGAAATAGCTAAGGCGTCAAATTAAGTTTGCTTTCGCACGTGGCTGAAACGCCATACCAGCGCATATGGAAAGTGACCTTTAGAGAAAAGAGGAGAACGCTGCGTTTTAACTAGGTTCAGTGGGTTGAGAAACACTGTTAAAATCAATTTTAGTCTATTTCAAGCCTATTTTAGAAACATACATATGATTAGATAAATTGTATATGTAAATCTTCTTATACTAGCGACCGAATCGCGGCTTCGCCTGCGTAAGCTACACGTTTCTAATGTTCAGTATAACCTTAAGTTCAAGTTTGTGGGTTTTTTCTATGATTGCTCTGACATAATTTTTTTCTAAAATTACCAGAAACAAAATACGCCTAAGATACGCCTAATAGAAAATTTGTACAAAAATGTATAACTGAACATTTTTGTTTTAACTTTTATATTTTTTAGTTTTACGATTAAAGGTTATAGGAACTAAGTTGTAGACAATTTGACTTGCTACAAATAACGATTTATATTTTTTTCTGTAGGCTTGCTAGTTTACAGCGTGAAAATCCTTTGCACCCTATTTTCCAAGATGGCGGCCGAGGAACAACGGTGTCAAGGTGACAAATCTCAAAAACTTTAACTTAAACTTATACTGACCGATGTTGGAAAAATAAAATTGCGTCCTCTGAAAAATGGAACCGTAAATGTAACTTTTCAATGGATTATCTTTAAGAATATTATTTTGTACTCAGCTATCAATAATCTTTTAAATATAATGGTACCATAAAATTAAGTAACAAAAATATTAATGATAAACTAGTTGTCACATGTTTCGATAAATTTATAACCGGCTCGTTGGTCTAGGGGTATGATTTTCGCTTTGGGTGCGAGAGGTCCCGGGTTCAAATCCCGGACGAGCCCTACCTACTTTTTTATTTTTATTCTTATTTTCTTGTGATTTACTTTTGTTTTAAAATATATATGAAATAGTTTCATATGGTTATTATGAGTTTATGTTGTCTCAAGTAAATATAGAGCTCTGAGATTTTATAGCTCAAAAGAATTTTCTAATGACTAACTATATTTTGTACTAGTATTTTGAATGTGTACGAAGTTAAAAATATTTTCCATTAACGATAATATAATATACCTAAAATAAAAACCTTTAAATCACAACAAGTACATAGTAGATTTTATATCAAATTTATAATTTTATGTTTAAATTTTTATATGGTATGTGCTTTTTTACAATTAAAGAGGCCCACAATTTTGATGCTGAGGCATTTTGGATTTATACACTGTTTATTAAGTCAGCCATATTTGATTTACACACTGTCGGTTGCACTTTTTACACAGTTTGCGTATAATTGCATTGCAATAAAGTACAGGTGCATTCCAAAATGTCATTACAATCGGTTTAAATTTAACTTGCAACATTTGCTTACAGACGGATAGACGGATATAGGTGATAATAATAAATAAAGTTTTATAATATAAATACTCACTTTAACTCTGGTTTCTTAGGCTGCTCCTTCTTCTCTTTCTTTTTCTCCTCTTTTATAGGAGAAGGAGGTGGAGTGTGGTCTTTGTCTACATCCATGTTGGACGGCGCGTATCCAGAATCGTTGTTCGTGTTCGGATCCATCATTGGTATTGGTGATGCTAAGTTGGCCATTATCCTAAGAAAGAAAGAAGTTTAAAATATTTATTTTAGTTTATTCTTTATCCGTATCTCTCCTAACGGA
Source organism: Podotricha telesiphe (assembly GCA_038994665.1). Classification (NCBI taxonomy): domain Eukaryota; kingdom Metazoa; phylum Arthropoda; class Insecta; order Lepidoptera; family Nymphalidae; genus Podotricha; species Podotricha telesiphe. The sequence goes on along the minus strand of JAOYRR010000132.1, from coordinate 458,820 downwards.
AAAAGGAGCTCTCTACAATCTACTAAACGACCCTATCTAAAACTATTTTCAGTTAATTTCTAAGACGTATGTAATTCGAAGGCGGCATCAAATCCTAAGTATGGGAATAACACTTTAAAAATGTTAAATATCGTGTATATCAAACTGTAATATGATAATAAACAAATAATTAAATAAAAATGAGATTATAGTCTATATGGATAGATACTTTAATTTAGTTTAAATATAGATTTAGGTGGAAATCCAACAAAGCTGTGTTAGCTCGAGATGCTTATTACAGGGGAACTGCTTAATCTATGTTGAATCAATTTAAATGTACGTTTCAATTATTAATTAGAAACCTGTTATGTCTGTTTTAATACTAGTCCTCCTTCGTGGTGCAGTGTGATAGCGTCTGAATGTATACACGATGCTTGTGGGTCCGATTACCACTTGGGGGAATGATTATATTTAAATTATTAGAATTTTTCGACTATAGCGAATTCCGCCACTCAATACTTAATATCTCGGATTCGGATGACACTAGATTCTGATTTTTATTCGCCTGCTATGCGTACGTGAAGCTGCTAATCTTTACTTAGGATATAAAACACAAAAAAAATAAGTTGTAAAAATTTTGACGTAACCGGATGTCGAACGTATAGTTTAGCGGTCAAAGCGTTTGTACGGTTTCCAAAAGACGCGGGTTTGGATGCCCCTACGTTAATATTTTATAAGCATTCTGAATCAGATTTGGATGTATATATATATTCATATGAGAGCTTGCATGTTAAATTGATTATTCTTTAATCCATACTAATATTGTAATTGCGAAAGGGACTCTGTCTATCTGTGTCGTCATCATGCCCAAACCGGTGAACTGATTGTGATGACATTTCATATAGAAATACTTGACGATCTTGGGGTGAAGATAGGATACTTTTTCTCCCATTTCATTTTTAGTTTATTACAGGAATTTAATTGTTTTACGAAACAGCTATAATTCACGCGGGCGAAGCCGCGATCTGGTCGCTAGTTATTATCTAAATATCAAAAAAATATACAAAATCGAAATATACTCATAAATCATTTTTCGAGTGCAGTTCTAAAGAAGTCGACCGTTTTTGAATTGTAATATTTTAAGCTTTTATGAAACTAATATACCTACTTAGTGTGCTTGAGTGTTTTATAACTTTTCATTTGTTAGAGTGACGTATAATTTTAACTTATACCACATTAAGCTAAGAATTATATAATAACAATTTATTATCGAACCACCTGCAAAGTACACAACAAGGACTTGACTTAGAAATTCCAGTAATGTAAATTTGCGGCTAGTTGCAGCTTGAAATAAATATAAAACCCATGATACAGGTCACCAGGCCTCAATGACGTGTCATTGATAACTTATGTAGATCTTGTACCTGTTTTTATTTGTGCACACTTGCGTGAATGCTTGTGTGTTTGAAGAAGCCTGCACGTGCAGATATAAATGTCCCATAATTACGTCTTAAATTTGCCAATTCGCAAATTAAATTACCTCACAACGATGAAGTTGCCGATGCCAATTATTTTAACATTTTAAAAGTGTTACTCCCACAATAAAAACCTTTTTAGAAAACTTTTTAGGGACTCGAATCCGAACCCGAATCTATCTGGTTTACAGTAACTGCACAAGTTAAGAAGTACTATAAATAATCCTTCCTTTTTATGTGTCCAGGACAAAACAAGAAAGAGCTTCTTGTAAAATCTACTACATTAGGTTTTAAATAATATTATTCAGCTAAAAGAGAACCCCTTTGATTTTCTCACTGGCTTTTCTCAGCAGAATTGCCTACTAGGGAAGTGGCAAGTGGCAATACTGAGATACTTTATCCTTATTAATAATTGAAGTAATAAAGAGTATTTTGAAATATTAGTAGAAAATTCAAAAAATATGATCGCAGCAGGATTTCAAATTGTGCCTATTGGAATTATAATAATGTTAAAACATTTCTACAAAACGTTTAAAATTTGAACGCTGCGGGATTCGAACCCGCGCCTCTTCTTATTCAAACCTGGAAGTCTTTTGTACGTTTTCTAAATGAGTGAATCATTCAATCAATCAATTTCCTAAGTGTGTGAATAACAAATACTAAAAATTAAATATTCTAATTTCTTTAATGTACATTTTTATTTAAATTAAATGTTTATTTATTATTTCTTCTTAATCGATAAAAATAGCCGCCTTACAATTAAGTTGTAAGAGTAAGTACTCTAAAACACAGGTAAGCGCTTCAGCTTCAAGCAGAGACAACCTAGTGTCTAAGCACTATGCTCTGCTTTTGTTCCCGAATTTGAGACATTGCGTGTTAAGGGGCTCAATGCTGCATCGTGCTTTGTCCTACTAGAGCTGGGATATGAATATAATTGAAATATAATCATTTGCCCGAGTGGAAGTCGAAACCAAGACCTCGATAGGTAAAAAAGATACATTATAGGTAAATTAAAGACATAGCTTGAATATCAGTTACATTATATATTTTATTAATTTATATTTTATAAAAACATCAATCAATATTTTAGCATATAAAAAGAAGAAATAGCTGTATAGGATAGAGTTGGGTTTTAACATTTTTTTAAGTTTAAGTGCTTTTCAGATACTTAGGAAAAAAAATAGGCGTTAAATGCATGGCTTAGCGGTCTAAGCGCTTGAACGGTTTTCAAGAGGCGTGGGTTCAAATCCCGCTGCGTTCAAATTTTTATAGGTTTTCTAAATATTTGTATTTGAGTTGTTTAAGAAAGTATCTAAAATACTCACAGTCCAGTTTCCTCTACGACCGCAGCTAGCATGAATCTCGCTGACCTGGTGTTTGCCAGCTCCTCAGCGTATGCTCCCATTTCTGATCTAATAAAATATGTAGTTCAAGTTAATATAACCCTAGCTAGAATTTCATATAAATATATATATTTTCCCGCATAGCAGGGTCGCCAGAGAAGGGTCGCGTCGGCTAGTAGCGGTCGAGGAGAAGCACCGTGAGGTTTTAGTGGGTATACGGACGGCCTATATGCCAGTCCGGAGTTCCATATAACCATGACCGAGTCCTCAATCGGGCTGGTAAAGGATTTCCTCGTGATAAAAAAAGGGTAGACCCTTTTTTTTAGGGATATTTCTCACCTCTTTTAGTATTGTTATTAGAGTATTAGTATATATGCTCCCAATAGACCGAGCTAAGGCTAGTCTGTAACATAATTCACACGAGCGCAGCCTACCTAAGGACCCCATTTTAAATTGTTAAAATCAATAAATAATAAATATCCTTCAATTAATAAATTTTTTTAAACTATGGCATAGTATGGCCACAGTGTATGGCCTTATTAATTATAATTCTAACAAAAAAAAATAAAAAAACTGCTTAAACACAAAGAAAATGAAAGCTTTTGATTTAAAAATAAATAAGTACGTAAATAAATTTCTTGCAAATTAATATATTGAGGTTGGCAAGTGCCTACTTCGGTTGAATTAAAACCGACATAATTATTTGTTCAAGAGTTATTGAGTGTTTTATCGACAAATACGCTTCTGTTACCTTTTATAGCAGTTAGATTAATGAATAAAGTACAAAAGGACTATTCTTCTACTGAAATCGTTTTTTTTTATTTTAGGTTTTTACATATCGACCTACCGACCTACTACATATGCTGTAGGTAGATAGAACCTAGAGCTGAGCCACTCCGTTAGCCCCTTACTCCCCCCCCCCTTTTTAGAGTTGCTTGTTGATTTCGCCAAAACATGAAATAAAAATATTTTACTTTGTGTTTTTATATTGTGACTGTCTTAGAAAATCAAACATACACAGCCAAAGTTACTGTGCACAAGTAGTGGAAATGTACGTTAGCGATTTACTGAGGAGAAATTCACACTCTATGGGGTTAAAAAATGGGATATCAGCATGAATGAAACATTTATTTTGTAAAACAATTCACTTTAAACTTCGTATGTAGTTCCTTAAGTAAGACGTAAATGCACATATATAAAATTCGTTTGTACATATTAACAACATTCGCCTGCGGCATACACTGACAGCTCTCTATGGATTAAAGTCTTCTGCAGTCTAGACATTTGAGATTTCTGTTTTGTCATAGCACTAAAAGCTTCATTAAATCTAGTGTAATATACATCTAGGATAAGCATATGAAATGGATATTGTGAATATCTTATAGATTTTTGCTAATTGAGGCACTGGAAACGATGGTGGTTTCGTCCCCGACCGAGGAGAATTAATTCAAATAATTTTCATTGCGAATGAAACAATCAATTGTAACCAGACTAATAGGGTATATTATTGGAATTCGAAAATACATTAAAATGTAGTTTTCTAAAGAAAACTCGACGTTTCGAACACTTAACAGTAGTCCGTGTTTACAGGTAGAAAGGTAGGCAGGTTTTCGAATACCAATAATATACGCTATCAATCTGGTTAAAACAGTTTCATTTTTAAATGTGTTAAAATTGCGAAAACCAAAGATATTAATAATCATTTCCCGCTGGTAAGATAAACCGTGGAATTAAGTTGGTTAATTTATCACTTAATACTTTGAATTTTAGCGATAAATGGTGAACAGGTGGTTCTCTCTGTTCAAATGGTTCTCTCTGCCTTCCTCTCTATACGAAATAAAATAAAGCGACTTTTTTATTAATAAAGAGAAATTGTGTTATTGGATGACTGTACCCGCAGTGTACTGTCCAACAACAACAAACTATCATATTTACATTTTTTCATCATAACTGTCTATTTGAATCAAGTTAATCAAGTTTCAATATAAACGGGTGGCATGTGGAAGTAGTGTGCTATAAAGTCCATGCAAACGACGCTGCGGACTCAAATAGTTTCCAATATAAGTGTGCACTGTATATACAGCATGCGGATTTGCTATAATTTATAATATATCTCATTCAAATATAGAATATAGGCAACAATAATAAAACAAAGAGGCTATTACAATAGGTCTAGGTGAAAGGGTTGAAAACATTAATCATTGCCAAAACTATATATAAATATTCTATAGTAAAATTCTACTCTAAGGAATGTATTTTATATATTAAAGCAAAATGTGACAAAAATGCCGGCGTTAAGCTCAGGTGTAAAATATATGGCATGATATATTCATTCATTCATTCATATTTATTCACCTACCTAACTAAGACGCAAGAGAGATGTAAAATCAAAAAAAAAATCCGGACACTTTCATTTTATTTTATTTATTATATTATAAACAAATACGGCTTTACGCTTTTTCCGCATAAAGCAAATCTAGTGACAAGATACTCTTGTCTTCACTTTCCGCCTTAATTCGAGACATTGCCTGTTATGTGGTAGAAATGAAATCCGTCAGCCATTTCGCGATCAAGGAATACCTTTAAATAGACGTGAAGTGATTGACAGATTAGTAAATTGGTAGATTGTGAAATTGATGGGGATGAATCTAATCTCAATTACTTTTGTTTATTTCTGAAAATGTTACCAAAATGTGAATATACTAACTTATCATCATCATCATCATTGCTTCCAGATGCGGTGTTTGTCGGTCTGTCCTCTCGAACTTCAGTAAAGTGTTGAGTCTGCGCTAGGTTCTCTATCACGACGGCCGCAGCGCCACTAGAGACCGCTGAACTAATTGCTGAAGATGTCTTGGCTACTCTCTGTTTTTTTGCTCTCTGTCGAATTGCCTGCACAAAAATTACATTACACTGTAAGTTTTTCTATATCTATAGAGATGTAGCGCGATGACAATGATATTACCATTTAAATTAACTTCTTAATATGTTCAAAGGAAAATATGATAATCTTAGAATTGTTTAAAATTTACTTAAGTCTTAAAATAAAATAGAAAGAAAGAATAAATTTAAATTATTTTGATACTTAAGTATACCGACAGTCAACACTTTAAAGTTTACATGTAACTAGTCTGTTTCTTCAAAGCCAGAAAGAAATACCTATTGTTTTTACAATAATAGTTTTTAACACACAGTTATTTGCTTATAGCTTAAACTCAACGTGCCTTCATTTATACCCAACACCAAAATAGAACCTCGTACTAATAATTACTACATTTCCACTAAGAGATCAACACATCAGTCAAAAGGCACAGCTTCTGGCAATAGTACAGCAGAATAACAAACAGTTATCTCGTTATTTAGGCTGAAATAACACATTTCGTTTACAAAGCCCAAGGTCGATTGAAGATGTACTTGAGTGTCTATATAATGTAATTAACCCTGTATTAACTATTGTATTTAACCTAAAACGATCATTATTTATTTAGAAACTAGAAGTATGTATAATACATTTTCCTTACTTATATATATATGTGTGTATTTTATAGAAAAAAGTAGTTTCTTTATCAATATAGGCTTGAAAGTTGTTCAATATGTGAAATGAGAAACTTTCGCTTTATTTGCCAAAATTTGAAATTTGACATAATTTGGTATAGCGGCTTCGATCGCGTAACCAACACGACTAAACCAATTTCATTTTTCGCCCGCCCTCGTTCTCACTTAAATCACAAACTTATCTTAAAAATATAAAATAAACACTAAATGTTAAGGAAATCTTACTAAAATAGTCAAAATTGCATTTAAATCGGTAAAGCCATTACTAAGATTAGCGCACCGACAAACAGAAAATAAATTAAAATATCACTTTTTTTCCTAATTCAATTTACCACCTTATGACGTTGAAACTTGGAACTAAAATTATAATAACTTCCTTTTAAGGTGGTAATGTTCTTGTCTTTTAAACTCCAACATTAGATGTTCCAGACGATAGTGTTTTTTTGTTAGCTTAACGTTTTTCTTTCCCTCTGCATACGAAATCAGGTCGTTGTATATTGGTCTACCGGAAAGAAAAAGTGATAATAATGTTCCACTACGCCCCAATTGCCTCAATGTAAATTTTTATATGGCAAAGATAACTGTCCGCCATATTTAACAACTTTTACTTATGTCTTATCTTTTTCAAGAGGTGCGGATATTTAATTACCTTGTGTGTGAATAACACTTTAAAAAATATTAAAATATTTAAAAATATATTTTAAATAGCATTCTATTTTGCCCAACGATTGTTTGTAGAATAAATTTGGGTAGCAGATATTAGAAAAATTCTCTCTACAGAGATGCAAACAATAAAAATAAGTTATAATAAACGTATAAGAGTTTCGAAGCAGATGGATATAGGACGCAGATCTTGCACAGTTTCCAAGAGGCGAAGGTTCGAAAGTATATTTATAGTATAGAGACAAAATTAACTAACGTATACGTCAATTAGTCACTACCAGTTGCTCTACTAGTTCTAAAGTCGTCTCTTTTTTTTATAAAAAAATAGAGGAAGTTCACAAACATTACGCTAATATATTCGAATGATTGCTATCGTATTTGAATGTGCAATAGTGGCTATACAGGAATTTAAAATGTAGGTATGCGACCCGAAAAGGGTCGTAAAATATCTTTATGGCGAATCACGGTCATCTGTTTGCCCATAAAAGAAGAAAATAAATTTGTTTTTATATTGTATTATTTTAAATTAAGTGCAAATAAGATAACTTTAGAGACTATTGTGGCGCAGTGTGCCAGCGTCTGACTTTATATGCGAAGGTTATTCGATATCCGGTCAGGTGAATTTTTATATTAAAATTACTTTCATTTCTCCGCTCTGGTAACAAAATAAGCGAATTACAGCTCGAGTTGCGTTGAGCATATGTCTCTAATTCGGAAGAAATGTTTTTCACTTTTTTTGCCTTCATGCTCTAACTTTACGGGATAGTCAGAGAGAACGGAGCGCCAAACGCTAAGGGACTGTATAAGGGACTGTATGTATATGCATATGTGTTTCACCACGTCAACTGTAATCGACATCTTCACACACGTACGGGGGGTCCTCAAGCTTTTTATGTGACTTTCATCCAGTATCATCGATACTGCGTTCTCGAAAATCAACCAAGTTCACCCCCTACAAATCTCACCGTTCACCTTTGCGTCATATATGCACTGTTCTTATCATTCTTTCATCACTCATCCTCGACGTACCCATACCACCTGAGCACGTTCTTTTTCATTTGTACTATAAAATCCTCATCCGTCATCATCCGCATAGCATAATTACTTATTATTACTAAATTATATTGGTTATTAAGTTAATTAAAAATAATAAATAATCTACAAATTAAAATAAATGAGGAAAATAATTCATTGTAATGCCTTTAAACCTGTTACTGATGTAAATGATGTAATTATAATTTGAAAGCACTATCAAAAAATAATATTATGCAACAATTTGAAATATAATAAAAATGTAAGTATATGAGATTACTCTTCCAAAAAAGTATATGAGATAACATAAATTAAGCTGTAATAAAAATATTCATATTTTGTTGACTTCACTTTCTTCTTGTAATGATAATAGAGCTTTTGTAAACATTAAAACTATTTTAAACGTCGTCTGTGGACACATGTAGATTGATCTAGCCTATCTGTAACCAAGGACTACTGTGAAGTGTTCTAAACATCGGGTTTCGTGAAATATATTTTCGAATACCAAAATTTACGCGAATAGTCTGTTAAAATGGGTTAAGCGAACATATTTATCACTTACTAAAATTAATAGCGAAACTTTCTTTTAAGTTTTGCATCTATTTGTTACCCAGTGTGTAGTCAGATATATATAAGAATATCAATTGTTCCTCGACGACTAAACTTTATGTTGAAATTTAACTTATTTTATGTTGTATAAAACTTTTTGTTTCAGTTTCAGATTCACGTTCTTACCCGCAAAGCTGGGAGCCAAAGAGAACCTAGTGTCAATAAGAGTGATGTAACTCAACGCCGCGCTTACTCTTGTACCAGAACTAAGAAATGAAAATAATTTCGCGCTTTCTCTTGTACCAGAAATAAGAAATAAAAATAATCTAAGAAATTAAAATTTAAATATACTTATTCCTCCGAGAAGGAATCAAACCGTCATCTAATCGCGTTTATATGTCGGACGCTTTTCCACTGCGCCATGACGTTCGGGACGGACGGTCTTGTACCCAAGTGGAGAAATGAGTATTAATTCAATATATTCATTCCTTGGAGTGGGGATGGAACCCCCAACCAATTGCGATTGCCGTCAGATGCTGTCCAATTCCACTACGATGGCCTTAATAGCTACAAAACTTAAATTCAATAAAAACATGTTCAACGCAATGAGAATAAAATTTACAAAATTGTAAATTAATAGATTTTTAATATACTTTGGGACGTTCTGAAAATAATTTTCCAATAGTAATATTATTAGAAAATTCCATCCATATTATGCTCCCGGGTTTGTGTAAACAACTAGCTTTATTAGAAGCTTGAAAGCTTTATAACTGACTCAGGGATAAAGTTGATAAATATTTTTCTCAGATACGTTTTAAAATTACAGATTACCTGATGGTACATTTCGTCGTTCGCATTCCTATCCATGAAAAATTTTCAAAAAGGTTTGTGAATAGGTCAGTTTAATGATGGCGCTTCGAACGTGCCAGTATGGCACAAATCACTTCGCCAATATCAGGTTGTATGAAGGACCGTGAATATAAAATAAATTACATTTGTCAATTTAAAAGTCTATATAAGCGTTTTAATGTATTTAAAAGAAGATTTTTCTAATACTATATAATAATAATTCGATGATTGTTTAAAATATATGCACAACAGAGAGCGCCAAATGGCTGAGACGACGACGACAACTCTGTACAGTACAGTGCACCTCACTACAGTAGAGTGCACCTCTGTACATTATAGTACAGTACATCTCAGCACAGTACAGTCCACCTCTGTACAGTACAGCACACCTTTGTGCAAATAAAACGTGTTTGTTAGTATAAACTAATAAAAACGTTTCGTAAATAATTACAGAGCGCAGTTTTGTGTAAAATCTTTTATATTTGATTATTATTTGTAATATAAAAAAATATAGATCTATTTTTTTAATTTATCTAAGAACCGTAAATGTCTAATAGTAGCTTTTTACACAAATAATTTAAGGTGTACGTTTTCTATCAGTCACATAATGAGTAATGGATATACCCAATTATATCTAGCTATAATGTGGACGGAGTAGCATGAAATTTGCCATAGTTATAATTTGTATAGAGAAATTTAGAATACTAATATTTGCTTAAAAGAATGCATAAATAATACATTAAATGTACAAAAATATACAATACACTATACAAGTGTATGAAATACACGTTTATATAAAGCGATGTACGCGTTGCCATAGCAACGTTACGCGTCAACGGGACATCTAGCATATACAAATATATATCTTAAGCAATTTAATTTGTTGTTTGCAAAAAGCTTTTCTATGTAACCTCTTAAATAGGACTTTGTAAAATAGATTTAACGTAATAAGTACCTAAGTACTTTAAACAATTAGTAAAGGAACTGAAAATTCTGAAATTTACTTAAATTATATGAAAATAAAACCCGAAGCATTCAAGAAGTAAACAGCCTTAAGGAAAATTATTTAATACACAGGAAGTATATAGAAACATTTTTTTTTAATACGTAGGACTTAAGAAAACTTTAAGCTCCTCTTCTATGAAAGCGATGCGGACAGACTTGTATGAGTAGATTTGGCACAGCTGGTTTATATAGAAAAAAAATGCAGAAAGCCAATATTTTTGATAAAAATGCATTAGAAATACATTAAATTTTAATATTACGAACATTCAAAGTCAAAGTCAAATAAGAAAAAGTCAAAGTCAAATAAGTCAAAGTAAAATAATTTTATTCAATATAAGAAATTACATGGTTCATTTTTTGAAAGTCAAACAATTTACCACTGGTTCACTAAAGTTAATACCTCAGACCTGAAAAGCGGGACTTTTTCAATTATTTTTTTTTACAATTTACTAATTTACAGGTTTATTAGTCACACTTTGAAATAGACTGGAGCGAGCATTTCATTTCGTGTTATCATTTATAAAATTGGTCCTTAGGTAATAACCTTTAACACACAAACGTCATTTCAGAATTTTTTTAAAATTGTGATATAGAGCCGTCTTGGACGTTTTTGGGACCCTATTATAAAAACGTACACATGGTCCCATGAAAGAATTATGGGTTCGATACAATCAAGTTACAAGCGCTGTAAGTTTAAGCCTATTTCTATTATTAATATTTATGTACATCATGGATTTTGGTAAAATTATTTATATTTATACATACATTACATTATCAAATAAATATTGAGACGCACGCACCTGTCGATATATTTACATACATTTTTGCCTTAAGGATTTTTTCGGGTCTAAGTTATAGATTGCGCGAATAGCTCGCTTCTATAAGACAAAAATTGAATGTATTGCGGCTGCATTACCCCAAAGTATAGAACAGCCATAGGATATAATACTATGAAATTAGCTAACGTAAACAAGGCGAACCGTTTTCACGTCAGTTAATAGTCTATTTTTTTAACTGCGAAGGCTGCTGAGCTAAGTCTATTCGCCAATTCATCAATATGAAGTACTATGAAGTACTGTAGAAGTCAATATGAAGTACTGTAATTTGGAGTCAATGGTGATACCAAGAAATAAAGTAGTATTAACAGGATCCATGACTTCACCATTCATTCATTCATTCGGCTTTAATAATTTTCGTATTTGGTGTTCTGAAAACTATACATAAATGTATTTTTTTCTAGTATTTTTACTATTTAATAGGAGATTATTAGCATTAAACGAATGTAATATTTTCGAGAGAGCATTATTTACATCATCAAATAAGTTTTGCCGTCTTTTCAATTAAAAAATCAATGTATAGTATCGTCAGCAAACAATAATATCTCATCATTTCCAACAAAATATGGTAATTCATATATTTATATTAAAAAGAGAAACGGACCAAGAATATACCCCTGTCCCTCATACTGACTTATGACCCAGGAGGTTTCTTGCCATTCACATCATTCTCCTGAATCATGTTAGATAAATAAGAGGTTAAAAGGTCGAGAGCACGTCCTCTTATACCGTAATGATGTAGTTTCCTGCCCAATGTTGAGTGCTGAACGCAATCTAATGTCACCTTGGACAAGTCCCCTGTTATTCCTCCCTAGCCTGACTCTTTCAGAGACCGATACCAGCGTCGCTAGTACCTTTAGTGGAGCCATACTGCTTGTTATGCATAAGATTATTTAGATCGAAATGCAGTAATATTTGACTTAAGATTATTTTTTAAGTGAGGGCAGCACCGTTATGGGCCAAACATTTTTGGGATCGGATGTACTACCCGATTATAATATGGGTATGACTTTACTCAATTTAATTAAGTCACGGAACCCACCACATTCTATACAATTATTAAATATAGTAGCGAGAAGAGGAACAATAGCGTCTATTCTACAACTAATTAGTTTGACGGAAATGCCCCACAGATCTGATGTTTTCTTGATATCTAGAGACCTAAATGTCTAAACAAACTCTTGAGTGTTGACTGGTTTAAGTTTAAAATATACATGACATTTATGTACACTCTCGTTAAGTAATGATTCCGCGACGGTTGTGGAAGATATGTGTTTTAGTTATAGAGACTGGAATGTCGAAAAAGAATATTTCAAATTACACGCAACTTCTTAATCTCAGCCAGTTATACCATTGTCAATTTTTTATTTAAATGAATAGCTACGATCCTTCTTCTTTCCAGTCTCACAATTTGTTATATTCCAAGTCATTTAAATTTTATCAAAAGAATTTGTAATTTTGTTTTAATATGTAAAAACTTTACCATGGAACATAGGTTTTTAAACAATTTAGAATTACCATATGTTTGACATGCTAAGGCAACGCATATATTACGTGTCCACGGGGCTACTAGTTTTTACAAAAATAGTTCCATGAACAGGATACGATCCCATAATATTTAATTAGGATTTTAATAAAAATATGATTAAAAGTATTAATTTAGTTTCAATAATGTTTTAAAAAATAAAATCAAACATACCTTGAAAATCTTGTAATATAAAAACATCATGATAAGGCAAGGTATGTAGAAAGACCCAAGTGACGAATAAATGACATAGTCGGTGCTGTTGAAGAGGCACTGGTCAGGACTTCTATCTGGTGTGTTATTCAAACCCAGGACCACTGGGGAGCCGATGGCACCCGATACAAGCCAAGCCACGGCTATCATAAGCCAAACTCGCGCGTTGCTCTTGTGTTTCGCATACTTGATTGGCTGTGTGACTGCGATGTATCTGTGGGAAAATAAATATAAAAGTAATTAAAAAATATTTTTAAAGAGCCTACAAAAATTAAAACACAGCGGGATTCGATTCCGCGCCTCTTGGAAACCGTCCTGTTGCGTTCAAACTTTTATAGGTTTTGTAAATATATTTTTTTATTTCCTGTGTGTGAAAAACACTTAAAAAAATCTAAATAAATATAAAGGTCCTTGTATTTCATGGATTTATGGATAAATTTACGGATTGAGAGGAGTTCGGAGAAGTGTCAGTGACTTACAACCGAAATATAGGCTTAAAATACTCCTTTTAAATCATCATAATTCTCGATTCCACTATCCTTGCCTTATTTATAAATTTTTGATATTTTTTATGGTGACAGAATCATCTTATATTAAAGATATAGCATTCAGTTCTCCACTTTGCTAGCAAATTGGTGTCTATTAACACCGATGTTGCTAGATCACAATCTTCTAAACTTTTCTCTACTGATTTAGATGGAGAGTAACAAAGCCATTTTTCACAAATTACTTTGTCACTTTACTAAATTTGAAACATAGACGAGTACGATTTTTCTCGGTTGGTGTGTGAGTTATAAGTAGTTGCATAGTCTATAAGAACATATAAATGCTATTATTTTTAATATACGACGCCATGGCGCGGTTAGACTTAAGGAAAAAGTGGCGCAGTCGGACTGTACACCTGGTTGTTGGTTCAATTCCTTTTGGCTAAGCAGAAAGATTATTTCTCCGCCGCTCTAGTGACACAATGCGCGGCGTTGAATTCTACCACTTAACACGTTATGTCTTAATTTCGGTCAGAAAGTCGAGAAAGGAGTGTCTTGAAAATATTTTCTTACTGTATCCTATTATGCGAGAAAAAGCATAAAGGTGTTTTTTTATAAAATAATAGTTTCAATAAAATGAGAAGTCGAATTGCATTTTGCAATTTACTCACACTTCTGTAATTTATTTCAAATCGCGATATTACAGAAATGGTTCTTATTTGAAAATACATCAATGAGAAATATTAAAAATTGTATATTTCGAAGGCGGCAATACTCAATGGAGTGTAAACGTAAAATTTTATACCGATTTATTAGAAATTTCATAAAAGAAACTTTTCTTGAAAATATATTTGATGTCATTAAAGAGCTTCAAGATAGACGTAAAGTTTGATGAAAATTCTTTAAGTAGTTATTACTTTCCTTGTATAGTCTATTTGAGCTTAAAATTAACCTTTTAAAAATACAGTGGAGTTCTTTTAACATTTAAGTAAAACGCTAAAAATATTTTGATTATTATAAAATATTTTAAAGTAAGTTTTACAAGTATACATAAAGTAAGTATACAGCATGTACATACAAATACATAACTCGATCAGCAATTATACCACGGTACACTAACTGTAACGTAACGTTAACATTTAGTGTTTATTTTATTTCAAGCAGTTTATAAATAACTAAGTTACAACAATTTAAATTATAAATTGAAGTAAAGCTAGTTATTTGAATGGGAACGTGGGCGGGTGAACGAAATAGTTCGCTAGTAGTTTTAAGTGGGAATCAAACCTACAATCAGATGCGTTTACTTTTAAACGCCATTCCACTGCGGTGCAATGGCATTTATATATATAATAAAGGAAAGAAATAAATAATTTAAGAAAAAGTTATGTATTTTTTTTAAGTAAAGTATATATTTTTGTCATTTTTTTAATATTGGTATGTTTTTACTACCTTCATTGATAGATAAATTAAATATACCTATTAAGAAAATCTTGCGGTACTATTATGACCAATTTTAGACATCATAACATTAGCACGAATCTCATGTCCTCGCCACCACGACCAGTATGAAAATGGTATACAGCGTGTTTTTTATTGTTTAAAAAAGGTATTATATTATTAAGTAAATATAACAAATGTTCTCTCAAAAATTTCAAAATGATTAGTGTAATTTTTCCTCAATTGAGTACATTCTTGAAAATCGAACGATCGTCGCATATTAGCTTTATCCTTTTATTTCTTGTATTGTCACTCGACTAGACACTAAAATGAAATAAATAAACGACCAAAGGTAAAAGAAAATGTTTTTGTATTATCGTTTATTTTTGTAAAGTCAACAAATTCTTGCGTCACCTTTACTTGCTAAAATATTTTCTCAGTTGACTAAGATCAAATTTTGAATCAGAGGTAACATTTTCTTTTATTTTTACACTATCGTGGCGTAGTGTGATAGCGTCAAGCTTTAAACGCGATTGGTGTTGGAGTGTGGATTTGATATCCAATTTTTCTTTTCTTCACCAGTCTAGTTGTTTAAGCAAGGTGATGGGTTTCATAACCTACTTTTTGGGTTTCCTACATGTTACCAGCGTTTAAGGTACTTTATTACAGTTTTTTCAGTGAGATGTAACACGTTTTTTTTGGTTAGCATATTTGGCAAAGAGAAGGATACTCTATTAGACGCTTTCCATCCGTATTCGAAATATATCGTGTAGAGTGGTGGAAGAGAACACCAGTTTGTGTCTTACCAGAATGTGGAAATAAAAATAATTAAAATATAATCATTACGCAGACCGGATATCGAACTCATTACTATTGCGCTTACAGTTAAATAAAGTGCCACTGCACCACGATGGCCACAATATATATATTTAAAAAAAATCTCCAATGAATTTTCACAATATGCATATGCATACTTTATAAATATTTGCTTAATAGGTGAGTTAATACAAACAACGCTGTTTTCATATGATCCTACCAAATTGAAATGTGCTGAAATCAAATTACTCACCAAATCGATTGTGTTACATGTAAATTTTGTCGATTATGATAATATAATCCATTAAGGGTTTATTACAGTTCATCCATATATATGTTTGTAAAGTTAATGATGAATAATAATTAATATGAATGTATTGTAAATCGTAAACACGATTGCGTTAAGTGCTACGACTGCAGAGTGTTGAGCCTGGATGATGATAGATTATCCATATTGTCTTTATATCGCGCAAAAATTGGACAGAATATTATTTGTCATATAACTAGCGGCCCACTCGCAGTTTCGTTTGTGTAGCACAAAACTAAATTTCATATATCATACATTAAAAAATGACAGAAACAGAGACTGTGAATGTTTACAATTGCTGAAATAGGTATATACTGATGTAACTATAAAATTGACGGGCTTTCATACAAACTTTCAACCCCTATTTCGCCTCATTTGGGGTAAATTTACAACAAAAATACTATACAAATTTACTCTACTCCGTAAACCAAAATAAATGCGTCAAAATTCAATAGTTTCCGCTCGGCGATGAGTCAGTCAGTCTTTGAATCAGGATAAGCTAATTTATACATATATATAACTAATTATAAAGTTAATTTGTAAAATATTTACCTATCAACAGATATAGCGACTAGATTGAATATGCTTGAAGTGGAGCAAGTGACGTCCATCGCTATGTAACAGTCGCAGACAACCGCTGGTAAGCCCCACACGCCGTTGAACTAAAACAAATAACACATGTTATAATTACGATACAAAACTCCATGGATTCACCGTGGGGCTTGTGAGATAAGAGTAGCCCTTTAAAATGCGCATTAACGCTCGCTTGTACGGTCCGATATTTTTTAAATCTTTGTTTTTTGCTACTATAGTATTGTTACAATGTTCTTATAACAGGAACGATCTTTAGGATGTATAGCTTTGTAACTAAAATCAGTATGTAAGAGGAAAACTGTCATTGGCTTTGTTTTCGTAAAAGATTTTTATGAATATTAATTATGTAATGCTGTTGTTTTCCGTAATAAATAAATAAATAAATATACAAAGGTGGAGAACGGAGGGTCTTTCCACTAGCTTATCTGTGCCTTCTCAGCTACGTTCTCCACTTTAAGACCGGAATCGATACATTGCGTGTTTTGTCTTTAGTACTAGACAAGTGCGGGGAAAATAATTAAAATATAAAAAAATCTTCGCGTAAGAATTGAATCACTGATCGACTGCGCCACGATGACCTTTCTAGTGGATTTGAATAAATAAATGAAATAGTTAGATAAAATTCATTCTTGCACACAACAAAATAGGAAACAGACGGAAAGAACAGAAGCATAATTTATAATGACAGCATGCAAATGTTACATTAACACTATTAATGATGTCCTTTGAACCTTTGGCATATACATTTAATTTCATAAGACACGTAAGGGTGCAAAAATTCAATTTCCCATTAATTATATCCCAATATTAAAAGACATACATTCTAAAGTTTAGGAACTTGATAATATATTTTATTTATCGACCCTTATGAACTTATGTTTAAAATCCCATAGGATAAATAATATAACTTCGTGAGTTACAACTTTTTGATGGAGCTACACGCACAACAGATGGCTTCTGACAGCTATAGCTTACTGGGCACTATACGTTTGTAGCATAATAGGAGAAATTCGAGTTAGTATTATTATTATCACTTTACAACACCTTAAATTAATAAAATCAATAGAGACATAACATATAAAAAAAGGCATGTACAAAAGGCGGTTTTATGGCTAAGTAGCCATCTCTTCCAGACAACCTTTAGGGTTAAAAGAAGCTGTTAAAATAATGATAAAAGGTAAGGTGGTGTACATCTTAAACATACAATTCATAAATTATATAAAGATTTATAAATAGAAATACAAAACTATATAGAAAAATATACTATGTAATTGAAACCTACAAATTGTAACGATGTCATATTTTTAAGGTGTTGTTTTACGGCTTTTTAAAATGACAGTAATGATTTTGCCAAACGAATATTTAAAGGTAAGTTATTTCAAAAGTTTATTGATTCATCTGTAAAAGGTTCAAAGGGTTTTATAAAATTGTGTAAAATAAAATCCTTAAATTAGACAACGTATGAGTCTTCAGATACATTGACGAAACTTGACTCTGCATAATCAGGAATAGGTAGTAACAGAGAATTTCCTAACATAGCTTTAGTGGGTATGCGAAGAAGCTATAGTAATCGTCGCAATGACTAGTGCCAAGAAAGTTTTTTTGCTGATATGGGTAATATGAGCCATTTTTACCATTCTTTCCTCACTCATCGTCTCAACGGGCCCAAACCAACTAAGAACGATAAGAGAGCACCTAAGTAAGTTGTAGGTACATGGACAAAATAAATGAAATAAAAAATATTGATAAATTAAACATTTATAACTGAGGATTATTAAGTTAAGTTAAGATTATTAAATAAAACATTAGAAACGGTATATATTTTACAGAACAAGATATCGAGAAAGTTTTGCTATAATTTGTTCGATTTTGCAAATGCAAAAATAAAAGTATATAAAAAACATATAATTATCATAGAATTATTGACTTTATGTCGGCAAAGAATCAAACAATATATTTTACAAGCAAGCAATTATAATATATTTTTTCAAAGTTTTATAAAATTAAGTTTTATAAGATTATAAAGTCGAATAATTCCGACCGAATTCGAGAAACGCGTGGTTGGTGGTGGAACTCAACGCCGCGCTTTGTCTTAGATACTAGAGTGGACAAATTAAAAAAAATATTATAAGTTATTTAAATTAAATAATGAATAAGACATAGCTGTTTTAAAAAGGGCTTTTTTATATCTTTAGTGTGATATAGGTCAAAGTTTAGGTCAAACTTTATTCAAATGTAAACGTTACCTTGGGGGACTTAATGTAAATTTGTTTAAGCAGCAAATCGTAAGCTTTTTATGTAAGACCATAATGGTGCAATGCGGTTTGAATTCACTGGCCGCTAAGAAGGTAAACTACAGATTCAAAATATTATTTTGACGTGTAAAATAGTCCCGCGTTAGTTATATCTAGCGCAGGTTCTTCTCATTCTTATCGGTTTCAGCCTACACTTGTATAGCTGGTAACAGGCACGGCTTCTATGGAATGCTAAGTAGTTTCTTCTCTTAGCCTGTCCCGTAAAAACAATATACAATATAAACTGCGCCGCGATGGCTTCTTCTTATGATTAAATAGTTTACATTTTTCCGCTCTAGTGAGAAGACCACCGCAACTTAACAGTCAATTTCTCGGATTCGAGTGGAAAGTGGAGAACGGAGTGTCTTGACACTATAATAGGGTAGGCAGAGAGAACCCTCTCTGCCTACCCCATTATACACGAAAAAACGTGACAATATACATACTCGTAGAAATCAACATATTGTTATTACAGGAGAAAAGACTGATAACTTCAAACATCTATATATTTCATTCGGAATTGATAAGTGGACTGAAGAAATTGTAATTTCAACAGTGGTTAGATATTTATCATTGTTATGGTACAAGTTGACGGTGAACGAAGCTTTATTGAACGCTTGTAGAATTGAATTTTATTGTAGACTATAGTTATAAGTTCAATTTAAAGAGTATGTATATATTTAAAATAAATTATATTGATTCACCTAATAATGTTTTCATTTGTTGAACGTCGAACCCGCGACCATTGAGTTTAAAGCCAGACGCTTTCTACTGCTCTACAATGGCATATGATGGATACATGATAAATATATTTAAACTAGGTGTCCTCGACTTCGGTCGCGTGGAATTCTAACATAAATTTAGCATACGGTACTCGTTATCACATCTGCTATCTGCAGTGAAAGTCCCGTCAAAATGGGTCCAACGGTTCTAGAGATTAGCCAGAACAAACAGACAGACACAGAAAATATTATTTTGGTATATATTCTGTGTTTATATACATATGCATTTAGTAAAAAGCGTTTATTCTAATATTACAAACATACACTCCAATTTTATATATTTGTACAGATTATTACATCCTAATATACTAAATCAGAATTGAACCCACAACTACACGTTTCTCGCTGAACCACTATGACTAAAGTACTACTACATATGCTGTTTTACGATGCTTCAAAGCTTTCTGATAAGGCTTTATTACTTTATATTGTAGAATATGTTTATCTTTTGTGATAAAGACGTTGCCAGTTTGATTAGTTTTGAAGAAACTTTAATGTTTACACTTCACACTGTGATTTTCAATGTTGGTTGGTTTATTAAATGTCAGTTAAGCAATTTGTATGTCTTTACTTCTATACATTATACTAATATAATAAGGTGGAAAGATTTGTATTTATGTTTGTTCGTAATGAGTAAGCTTAAAAACTTACTGGACCGATTTAAGAAAATCTTTCAACGTTAGTCACTAGATGACATAGGCTATATTTTTACGAGAAAAACCCAAGGCGTCAAAAAATTGCCAAAAAATATCCCTGCTCTGCCCTGCCCTGTGGAAACTATTGATGGATAAAACATATAAAAAATCTACAAATTAAAGAACATGTCAATAAAAAGGATGTATATAAAACTTTACAGTAATATAGATTACGTCAGAATAACATAAGCACTACGATTTATAAACATTGTGTGTAACTTGGCCATAATATGACGATAAGTATCAAATATTTCGAAAAATTCCTGCAATCTGAGCTATTATTTTCTAGAGCTGTCTGTAAATTGGAGTTACACAAGGATCATATATTTAGAATTTAAATTGCAAAATTCTGCTCAAAAAGTCCTTGATAGTCCTATCTTTTATGTGGAAGCGATAAAGTATATACAAAATAAAGAGGCATAAATACAGTTAAGTTGTATATTTAATTTACAATGCAATCAGTGATTACCCAATTTTTGTCGAAATTCTTATACTTGTTGCTTGGAGTATTTAATGTAATATAGACAAATAGTTTAATAGTAAAGTGCCTCCTCAATTATCTCAAATATGCATACTACTTTTAAAAAATTAAATTTACTTCTAACTGTCCGTTTGTTTGTCGTTTAATATGAATAGTTAGAAGTTTGGGAAAGGACATTAGCATTAATCTGAAATACATGATGAAATATGTTTATTATTCATTTATTTATTGCCTAATTATTTACGCGATAGTTCCTCGTTAGGGGGAATTATTATACAGTATAAGAATTATATCGTAGCTTGATTTAGAATGTATAGCTTAGTTTCCAAGAGGGGTAGGTTCAAGTCCAGCTGTGTTCAATTTTGTAAACGATTTCTGAATAGGATTTTTCTAACTATAATATAGTCTTTATCTCTTTCAATTAAGAAGAAAAAGTAATTATTTTAGTTTTTTTTTAAATCTGTCGGGAGGACAGGTATGCATATGCATGAC
This sequence comes from Podotricha telesiphe, assembly GCA_038994665.1. Taxonomy (NCBI): domain Eukaryota; kingdom Metazoa; phylum Arthropoda; class Insecta; order Lepidoptera; family Nymphalidae; genus Podotricha; species Podotricha telesiphe. The sequence goes on along the minus strand of JAOYRR010000132.1, from coordinate 437,413 downwards.
AATGCGATATAATATTATAACATTAGAGGTTTATTAACGAGGCAGCGCTCCGTTATCACTGTCACGGGAATTCAAGCATATTGAAATACCTGTGAAATTTATTATCATGAATCATCATCATCATTATTTTGTTAACTAGGCTTAGTGACTTTCATACGATGATAGTGGGATCGATATTCACATAGATTTTCTTTTAAAGTTTGGTTTAAAATCACGGCGTTTAGTAGTCTTTAAACGGTCTGAAAATTTATAAAACAGCAAAAAGTTTTTTCCGTTTACATCAAATGATGCTGTTGATATTTTACTATATTGTAACTAAATTAAGATTATATTTGAATTAAAGATTATAGTTGAGTCGTAAACTACGCGTTGCCTTAAAACCGTGATATATATCTTATATAAAAGTGTATGACAAACACATTGCAGTGTGTGCAGAATTTGTACTCTCTCTGACAATATATACAAATTAAACATCCGGTGCAATTGCAGATGTTATAATATAATAACGAAGGTAATAATAATAATAATAAATCTTTATTTCAGATTATGGATACCATCCGATTGTGTATTAGATTCCCTCTTCAGAGAATGGTTATATTTGTATTGTTTTAATTTTTCTCTCTGGTACGCCAAAGATGGGTATTGATCCCAAAAGAGAAAAATTTTCGGCATTCAATATGCAACGTCTCGAATTCGGTTGTTTTTTTGCCAAGAAAGAAAAACGTGAAGCTGAAACAAATTACAATCATCTGATGTGGAAGACTTAGAGACAATAAAATTACCATTATAAAGAAATTCATTATAATTTTGGGTCAGTCTCTATGCCAACATGTAGTAAGTGGAGGTAATCCATACTTGTATATATATAATATATAATCCATACAAATGCGAAAGCAGATATCTGTCTGTCTGTCTGTGACTTCATTACAGCCAAACGGCTGAACAAATTGTGATGAAAATTCATATAGAGATATTTTAGGGTTTTTAACATTTGTAAAGTGTTCTTCGCACTTTTAGGATATTGAAACGCATATTTAGCGTATGCGTTCTACATCCAGCTACGTTGAAATTCTTATATGCGTATTACAACTTACATTTATTGTTAGCACTTTGTAGAGAGATTTTTACAAATTTTATTAACCCAAAGATTATTCTACGAACAAGAGAGAAAACTTTGGCAAGAGAGAATGCTTTTTATTAAATATTTTTAATATTTATTAAAGTGTTATTCGCACAAATAGGAAATTGTAAAATATATATATAGAAAATGTATAATAATTTGAACGCAGCGGGATTTTAACCCGCACCTGTTGAAAACAGCGCTCTGACCGCTAAGCCATACGTTCTACATCCAGCTACGTCGAAATTCTTATACGCTTATTACAACTTATATTTGTTTTATACGTTTCCTAAATATATTTTAGGGTTTTGGAATGAACAAAGGCTATTTTATTCTCCCATGTTTTTTGGGATTTTCCAAAAATACCACTGTTTTACGAAAAGGTTGCCGAAAATGAGCTTCCTGAACGCTTACATCGTCAGTCATCAGCGTCAACCTTAAGAGCTCCCCTCAACCTTATGAGATACATAAAAACAATGTTCCACAAAAACATTGTGTCAGTACAAAAACGTGTCCTTAAAATGTCCGCGATGGTATATTTTTCTTTTTTGGTTTATTATAATTATTTAGGTTTATATTTTCATGCCATTAATATAGAAGTTGGAAAAATTCCATAGTTTTATTTTTCCATTTAAAAGTTGAAGTATTGAATAGGTCTTTCTTTCGTTAATTTTATTAAATTATCGATTCATTATAATAATTATTTGTTTTGGTACATCAATTTTGATTATGTATGTAGGTATTAATATGTGTGCTATTGCAACCATTCGAAAAACTTTATTTTTGAAGTAGGTATAACTTAATATTATTGAGATATTCTTTTACTAGCTAGAATTTTGATTAAGTTTTTCAAGTCTAATTAATTGCGTTATTCAAAAAGAGTTGGAAATATGAAAGTAGCTGGGCTCCAAGAATCTCTTGAGGAGTGTCAAGAGCGACGAACTCAAGATGTACAGCGTCACGCATCTCATTGAAATTTAGAGACATTAGAGTAGTCATAGACATGTCAAAGTTTAGAGGTTCGTCATGCATTAGTGAGAGCCAGCCGGTAGAGAAACATCAGTACAAACAAAACTACGTGGAAATTTAGATTCTGACTGTCGTAGGTTATTAATACCTTTTTGTGACGCTGGGAAATGGCTTTATTGCATTTCTTAAGTGTATTGCCTACATTTTAAAAATGTATTAAAATTTAAACGTAGTGGTACACGCGGTCAGAGCTCTTGGACACTTTCCAAGAGGTGCGGGTTCGAGTCCCGATAATTCTGATAGTCCCGATAATTTCCATCGTATTATTAAGAGATAAGTCCCGCTTACTATTTTGTCATGCTAAGAAAATATTTTACTGGCATAGGATTCTTGAAATGTATGTATTTTTCAAATGCAATCGGACGGCAACAAGTGGGTTAAAAGCCGCGCAAGGTTTATTTACATTGATTGGTTGATAGATAATCTATCTATTAACCAATCAATTCACCGGCGTGAAGCTAACAAAAGTGTGCTTAAACAGGTAAAGTTGCATATTATAAATTTCAAGTTGAAGCAGACCGTTGACTATGACTATGTTGTTGTTTTCAGCTTTACGATTTTTTCCGCATAGCTGGATAGGCAGGGAGCTGCCGGAAGTTTGGGGTAGTTTCCGTGCCATCGGTTTGCGTCGTAAGACTTTAGTGGGTAGCCAGTCGGCCGATATCTGCCGGCACGGAGACCACATAACCCATCTTAGTCCCGAAGAGGTGGGTACCCGTAAAGGGGTTTCCTCACGATAAAAAATATTTATCTGAGTTAATATTGAACCAATCGCATTTACAGTCAGTCGCTGTCCCACTGCATCACTAAGACTTCGTATACGGCATAAAATATGGCCTCATGGAAATAGTTTGTTATTTCCACTATGTATAATATATTAGATACATTTATCTGAATCCTTCTCTAATGTCATGAAAAATTGAAAACGAAACGTCCAAAGCGATATTCCGCAAGGAATTTTATTTGAGAGTGCTTGGGGATAAATAGAACTTGGCGAACGACTTAAGAGTATGTATGTACCTATAGTGTAATGTAGCAAAACATTTGAATTTTGAATATAATCGTTCTCCCGATTGGGAATCGAACCCACAACCCTCGTGTATACAGTGAGACGCTGTCACATACCTCCTGTATATAGTAAGGTGGCAAACAGAACTTCACTAGGTACTCATTGCCTACCAATCTATTCTTATAGATTGTCTTCAATACATTCTTTACTACAACACTTGACTAGAACGCTTGGATGGTTTCCAAGAAGAGTGGGTTCAATCCGGGTACGTTCACATCTTACATACATATGTATGGAATTTCTTAAAGTCGTGTCATAGGTAAGGTATATTCTTTTAACTTTATTATGGTGTTATTCATATACATAGTATACGTAAGACATTTAAAAAATCACAATGCTTAGTGGTCAGAGCACATGGACGGTTTCCAAATTTTTATACGTTTACTATAAATGTTTTTTTAAATACGAAAATGCCACCAAAAATACGAAACAGCTATATTTCGCGCAGGCGAAGCGGGTTGTTAGTCTATTATATCTCAGTCTTTCCTAAGCTTAAGAACCCAAATATGTATATAATGTAATCGCTATTGGTTGTGGGTTCGATTCTGACTTTCATTTCGTGCGGAAAGTGGAGAGCCTGTGTGAAGTGGAGAGGAGAGGACACTAGGTTCTTTCTGACTACAATAAAAAGCATGAAGCTGCAACACTTAACGTTGCAAAACAATTAGGCTTAAGTCAATACAGCACGTATTTGTGATTAGTTCGTAAAGTTTGGTAACATTTTCCTCTCCAATAAATTAAAAATGAGTAGTTTAAGTCGTGTTTCTATAGAAATGGAAATTTCGTGGCTTAAAAATTTGCTTTGGGTTATTTAAGATTATAATTTTTTTTTGGACTAATTATAAATAGGTTTTTAAAGATATGCCAACTTAAGTTGTAGCGATGAAGTATTCTCCATCGCGGCGCAGTGAGACAACGTTTGACTGTATTGCCGATTAGTTGTTGGTTCGATTCACACTCCTAGGAATGATTATATATATATGTATATATAAACGGCGAACAAGACAAAGCGCGGCGTTGAGTACTGCCGCTGACGCGGGATGTCTTCGGACGTATTCAGGTGCAATAGGTCCTCTTTGACTATCCTGCTTGTAGGATCTACCTATAGTATAAGAATTTAACAATGATTCAATTATCAAATGAACAATGGTTAAAAAAGAATTAATGGTTGCATAAAAACCAATAAAACTTATAAATGAGCGCACAATTCACTGGAAACCATTTCCTTTCAATTCAATTGATAGAAAAAACTTTAATTATTCCTATTGCAAAATGAATGACGCTTTAACGCAATATAAAATATTAGATTACAAATTTAGTATTATATATTATTTTTATAAAAAAAAAACAGCCTCACACATAGCGAAGTGTCCAGACACTACCATCTTTATTCTCTCCGAGAAATTGCATGTCAAAGGGTGGAACTCATCGCCGCGCTATATCTTACCGGAGCTGGGAAATGAATATATTTTTTGTATATTAACTTTCCTAAGCAGGTATCGTAATCGTATTTGAAACCACCGCGTGAAGAGCCAGACTCTAATGCCACTGAACCACGATGAACCATTTTGGTGAGAAGTAAGAATCCTTACTTCTCAACAAAGGTTAAGTCTATATTTAGGCATATAGTATATAATTTACAATTATGTGGGACTGGACTGTATTAAGGCTCTTAACTTGTATTACTAGTCGCCAGGTCGCCACTCGCACAAAGGGTTTAAAATAGGTAGGCGCCCATACTTAATATAAGGTTGTAATGATATCGGTAAATTAAGGAATAAACAAGCTTAAATCGAAATACAACTCAAATTAAAATTAAACAAAAATTAAAAAAAGAATATTTTTTGTGTCTGTTTGTGTGTGTATGCGAACGTGTATGTGTTCATACGTGTGTGTGTGTATGTGTGCGTATTGAGTGACTCAACTCAACGCCGCGCTGTCTTAATGTTTCGAAGCAATATAGAAAGTGGAAAGAACGAACGGAAAGAACTACCCTGCGGTCCTTCCGACCATGCGGGAGAAAGCATCAAACTGCTAACACAGTAAATTTTATATTTTATTAAAAAATACCATTACGCATTTCGCTATAAAGGCATAGCACGGCAGTTAGAAAGGATTTAGTGGCTACTGGCTAGTGTAAAGATACTCTAAATTCTTTTTAAATTATTGATTTCGGTCTCCACTTATAATAACAATTTATTTCTTTTAAACACTTTCCTCCTAAGAAGAAAACTTATTTATATAAATTTAGTCAGTCGCTTTAAATTTAATAAATTAAATATAAAAGTGAATTTGATTGTAACTCAAATGAGTTCAAAAATTATATTACTAAGATTGACTAAGATATGATTAAGGTAAATATGATTATAGTTTAGCTTTCCGCCTTTATCCGCATAGCAGGGTAGTCAGAGAGAACCTAGTGAGGTTCTCTCTGACTACCCTGCTATTGCTTGACATTTCATGACCCTCATTTCTCCACTATCCCCTCGAATTCAATACATTGCATGTTGAGTAGCGGAATTAATCGCCGCGCTTAGTCTTGTTCACCAAAGCGGAAAATTTGAAATTAATTAAATTATCATTGCACCAAGAATCAAGTCGAACCCACAAAAAGAGAGGAATGGAACTTACAACCAATCACGATGACATTCAGACGGTGTCTCACTGCGCCATGATGGCTTCAAAGTCAAAATTAAATTCCTTTCGAATGAAGTTCATTCTTCACATCCACTTCGAAATTCCACTTTCCCTCTGAATTCAAGACATTGCGCAATGAGTGGGGGAAAGCTACGCTTTCTCTTGCCAAAGTTAGGAAATGAAATTATTTAAATACAACCATTACCCCGAGTGGAAATCGAAAACGCAACCAATCGTGCTTAAAATGAGTAGCTGGCCCACTGAGCCACAATAATTTAATTAATTGAATTCAATAGATATAAATTAAAATTAACATTATTTTATGATATATTTTACAAATGTGATATTAGCAGTATATATTCTAGTGAAATAGGTAAAATACACATACAGCCATGAAGCAATGGTGAGCGGAAAGATAGGTATTGGTAGACCTGGGTTGACCTTCAAGAACACAATAATGATGATAATGGAGGAAGGTGACGTAAAAACATGCTTTTTGAGGTCGTTTTCCACGTGAACGTTTTAATATATATATATATATATATATTGAGTGGCGCGTGGAAGGAAGTTCCTACGAAACCGCACAGTAGTAGAGTGCCACGTACTTAGATGGTGTGGTTGGTATTTGAGTCGATTACGTACTGTGCGGTTCAAAAATTCAATCGGAATCAAGTCAAACAGCACCCCAGAGCACTCCCCATGATAAATTTGGTAGAGAACGCACAAAGATGAAACGTCTTTACACAACGCCAGAGTGTCAAACCTTTCACAGATTATTGGGTCCTTTACGATTGGAATGGCTCTACGTTGTATGCGATCAAATAGATCAAGCTGATACTGGGGTGCACCAGCCCAGAGATGAGAACAGTACTCCAAGTAAAGTCGAACCTGGGCCCTATACAGGGCCAATCGGGGTGTGGGCGTGAAGTACTGTCTTGCTCTGGCAATGACACCTAGCTTCTTCGAGGCCAACTTGGCCTTGCTTTTCAGATGATCGCGATACTGGCAGTCACTCGAAACGTTAAGGCCCAATATGCTGATTCTGAGATTAGAGGAATGTTCTCGAAACTGGCGACACGACAAATGGGGTTTTCTAAGTGATTAACCCGCAAACTTGTGTCTTCTGGAGGTTAAATTGAATTAGGTTTAAATTGAACTAGGTTTAAATTGAACTAGGTTTAAATTGAACTAGGTTTAAATTGAACTACGTTTAAATTGAACTAGGTTTAAATTTAAATTGAACTATATAAAATAATTGCCATGTCCATGTCTTGTAAGAATTAGCTATATAACAAATTTCTTAAAATTAGGTCGAAAAAGGAGAAAAAAGCGACAAGCGCAAGATGGACATAGGTAGGAGTTCCTTGAGGAAAATATAAACAACGCTTTCTTTATCTGGTAAGAAAATTTTAGGCAGTTTGTCTAATTAATACAGGAGACCACACGTTGATTTAAAAATTATATTGATTCATAAAATGCTGATTTAGTTTCATAAAGTGCGGCTTAGGTTCCGCCACCCAACCCAATATGCATATATTTGCATGCAATATATCAAAAGTGGCGTTAAAACGTAGAGCAGAGTGTATATTACGAGGTTCCCTTTGACCATCCTGTACGATTTTCGATATTGAAAATATACAACGGGAAAATGCGTTCAACAAATATTGTAAAAGTAACAAGTTGTATCAGATATTTTTTGCAATTTGATTCTACTTGTTTGTTTGTAGTTGAAAGAATCTAGTGATTCGTCACTTTTTTCCTTTCTTCCTTTTTCCATTCTTTCCCTATGAAACATCCCGTAAAACTAGTGTCGTAAATTGAGTGTTGAACACTCCACCTGGTGTCCATTGTTGATCTATTTTAATTTACTAGGGTAATGATAATAATTTAAATATTATCACTATCCCGAGTGATAATTTCACCTAAAATCATAGCTTTTACCATTACTGCACCAAAATATAAGTAACTATACTATGACAATGTTTAGTCTATTTAGATAACATCAATTGAAATAAAACTTTCACGACATTCCAGACTTTATTAATTAGTTTAAAGCTTCAATAGTAACAAGACTTGAGCTTAATTTAATCAACTTAGATCCACATTGTATTAGAAAAGGTATTAAGGTTCGTTTATATAAGTGCCTTCCACTTTGAGTTGAGAGGTACGTGTACTCGTATCGATATACAATCCTTTGGTTAATCATTATTAACAATCAAAATATCCTTTGATTTTTGTAATCATTATTAAGACACCTTTGCTAGCTTCTCTATTCAATTAGATATATATTTAAAAATTGGCAAACATATTCGAATCCGATGACTATATTATATTTTCATAGAATGCATTGCACTAGAAATTCTTATTTTGTTGTTTGTGTTTAATAAGTAGCCAATAAACAAACATATTTTAATATTGAAATTGGCAACCATGTCTATATAAACTAGTAGCCTCGTTGACTCAGTAGCTTGTTTTATTCTATTTAAATATTAGTTATGTGAAATTTCATACTATTCCGTCTGCAGGATTTTCGTAAAAGAGAGCCAAAAACTAATGTCGTGACACTTGACCTGAGCGGAGATATATAAATTATTGAAATATTATCTTCCCCCGAGTGGGAATTGAACCCATAACTATCGCGTATACAGTCAGACGCTGTTCCATCGAGCCTTTTTAAAGAAATCATGCAGTTAAATGTATTAATATTCAATTTTCTTAATAGATCTCGAAAATATTTATTGCATTTGATGGAGGCATTGACAACAGGCTGGTTGACTGCTGGCTATAGAAATTTAGAAACTATAAAATCAATGTTTATAAGTAAGCTATGTAGAACAATATTTAAAGGGTAAAAATGTGCGGAAGTCATTTCATTTGATTTAAATGCAGTATGGTAGCTACCATTGCATTAAATGATAAAATTTAAACTTTTATATTTGAAGAGAGTAACTGTTGAGTATCTTGCCGGTGGTAGCTTTATGTTCATTCGACGATTCAAAAGTGCTTATAAAAGTCTATTTGAATATAGGATTTTTTTAGCTTGAATTCGAAACAAAGAATCGTTTAAAAGTGATACTGTAATTAGTATCTTACACATCGAAAGAGAAGAAGAGCTTAGCGAACAGCTACCTTGTTTAAATTCTGTTTTTAAATGTTAGTGGGCTTTAACTCACACATTTTGAAAATATTTTTGCGGCTTCATGCTCTATTACGTATAGTGGAGAAGGCAGGTTCAACCGCGCGTCAAAAGTCCCCGTTGTCCGCTTTCCGCCCAAATTGAATACATTGGGTGTTGAGTGGCGGAACTCATCGCAACGTCATCTTACTAAGGCGAGGCAATGAAAATAATTTAAATATAACCATCACACCCAGTAGGGATTGAATCTATTACCAATGCATGGACTGCGCCAAGATGGCCCTAATTTTAAATATTATCAGCATTTTCTTAGAAATTGTCGATAAAAGGTTATCGACAATTTCTAAGACCTTGGTCAGATAATAAATAACTAGGTCAATGGATCCCAAGCAACGTTTCCGAGGCATTATTTGTTTCAAAGACAAATGCAGTACATTTTTAGTTTGTTTTGGGAGTCTATGGCACTTTGTGTATTAGGATTTGTTTTTCACAATTGTATATTTTATTTTAGACACATTTTTGTTGGCTTGGAATTGGATACGTGAAACTGATAATTGGTAAAATTTCTTATATATCTACATATAAAACTCTTCCGGTACTCACTAAATGACTGGCAGACAATGCTCAGCCAAAAACAATGGGCGTACAAATGGGCGTGAAATTTTGTATGCACATATTAGTTTGGGAAATTTCTCCGATAACGGGAAATAACGGAATTTAACTTTTACTAACTTTACAATCAAAACTATGGAAGATAGAAATGAGAATAGACTCGTGTAGAGGATTTAATATAAAACAAACACTCCTAAATCTTTATATTCCATTCTGTCTGACAGAAAAATGCCATTTGTTATATAATAAAAATTGTTATGTATTATGTGTAATTCTAACTTTACCTATATATACCTAATATACAACCATTTTCCTATTTCCTTTAAGTAAATTTAGCTATTTTTTGGCCAGGTTGCTGCTGGAGACAAGGTTACTCATACATATCAAATATATATTAAATACTGCACACTAAAGATATTGAGTACGAGAATTTATCTTTCATCTCAAGAACAATGAATAACAAGATAATTGGTTTGCTTCAAAAGAGCCTTCGGACACGCGGCCTTTATGAAGTGCTAGATTGTACTCATACTATAATTGTGGGTAAAATAACTTTAGTTGAGGGCAACACCTTCCTGGCGGCTTTAATTTCGACTACCCAATACGTAATGTTCCAAGAAATTGTGAAAATGTCGAAAATTAAGTTCTATGATATAAGATTGTTTTTATTATTCATTATATCCATTTACGAAACGAAGAGTGCATGACAATAAAAAGTTTATCTTTGTGATTTCTACGGCTAATAAATGTAGCAAGTTGTTTGCTTTTCTCTGTCGTATTGTTCTGAACTAAGTTTCAATCCTTAAGTCGCCCCTAACGTTTGCAACACTACTGTAACTGTAGAACAAAAAAATACCAGGTATAAACCTTGCATAAGCCAGTTGCTGAATTACTTAGTAGAAAATAATTACATGGAATATATGTAAGATTATATTTAAATAAGTTTGTAGTCTTTTGTCATCTTCTAAAAATGTTTTTTTAAATCACATATTTTCAACTAATGTTGAAAGTATTTCAATGAGGCATATTTTAGATCTTCAATACTTATGACTTTTACCCATTCTATTTGCAGTAAGTTAAGTATAAAAAACAAAGTAACTATTGTGCCCACTGTGTCACAAACAAGCTTTAGTTTGTTGTGTGTTTTTGGAACTCGAATAATGTTTCGGGAAGTTCGATAAAATTTACTGCTCGTAGTTACGCTTTGACGATAATTCTAAGATAAGCTGAGCTGAAAATCAACGTAGATAGCTTTATAGTCATCTCCTGTGTTCTTACAGAAGGAGATTGCTGGATGGTATTGGGAGATGGCTGATCCTCCTCATTAGGCATAATGACATCGTGGTGGTGGTGGCGTAGTGGTTCTTTAAGTATTCATAGTTTAATGTCTTAGGTCATGAGAGCTTACATATAGAATAGGAATCATATATCTGATTTGTATTTGATTGATTTAAGCCCACAAAAATTATTCGTGAAAATCGTAGTGTGTGTTATAACAAATGACAAATTGTATAGGAATAAATATTTTCTATAATAAATAAATAAGTATAATAATACACTATTATTCAGCTCATTTAACATTAAAAAAACAACGTTATCTGTCAAGGTTCAGAAAAATATACAAAGTATGCAAAGTGTTATAAAGTGTACTTGAGTTATATCGGAGTTAATAATGCATCGTGACATGTGAATTATTTTTATATTTCTCTAATGTGTGTCTAATAATCTACTACTAATGGAACTCATAAAACGACTGCTTAGTTCCGAAATCCGTGTGTTAGTTCGTTAAATTATTAAAAATAAATAAAATTAAAATATATTTATTTCAGTTTCACATTTTCTTTGGCTACACACGAAGTAAGGGTATCTGCCTAGTAAGTTACTAGTATAATACTAGTACATGTGTCTGGAGGCTCCGCTCTTCCATAAAACTTTATACATTTGAAGAAATAAATATTTACAATATCTTTAAATTATTAAGGTATTAGAAAATATTAACAAAATTAAGGTATTAGAAAATATTAACAAAAATAAAATAAGGGCAAAGTGTATGTGTTTGTTTGGTTGACGATTCGAAAGTGCTTGCAAAAGTATATTAGAATAAAGAATATTTTGATGCTTTAAAAGTGGTATTACTCAATATAACCTAAAAATACTATCACCAACAAAAATTGCAAACATATGTTATAGTTTATATAGTAAATTATTTACGTCCAAAAGTTAAAAAGTTGTCCTGAACTCGTTTTGTTAAATTAAAAACCATGTTACAGTTTCTAGTGTCACCAGTTATTATAACGATATTCAAAAAGTTGTATCAAAATATTAAATATTGTAAATAAAGACGGAGATCAGCTATAAGAGAAGGCGCGGCGTTAAGCTCCGCCAGTATGCAAGGCAACTAAGAAATCGTTTGGCGGTAGTTTGATATAATAATTGTATCAACTGACAGACGAATGCCACCTCAGACTACCTGTGACCGCGGACTACGGTAAAGTGTTCGAAACGTCGTTTTTTTTAAATGTATTTTCGAAAACTAATAATATACACGTGGTACAATATATAACTAGTAATAACAATAGTAATAAAAATTGTTTCATTTCAAAATGTATAAAATCGTGAAAACCAAAAATCTATATAAAGAAACAATATCTATAAAAACTGAGCAGAAAGCGGCAGTGTTTTATCTGGAGAAGAGGGGGTTTAAAGATAAGCTTTTAATGCCAAATAGTGTCCAAAAAGGTACGAGTTTATAGGGAAATTACATAATCTATTATATATATAAAACTTTTGCGTTACTAAGTCCCAGACAGACAATATGTAGCCGAAAGTACTGGGTGTAAAAAGAAAAATTTGGTTTTGAGGAGAGCATCTTAGGAGAGCATCTTCTCTTAGTAGAGAAGATTTCCCGAAATTCCTAGGAAACAGGAGAAAATGAGATTTTACGCAATCAACAACAACAACTACGCAATCAAAATTGCAAAACTGTTTCCACGAATAGTTAAAAGATAAAAATGTGTAGACCTAAGATTAATAGAATTTAACGCGAGATAATAAAATTGTAACTTTTGTACTTAAAAAGAGCAAGTGTTTAGCTTCTCGTCGGCTCATCTCAGCAGAACTACCTTAAGCGCCGGCGGTAGCTTTATGAAAAGAGCAAGTGTTTAGCTTCTCGCCTGCTCATCTCAGCAGAAATGCCTTAAGAACCGGTGGTAGCTTTATGAAAAGAGCAAGTGTTTAGTTTTTCGCCGGCTCATCTCAGCAGAGCTGCCTTCAGCGCCGGTGGTAGCTTTATGTTCATTTGATCGATCAATCTAAAAGTATTAGAATAAAGAATATTTAATTTTTTATAATCAAGTTTAAAAAACTCATACTGAAAGGTCGGATCGGAAATCGGAAAACCTTGGTTGATGTTCGATGATACTGAAGGCAGGTCACGTAAAAGCCATGAGGACCTCCCGCCAGGGAGTTCTCTCCAACTACTTCTCTAGGGATACAGCTTGATACAAGTAAAAAACGATATATAACCTTAAAATAACAAAATACAAATTGTACTCAAAATAATAAAATATTTAAGTCAAAAAATGTAACTATCAAAAAAAGTCTGTTTCCGTCACATTTCACTTTATAATCGCTTCGTCGCTTCCGGTGATAAACGTATAAATATTAACATACTTTGTATTTCATACTTTGGAATGACAAATCGGACATTCTATTATGCTTAATGTTTCTTTTATTTGCTTTCATGTTATGTAATATAGCTTTAAAGATTTTTAGGTTAATTTGGTGCAATTTATATAATTTAATGAGTATCGTAATATTTTAAAAGTATTATACACACTTATGTTAAGTAAAATATTTTGAGAAAAAACGTGTAACTCAAAAACCGTTTTTAGGAAACGTATAAAAATATATTTTAACATTTGTATAGTGTTATTCACATACTTAGGTTAAGAAAACCATATTTAGAAAACGTATAAAATTTTAACGCAGCGGTATATAAACCCGCGCCTCACTGAAAACGGCCAAGCGTGTAACTCGTCCTATATTTTTGAGAAATACTCGTGTAGTTGAATTAAGTAAACAACCTTCTACAGAGTTACTAACCACAAAAATAAGTGATAAGAACCGTATTAGACGTAGCTGGAATGAAAGTATATATGAAAAACTTATAGAACAATCATTCATTTGTAGTAAGTGTATAATATCTTCGACATGCCAGATGTAGAACGCACGGCTTAGCGGTCAGAGCGCTTGGACTTCCAAGCTGCGCAGGTTGAAATACTGCTGCGTTCAAATTTTTTTACGTTTTTTAAATATGGTTTTCTTGTCCTAAATATGTGAATAACACTATAAAATTGTTTATATATGTATAATAATAATATTAAAATACGCTTATTGTAAAGAGCAACAGGCGTGGGTTCAAATGCTGCGTACAGTATTTTATTAGTTTTTCTAAAATATTTTTACGAGTGTGAGTTCAAATCACATTTCTCACTCTCTCATTTTATGGCTTTTTTTAGTTATTCAAACAAAGAAGTATAAAATAATGCTAAATAGGTATAAAAATAAAATGATTGCCGAATATATTATGTTACTGTTTTGAATGCTGCTTTGTACAAATGCTTTAAACTTATTCTGTATTTCGTAATAATATAAGTAAAAAATATAATAATAGATTTTTTAGAAGAACAGTATAAATTACTACGTTACATCTATCTATACATATAATAAAAACATAACTAATCGCTTCTGTACATGGAAGATATAATATTTTATCAATATAATAGAACCCAAAACAATATTTTTTTTTTCTGTTTGTCTGTTTATCTGTTTGTCTGTCTGTTTGCGCATGCTAATTTAAATACTATTTAGTATTGTGGTACACCTCCCTTAACATTAAGTGTTTATTTCAATTCAATCGGTATATAAACAAAAAAGTTACAATCATTTAAATTATAGATGTAAGTAAGAACGCAAGCGGGTGAAATAACGAAAAAGTTTAGTCTTGTAGTTTACGCAGGCGAAGCCGCAAGCGCGTCACTAGTACGTATGTATAAAAATATTATTGTCTTTTTATCCTCGTTTTACATAATGATATCTGATCTACCAACAATAAGATAAGCCAGATGCTTCACGAAAGCCTTTGACGCAGCTTTCGCAACCTCAGCCTCTCAAAAAACTTAGTTTGAAATTACCGACATCGTTTAAACCGTACAGTTATAAAGGAACGTACACTTTGTTGGTGGAAACAGATTGCTTGATTTAAGTTGTTTTTTTACCGCACTTTGTCTTAGGTACCAAAGCGGAGAAATAAAAATGTAAGACATAATCACTCTGTAAGTAGGAATAGGTCCCACATCCAATCACGTTTACGGTCAGGTCCTGTCCCCTGCGCTACAATGACTTATTTTTATTTATAATTCGTTGGGATCATATAAGTGTATTTTATATGTGGTGTAAACGAATAATATTTTTCTAAATTTAAACAGTGTCCTGAGTGAAAACCGAGTCAAATACCAAACTTACGAACGATAAGCGATGTCGTTTAGAAATAAATAGGGGTTTCGGATATACTATAAAAATAAGTGTCAGAAATGCCATTAGTCAAAAAAAAGAAATTCGTATTAGTTTATTAAAGGATTAGCTTAGAAAAAATGCACAAGATGCGAAACGATATAATGATTTGTAATATCTGTAATAAAATCTCTTTCTCTCTGTAATAAATATATATATATATATATATATGTGTGTTTTTCCGATCTTCTTTGACTAATATTTAGTTTCTTTTGTTGTTTGTTTGTATGTAGTTTGTCATGGTGTATTATGACATTTGTACATGAATTAATAAAATAATATTTAAATTGTAATAATAAATTAGTTTAAAAACTAAAGTAAAAATGAGATTTTCGTGTCGCAGTGGGACAGCGTCTGACTGATAACGCGAGTGGTTGTGGGTTCGATTTCGACCCGGTGGAATGATTATAATTGAATTATTTGCAAGTCAAGTATTGCATTGGCAAGTATTCGGGTGGAAAATTGAAAATGAAGTGTTTTAACACTAGGTTCTCTCTTACTACCCTGCTATGCGAAGAAAAGCGTGAAGTTAAAAGAATTAAAATAATGACAAGGATTTTAGATTTATGCTATGCACCTAACATATTGTAGTCATCAGATCCGGTCACGTGTGCAAATATTCAAGTAAATCTGACGAAAAGAAGCCTTCAAAATGACATCGCATAATGTTTTTAATTGATTTATATATTTACAGGTACAGCTAATTATTATATAGTGTTATTGCGTTTGAAAAAATTAGAACGCAAAAAATTTTTATACGTTTTCTAAATATGTATTTTTCAATTTCCTTAGTGTGGGAATTCACTTTAAAAATTTTTTTAACAAAATATATATTTAATAAATAACATTCTCTCTTGCCAGACGATTGTTCGTAGAATAATCTTTGGTTAGCAGAAATTTGTAAAAATCTCTCACAGAGAGTGAAGCATCAACAAATATGTTAATGTGCGCATAAGAATCCCTCAACGCAAGTTGGATGTAGTAAGCCACGCTTCTGGAAGTGCGTCATGAGCTAGCTTGAACGTGCCAAGAGGCAGCGGGTTCAAATCCCGGCCGCGTTCAAATTTTCTTTTATACGTTTTCTAAATATGAGTTTAACATAGTATATAAGCGTGGCGTATATATGTTGAGTACATATATATATATATATGGGTATATATATAAATTCAACGTCAAATATTTTTATTCAAAACAAAAGTTACATGCTTCATTATTTGGAACGTCAAACGATTTACCACCGGTTCACTAAAGTTAACGCCTGAAATCTAAGAAGAACGGCAAGGCCGAACTCGCGGGATCATTTTTTTTGTTTATTTTTTTTCAAAACAATAATAAATTAGTTTTATATATATATATATATATATATATATATATATATATATATATATATACATATACATACGTTCATACAAATACATTGAACTTACTACAATGTAGACAAGACTTAAAGCCAACCACGGTTACCAGTGTTTAATACAGTGCCTTAACATGTCGTTAAGTTGGCAGTTACTACGAATCTCTACGTAACTACTACCTAATTCAATTTACATATAGGCGGATGTTCAAGATATAAGAATTCTTATTCTTAAATACAAATTTATCCACAAGAATAATTTTATTAATATATCATCATCATTGATCAGATTGCAAACCGGGCAACAAGTGATTTATTATGGCTTGAATCGCCATTCGGAGGAATGTTTAAATTATCGTAATTTCGCTGCTATGGTATCTATGACAAAGCGCGGTGTAGAATTCCGCCCTTATTTTAGGTGGAAAGTCAAGAATGGAGTGCCCCCTGACACTAGGTGCTCTCTGAGTGCCCTGCAATGCGGGAAAGAAACTTTGGATCCCAATTTATACCGAAAGATAAGTTATAAAATTTGGCATAAATTGGTTGGGACATATTTAGAAAACGTATAAAAATTTCAACGCAGCGGGATTTAAGCCCTCTTGAAAACCGCTCTTTTCAGCGCATACCTTAGCGGTCAGAAGACCGCTAAACCATGCGTTCTACATCCAGCTACGTCAAAATTCTTATACGCTTATTACTACTTATATTTATTGTTAGCATCTCTGTTGAGTGATTTTTACAAATTTCTGCTACCCAAAGATTACTCTACAACAGCAACCGTTTGGCAAGAGAGAATGCTATATAATGCTATATTTTTTTTTAAAGTGTTATTTGCATACTTAGGAAATTGAAAAGACATATTTAGAAAACGAATAAAAATTTGAACCGATTTGAACCCGCGCCTCTTGAACGGTTTCCTTCTATTCTTTTTTTATCACAAAAATATTAAATGAATGTACAATTGAGATGTTAAGTTTTTGTGAATGAAAGATGGCAGATCGGCAACGTTTAATAGTAATGTAGTAGTAAATATTTACGTAGTACTAGATATATATGTAATTGGTGTTTAATAATTACTACGTCACGAGTAACACAGTATAGGTAAAAATCGTGAAGTCGAAATAATTATCCTGCGCCTAAACTACTGATGAGATTTGTTTTGGTATACGCCCTATGTTACCTTAATTGTAGTAAGTGATAACGTAACTACATCAAATACATCCTGTATACAATACTATGTCTTTGACATACACACAAAGCGGAGAACGGAGTGTCGTGACACTAAATGCCGTTCCAATAAAGCGTGAAGTTGAAAGATATGAGTGAAATTTATAAGGTAATTTTATTTATTTAACAACATGGCATACAGTGTTTTCTTTATCTTTCATACATGATTATTTACTTTACCATCCTTAAAGGCTAACTCAACTTGCACTACTCTGTGAAATAAGTCACAACTATTCAAACAGAAAGTAATACACAATACACTACAATAAATCACTCAATGCAAAGAGAATATACATATATATATAAAAAAAGAAATAAAGAATGAAAATACCACATGTCATTAAAGTATATGTACACTCGTATATATTTTAACCCTTAAACTATTATTTAAAAGGTATTTTATAAATACTTAGTTTTAAGTGTTATTTTTATTTACACACTTAGGATTTTTTTTATACGTTTTCTTAAAATGTTTTTAGTATACAGTTTATAAAAATAAATATTTCAGGCAAATCTAAAACGTTCTCTTCCTACGGATATTCCAGGTTCCGGTGGCTTGCAAACCGCAAACATGCGGTTATTATCCTACTTTGCCTACTAGTAAACATGGTATATACGTACATACATACATATATACTATATATGTAGGAGTATCTATATATTAACTGCATATAAAAGGGAAAGTTGATACAACTTAGTGTCGAAACACTCTGCTTTCCGCCCAATGTAGTAACATTATATTAAGAGCGACGGAATCTTAAGGCGCTTTATCTCATCAAGGCGGGGAAACACAAAATAAATAGCTTAAATACAATCATAGAAAGAACAAGGCAAGGTAGTGTGACATCGCCTGACTTTATATTTATTTAAATTATTTTAATTTCTTCGCTCTGGTGACAAGACAAAGTGCGGCGTTGAGTTACGCCACTCAATTACTTAAATTATTCGTAAATTCATTAATCGCGTATATTTTGATATTAGAAAATACATTTTATAAAGCTCTAACTTTTCGGAGACTAACAGAAAGCCTGTTAAATAACCCGTTTAAAATATTAATTGAATTTAAGCATTTTATTTTTTTGATTATTTTTCAACTTTATGCCATTTCCCAAAGCAACGTGGGCAAAGAAAACCTAGTGTCAAAACACTCCATTTTCCACTTTCCACCTGAATACGAGACATTGCGAGTTAAGTGGTGGAACTGAAAACCGCGCTTTGTCTTACACACGAGCGCAAAATTGAAAATATTGTAAATATTTTTGACATTTTTAAGCATTCTATCTTGCCCAACAATTATTCATAGAATAATCTTTGGGTAGCAGAAATTTGTAAAAATCTTTCTACAGAGAAACTGCTAACAACAATTATAAGTTGTAATAAGTTTTTAAAAAAATGTGGTTTTAGTATAAATATAATCACCCCACGGGAATCAAGCCCACGACTATCGTGTATAGTCAGAGGTTGCCACACTGCGCCACTGCGGCCTCTAATTTAATTTAATAAACTTTATTGGATATTAAATATCTTCCACAGTAGTTATAGAACTTTAGGTACAGGTTTACGACCTCACGTCTAAAAAGTAGACAGGTAAGAAAGCTTAGAAAGCTCTTGAAAAGTGGTGAAGTTATTTATTTTATTTATAATATATTAAATCCAAGATTATTTTAGATTACATGAGACTGACTGGGTGTTTTTTTTTCATTACTCAACGTTATATCTTTTAGCTAGCGTTACTAATCTTATCATTGTATTAATAAATTTATATCCCCATTTTACGAAAATAATGTGAACGATGTTGTATAAAACTTGGCATACTTCAAGTTTGTATACATTGCACATGCATTGGAAATACATTATATGTCAAGGGGTCTTCTATTATATAGAAAATTGTAGCTGCCCTCAACTTCATTTGCGTGGACTTGAGTACTCGTCCTTTACTGATTCTACTCATCACGTTGAATAACTGATGGTGAAATGGCGTTACTTTTCATTGAATTTCTTACAATTTAGCTGGACTCCTACGTTTCATCATCAGGTATTTCAGATGTTGAAATCTTTAGTTAAGGGGCCATTTTTTTATTTCTTATAATTTAGCTGGGCGTTTATGATTTTTCATCGGGTGTGCCAGTCTTTATAATAAATTACACTCTAAGTGCTGCCTAGACTTCAAAGCTATTTAATAAAAACAATAATTTCTATCCATTCAGTACTCCCTAAGATGCACGCGTATAAATGTTCTGTTGCCGCATAGATGCATCACGCTTTTGTCTAAGGCGTTATGCTATTTCATCAGGTGCCAAATTTAATTTTAGATGTCAACAGAACACGCTTATCACGCTAAAAAGCTTTACTTAAGGCGGATATTTTGATTTCTTATAGTTTAGCTGGACTATTGTGGTATTTCAATGGAATTGTAGTCCGTCCAGACTTTAAAGTTATATAATAAAACAGTTTTATTAAAATCCATCCAGTAACTCCAAATATGTGCGCGTATAAATATTGTCATGCATCTTAAATCTGGCTTTAGTTCTTATAATAAATAACAAATAATAAGCCCAAAGCTCAGCTCTACTTAAGCTTTCGTCCAAGTCCTGATGGAAATAAATTTTCTTTTAAAAAATGTGATAAAAGGATCCCTTGTTAATTATTCCTCGGTTTTAATAAAGGCTTATCTTAAATCGCTTCTAAGTCAAAATTTGGTTTACGATTTTAAAACCAGCTGTCAGGGCCACCGTGGCACAGTTTCAATGAAATCAGTTTCTTTTTACAGCTTTTCCGGTTTTACCTCATAGCAGGGTATTCAGAGTGTCACTCCATTCTCCATTTTCTGCCTGAATTCAATATATTGCGTGTTGAGTCCCGGAACAGAATGCTGCGCTATCTTTTACGAGAGCAAGCAAAAATGAAATAATTTTATTATAACCGATCCACCAAGTGGAGATTGAACTCCTGATTATCGAGTTTATATTCACCGCGAGGCCTCTAATGATGAGAAAAGTGGATGAAAGTAATCTCGCAATGCTACTAAATAATCACAAAATACATTTCTCATTTCATATTAATAATAGTTCTAGAAACAAATTAAACCGCTAGTTACGACAAAATGTAAATATCAACATTTATGGAGTTCGTAGCTTACACGTGCAGTCTATTATAGTGACTTTAGAAATTCTATAATAATTAAAAATAGACGCACGCAATTCGGACGGAAAATGGAGAACGAAGTGCCTTGACACTAAGTTCTCTCTGACTACCCTTCTGTGTAGAAAAGCGTGAAGCTGAAAAGAAAAGGAACTTCATATTTTTAAGTTTAATATTTTACATTAACAAACATATTTAGAGCTAAGCCATGTGTTCGACGCAGCTGGTTGTAGTACGCATTGTTTAGTGGTCAGAGCGCTTGGACGGTTTCCAAGCGGCGTGGATTTCGAATCCCCCACTGTTTTGTTTGTGTCCCCCAAAACTGTGAATCCCACTGTGAATTTTTATACGTTTCCTAAATATATTTTTCAATTTCCTAAGTGTGTGATTAACACTTTAAAATGTTAAAAACACTTATGCATTGAAAAGATTTTGAATTGTTGAAATACTAAAACTCTCTTTAGTTATAATCGTGTATAATAAATCAAGCTTTAAAGAAAACTTATTACAACTCTAAATGGTTTTGTTATACTGTTTGTATGAAAATTTAATTTTGAGCACTCAAATGCTATAATGATCTGTTTATTTGTATTGCTTTCATCTCATAGAAAGCCCATTTCGTAGTTTAATTTAAATTTTCTAAATAACTTTTGTTGTGACAAAAAATTTACTTTGAATTTTGTTTCTAAGATAAATCCAAACTCCAAATTATATATGGGACTATCTACAGATTATCATGAAGAAAATTGTAGGCTTTTTCATAATTATGTCCTGTAAATAAATATTTTAAGATATTTTTATTTACTACTACAAATGCCTTTATGTATGATAAATACTACGTATGTAAGCTTTTGCTAAATGTTCTTTTTGCTTATTTAAAGACAATAACAAGGTGCCGGAGTTTAACACTGCAATTTAATTAAATGATCCTATATATCTGATAGTAATTAATTAAGGAAAGTGGTGAAATGTGGACGACTCTTTGGTTAGCATGTTTTTTTCAGTTTCATGCTTTAACCCGCATAACCGGGTCGGCAGAGAGAACCTAGTGGCCAGTCCTTGGTCTCCTTTTGTTACCTAAATGCGAAAACTTTTGTGTTGAATGGCAAAACTCAACGCCACGGTTTCTTTTGTCACCAGAGCGGAGAATTAAAATAATTTCAATATTATCATTGTTCCGAGTGGGAATCGAACTCACAACCGTATACAGTTAGACGCTGCCATCCTGCGCCACGATAGCCTTATGATAGACGGCACAGTCTTTCAATTCTTTTTAAGAAAACATAAGTTATAATCATTCGACATCGACATCGCAACTAGACATTAAAATAAATGTTACAAGCGACAAATAAAGTTATTACTAAGAGTAATGTGTGCAATTTAGACAAAAATACGACTTTAATGAAGGAGATTCAGAATGATGAATGGTTTGGGCGGAACAAACTTGTTTACTCGGTTGCGCTTTAAATTAATATGACAAAGCCATTCGTTGTTTTAGGATTTAGACCAGCTTTTATGCTAATATATACATATGTAGAATAAGACTAATGTGACGCAGTGAAACCGTAATGGAAGTGAGTTCAAGCGTAATTTTTTTCTTTGCAAGCCTGGTTAGATTGCGCGGCGTTTAGTTCCGCCATTACTTACTTTTCTTATCTATTTATTAATAGGTATTTTCTGTTCTATAAAACAGGAACTTTGAAATAACAAAATACCATAAAAGAAGTAAAATATAATGAATGTAACCATAAATTCTAATTAGGCAAAGTAAAATGAGACTAACAGCTGCACTTAAATATTTCCATTAGTAACTTTTACCGTACAAGGTCACCAATTTAATATTATTTAAGCACTATTTGACATTTCTGAGCGCAGCTGTAAATTAAAGCTGAGTTTAAACTATAAGAAAAAAAGATACATACCAAGTAATAAACTCCAAAAGGCATCACCACAACTGCTACCAACAAATCAGCCACCGCCAAACTCACTATGAAATAGTTGGTAGCTGTCTGAAGGCTTCTTTCTCTCGCTACACTTAGTATCACAAGGACGTTTCCAAATAACGTCAACAACGGAAACACTATTAACGATAACGCCCAAAAATTATATCTCACGTCACTACAAGTTCCGTTGCTAAATGTCAAATTAAAACTGTCAAAATCACTGAAAGTCCGATCAAATCCGATTGAATAATTGACTGATTGCGTATAGTTCTGTACCGAACTGCCGTTTAAAACGTCTGTATCGATTTTGATTATATTCTTGCATTGGAAGCATATTTTTGAATCCATTTCAGAGTTACAGGAACAGCTTCATGGCGTCTTACATTTGGATCTTTGTTGGTTTGATAAAATTTTCTGGTACTCGAGCTCACGTTCATAATTTCTCATCACGTTCACCTGAAATGCATGATTATCTTTAGAAAACAAAGCAGCTTTATCCCGCATAGCAGGATAATCAGAGAGAACTTAGTGTCATAACAGTCCATCCTCTATTTTCCGCCCAAAATCGAAACATTGTACTTTGTCTTAGGTACCAGGGCGGAGAGATGAAAATATTTTAAATATCCTCTATATTTCTCCGAGTGAGAATCGAACCCAGAACCAATCGCGTTTACAGTCAGACATTGTACCATTGCCCCACCATAACCTCGTTATCTTTATAATCGACGTATAATTTCGCACTAATATTTTTGTCAAAATCGATAAAGGCTTGAAACTTAATTTGCAAGGTAATCGAATGTGTGTTTCTGGCAAAAGGGTGTAAGATATTTGTTGGTATAAGTTTGATTTTTTATAGAGATAAATATATTTTTATTTGCGTGACTATTTTAATATTTAAGTAGGCAGTGAGTCTTTCACTAGAGTAGTAGGCTATGAAAAGGTATTTTCTTTCTAGCGCACAGTGCCTAGTCCTAGTGTCGAGACATTTCGTTATACACTATCCGCCCGAATCTGAAACATTGCGTGTTGAGTGGCGGGACTAAACACTGCGCTCTGTGTCTTCACCAGAGCGTAGAAGTAATATTATTTACGCTAACCATTCATGTAAATTAAACATTCGACTATGGTAACTTACTGCATATTCAACACTTACTAATAGGACAGATTCTCAGATGTCTTCTAAATGTTTTTTATATCTTAAGTGTGGATATAACACTTTAAACACGTTATAATACTTGTTAACTAACTGGTCAGTTTCTAAATGCATTACTTGAGTTACCTAAAATTTATGCATTTAAGTGTATTAATTCAAATAATGTTACCAAGTACGTCCAAATAATAAACATACACATGAAATTAACTTAATGTAGCTGTGCTATGTTGTTACATACGATTTATAAAAATATATTTGAAATATTATTTCTATTTTCATGACACCGCTCTAACTTAGACAAAGCACGGCGTTGAGTTCCGCTACTCAACACACAATGTCTCGAATTGAGGCGGAAAGTGGAGAACACTCCGTTCTTATCCTGATCTGCGGAAAATAGCGTGAAGCTGAAAATATTTTTAGTAGTGCAGCGCCTTGCAATTTGGGCGAAAACGTTAAATGTTGATATGAATGTAATTAATGAATTCTTCCTGTCGCATGGAATGAAATTTAATATAAAACAATGATTTACTGTATTTGTAATTGTGTAGTGTAATTGTATAATGCAGTAAATAACTTAACTTAAAAAAACTTTATAGGACAAGCATGGTACGGTAAAGAGATTTTAAGTTCTATTCTTTAAACTATTTTAAAAAAGGAGAGTTTATTAATAAGCCATATATAAACTCTTCCGTTACTCGCTGCGTAACTGACAAAGTACAATTGAAAGTACTAGACATATGTGGGTTCTTTGAAAAGCGTAAAGCAGCAATAAAAGAGGATATACGGAAATTTCAAATAGGACGTGATATTTTAACAATCAGGTTCATAAAATTTTAACTAGTTCTAAATTAAAAAAAACACTATATTATAAAACGTATAATAATATTTTTTATACGTTCTTAAATATGTACTTCAATTTCCAAAATGTGTGATTAACGTTTAAAAATGTTAAAAATATTTAATAAATATTGCAAAATTGCCAAATTATTGTTTGTAGAATAATCTTTGGGTAGCAGATATTCGTAAAAATCACTACAGAGATGCTAATAACAAAAATAAGTTGTAATAAGCGCATAAGAATTTCGACGCAGTTGAATGTAGAACGCATTGCTTATCGGTCAGAGCGCTTGGACGGTTTCCTAAAGGTGTGGTTCGAATTCCGCTGCGTTTAAAATATTTATACATTTTTTTAAAAGTTTTCCAATATCCTAAGTGTCTGATTACAACCTTAAAATGTTAAAAATAATTTGAAATAGATCTAATATAAGTTAAAAAACATTGTACGATGAACAATTACACATAATATATGCAAATTATATTTAAAATAGATGAGAAAATAAGATCATAATTTTAGCACGTTATTCTCTCGTCATATGCACGTGCATATATAAGTAGATATATGCAAATAGGTAATATTAGGAAAAAAGAGTAAAATCAACAAATTGGTTAGGCGAGCAGCAACTGACTGTATACACGACGGTTATTTGATTCACACTAAGGGGATTGTATATATTTAATTTATTGTCATTCAAAATGCTTGTCTGGAATTCGGGCAGAAAAGCCACCAACTTCTACAGTCCCGGATAAAGTGTAAAATTGAAAGAACAAATTACATTGTTTTTTATTACCTAATAATAAGGAAACTTAGAGAAATACGTTTAAAATTATTTTCCTGCATGTTCTAGTATGGGTGTCAAGGGAGTTAAGAAAATATTATATTGTAATGCTTTCCGGACACGAGTGCAAATTTACAAGATTTTTTAACCAAAAGTCTAAAAGCCAATTTGAATGCGCTACCTTTTTTCTAATTATACTTCTAAAAGTAATATCTATATACTTCTAATAGTCTTTCAACTAACCAAACGTTTGTTAACTGATATATTTATATTTGTAGAGTTTTATTATATACTTAGTAAATAAAGCGTGTACAAGCTTTTTACTATTCAGTGCCTTTCTTTGAATAATTTTGTATTAAAATGATTTTTTCATCATCTATATATTGCTACTGAATAGTTTCTGTTAAAATACTAAATAAATTAGAAAATGTACTGTAAACGCGATGGCGATTAATTATATTTTAATTATTTCGTTTCTTTGCTCTGGTGACAAGACAAAACGCGGAGTTGAGTTTCGCCACTAAGCGTCTCAAAATAGAGAGTCTCTCGGGTAGAGAGTGGGGAACGGAGTGTCGTACACCAGATTTTATCGGATTACCCTGATATGCAAGAGAAAGAGTAAAGGTGAAAAAAAAACAAAAAGGAAACAAACACACTGTAGAAACAGATAAATAAAAGAACGGTTTCCTCGCAAAGAAAATTTCAGGTGTTATCTTTTTTTTAAAAAAAAGTACTTACTTTTGTTAGAATTGTTTATTTGTAATTAATTAAGGAACTTGTAATATGTATTTTACAAATTACTCCTTTGTTTATATAGACATTTACAAACTATAACGCTTACTGGGCACGATCTATTATTCTAAAAATCATAGATTCATATTTTATCATTATTTTACCATCTTGGCGTAGTAGGACAGCTGACTGTAAACGTAATTGGGGGGATTTCGAACGAAAGTGAGGAGTGAAGTGTCTTGACACTAGGTTCTCTCTGCCTAACCTGCTATGGGATGAAGCTTTAAGCTTTTCTTTTTTGCCAGGATTTTTTGGAACCCTTAGGAATCATGAGTATGTGTTTCCATTTGCGCTATGAACGCACCAATTCTATTTATAATAGACTAATTTCAGTGTACAATTAGACGACAGGCAAACGTTAATTATATATAAAATATATTTACATTACAATGTCACAAGATCCAATTATTGCTGAGCTTTGATATTAAAATTTGTGATATTTCCTAATTTTGTAGAGCGTGGAACAAGAGGACACAGTGTTCAAACACTCCGTTCTCCTCTTTATGCCCAGTTACGTGACATTGCGTATAAAGTGGAGAAAGCGTATGCTTTGTTAAGACAAACGTC
This sequence comes from Podotricha telesiphe, assembly GCA_038994665.1. NCBI lineage: Eukaryota > Metazoa > Arthropoda > Insecta > Lepidoptera > Nymphalidae > Podotricha > Podotricha telesiphe. The sequence continues at coordinate 410,443 of JAOYRR010000132.1, read as the reverse complement.
TAGTACGCTAAAGAAAAGAAATAAAATACGACAATCCCCGAGAGAGATTCGAACAGATAACGTGTGCAGTCAAATACTAGCCTACTGAGCCATTATCTTCAATATTATATATTGAATGCGTATTCACAATATTAGAAAGCGTAAAGCTTGGGTGAAAAAGAGAGAACGGAGTGTCGTGGCACTAAATGTAAAACTGAATATTTACATAGTAAATTTGTATATAACAGTAACTTACGTATTAAATGATGTATAAAAATGGTGGTTAGCCCAGTATTTACATTCTAGGCCGGATGCCAAATAGTTGATTCTTATCAATTTCCTTAAGCTTTCTATAAAATATATCTTTATATGCTCAAACAAAAGAATAAATCACTTTATTAAACGCATGCGTTGAGTGCGGGTTCGATTCCCGCTAGAGGAAAGTTTCTTTGAAATGTTCTTTCTAGACTTAATTTTTTTCGCTAATCCCAATCCGACATACAATGTCGCTCTAATAGAAATTACTTATGCAATAAATATCGGTACCCATATTTATTGCATAAGTAAAACGGCCGCAATTTGCCAGTTAATTGGAATTATAAAAGCTATATATTCCTTATTTACCTTCATAAAACAATTTCTTTATAATATTCGTACAATAGCTCTATAATGTTTCATATGAAGGTCGTCTACTTAAAGAGTCTTTATGGGCTCCTATTTGAAAAGTTTCTTAGAAAGCACAAGTGCTATTTGTATAATATATGTATGTGTACACATATATATATATATATATATATATATATATATATATATATGTGTATATTAAATAATGTGATGGTTTTAGGATCAATGTCCACTCGGGAAAATGATTGCATGTATTAAAATTTTTCATAACAAAGTGTAAGTGTCATTCATACACTTAGGGAACTGAAAAACATTTTTAGAAAACATTCAAAAATTTCCCAAGTATATACACAATACTTTAAAAAATGTTTAATAAATGATTATTCGAAGAATAATCTTTGAGTACTAGCAATTTGTAAAAATCACTCAACAGAGATACTAACAACAAAGATAAGTTGTAATAAGCGTATAAGAGTCACTATTATCTCTCAATTTGCTAGTGACGTATCGCTCCGTCCACCGTTACATGTTGCCATAGAATTGTTTAAATTCTATTAACACTAGCAATTTATAATAGCCAAGGTCACTTTTATTTATTATCAAAATTTACGAATATAGATAACAATGGAACAAAGAAGCTAGTATATTACGTGCAGGTGAAAGGGTTAAAAACATTAATCATTGGCAAAATTATATATACATACTAGCGACCCTCGCCGCTTCGCCCGCCTGAACTATAGCTGTTTCGTATTTTCCGTGGCCTTTTTGTAAAACACTAAAATCCTGGGAATAGCTAAAAAATGGGAGCACAAAGTAGCATACCTACATCCCAAGATCCACAAGTATCTCGATTCAAAATTTCGTCACATCCGGTTCTTCGATTTGGCCGTGATAAAGTCACTGACACACAGACAGAATCTTTAACTGTGGCAAGACGTTCATGACTCGTGAAAAAATAACTTCTTTTTCAGCTTTATATCTCTTACAGAGATAGCCGTAGTAGTGTTCCGCTTTCCCCAAGACATTTGAATTTCGATTCGATATAATCAAATTCAGTTTCGGAACTCAACGCCGTTAAAAGAATATTGTGATGCATAATATTATCGCTTCGCCACTAAACTAGGATGTTTTTTTTCTTAAATTCAATACAAATAATTATACATCTGTTTCGTTAAATAATTATTTGAAAATATAAGTTTTTCCTGACTTTTCTTCTCTCTCTTCTCGTAAGATATAGCTATTTAGTCATTTCTAATACAGAATGATTTCAGCGTAGATACAAATTAAACTAGATTACCGTAATTGAGCGCTTAGTGCATATGCGCTTATCACAAGATTACAACGGGATGTATATTGATTAGAGCTATTGACACGCTATTGAAAAGGTCATGCGAGTTTAGGATATCCATCAACCATCTCATTTGCACGCGTATATGTATATGTGTAGGTATTGTACGTATAATTTATTACCATTACAGTGTTTTAGTTTAATATATTAATATAAAACCATTAAAATATACAAAACTTATTCGAAGTGGTCGCCATTGGCTGCAGTATAGTCTTTTAAACGTTGATGCCAGTTGTCAATAGCAGCACGCACTCTCACTATATGAACATTTTTCACTGCATATCGTATGGATTGCCTGACTCTCTAAAACTAACCATAAATAATAATCCATTGATCTTACATCACGAATAGTTGACAGCCAGTCTTCAGCTCTGATACGTGGAGTCGTTTCTAACCACGAATACGTCGAGTCTTACTGAACGTGGTCTTGTTATTGAACATGGTGTTGTTAAGGAGCTCAGCAACCTTCCTTTAAGGTAGGTAACATTCTTAAAAATTGTATTTTGATACACTTGTACCGACATTTTAATATATTTTTCATAAAAATATGGCTCACTCACTCCTGCATAGCTAATACTAATACAAAAAACCATCACTGAAGTCGGATAAAACGCATGTGTGCGACGTGTCTGTTGACGCGGTTAAATTGGAAGCTTCTTTAGAGCTTCCTAATAGAAAAACATTATGAACAATCATATAAAAATTACAGATTCTATATTCAAAAGTAGTTTTTTGTTTAATTTGTATTATAACAGTATTTATGGCCAGACTAAGTATATATATACTTATGTGTAGGAAGAAAATTACCTCATGGCTCGAGAAGCTCGATTCGTCGCCGCCGTCTGTGAGCTCGTTGCCAAGACGAAATTGTAACCAACACAGGAGGAGATTGGTTGATCATTGCCAAATATAGAAATTAATGGAATTCCACTTTTATTATAAATAAAAAAAAATGTTCAGTTATAATTAAATTATATTTTTTTATATTTAGAAATTTTGTGGTGGGATAAATAAATCTATTTTATTATTATGTCCATATTCCTTGTAAACACATAATGCTTTACAATGAAATGCTTAATCGATATTTGACAATATCGTAGCGCAGGCAATGAATAGAATTAGGTTGTCTATAACCGTACAGATTCGCCTTCTTTTCTCTTTAGTCTCCGGCTTTTCTACCAAGGATAGTTTTATCTTCATGTTTTCTTCACTTATCAGGGTAATCAGAGAGGACATAGTGTCAAGCTCTCTCAAGCACTCCGTTTTCCATTTCTGCTCAAATTCGACACTTTGCGTTGAATGGCGAAATTCAACGCTGCGCTTTGTTTTGACATCTTTGTCTCCATCACCACTCTCCGAGTGGAAATCGAACCCAAAACCAAACGCGTTTATTGACAGACCGTTACACTGCCATGATGACCTTCACCAAGGATAATTGGTAATAAATAAAAGAATGAACCTAAATTATTGTACATTAAAACAAAAATAAATATATATTATGTAAACCTTCAGAGGTCATCAGGGTGAAGTGGAATGGTATGTGGTTGAGCACGTGATGGTCGAGGCTCTAATCGCCACACGAGGAAATAATTCGGTTCTGATCCTTAATAGAATGTTATTACACTAGGTTCTTTCTCCTGTGTGCTAAAAGAACGTCTTTACTAATCCATACATCACTGTAATATTCAAAATCATTTCAAAATAGTATATTTGTACCATATCGAAGTGGTACAGCATCTGTTTGTAAACACGAGTGGAGTTCTATTCTCACTCGGAAAAATTATCGTAATTTCTCAGCTTTGGTAAGATAAAAGCGGTGTAAAGTTCCGCTACTCACCTTCCGTCTCGATTTCAGACGGAAAAGAGGACTGTGGCGTCTTGACACCAGGTTCTCTCTGCTACACGAGAAAAATGTAAAGTTAAAAAAAAATTATAATGTAAGTGAGTATAAATCTAAAAGCGATATGTCTCCAGATGTTAGATCTTTATATAAAACAAAAGTCTACGAGGTCATTCCATTTAACGTCCCCTTCAAATAGATAACGATAAATCAATTTAGATTTAGTGTGACAAGTTAATGAGAGCGAATCGTTGTGGAGTTAATAAGTGTAATAATATGTGATGATTGTGGGTTCAAATCCGTTTGGGGGTAATTTTTATAATTATAAAATAGGTGTTTCTTTTTCAAGCTTTAAGATCCATAACGCTCAACTGAAAAGTAGAGAGTTCAGTGACATTTCTTTTAAGACTTGGATATTAGAGAAAGAGAGATCAGATAAGATTATGCTAGATGGTTAAAGACTCGAGTTTATTCGGTCTGGTTACACAAAAAAACGGTGTTAAGTTCCGCCAATCACACATTACATAATATTATATTAAAATGCTTGCTATGTGTAAAGCGTGTGTAAATCCCTACTACATATATTTTATTTTTTAATTTATCTTATCAAATCTTTTATCAATAATAAATATAACGAAACTTTTTTTCTTTCTTAAATATATAAAATTATATAATTTAATCAGCACTGCACTTTTATAAGGTTAATAAGTTGGCACTGATATATCCACGTTTTCTATGATACAAAATGCTTCACCATTTATCATCTCGAACACCTACTACAGGATCTACATTCCCAACACGTACATTCTATTGTTTGTTCTATATCCAAACCTATAAAGTTTTAATACAAGCATATGACATGCAAATCAGATAACAGGATTATACCTTACTACTACCAATATGCCAGTCAATGCAATTGCCCATCTAGAGGAATACTATCGTCGACATAAAACCTGCCATACAAATCGCAGTCACAAAATATTGTATTTAATATTGAAAAATATTGACTCACTCAGCCGTCACGATTTGTTTAAGGTAAGCGGGTGTTACGAACTACAGCTATGAAGCAGTTTAGGTGCAATTGTAAAGGATCATCTTACCTAAAAGTATCTTTTCGTACACATTTCCACTATTTAAAATCATGCCCTAACTGGGATTCGAACTCACGACCAATTGCGTTTATTTTCAGATGCTATCACACTGTGACAAGATGAAAAAAAAATATTTTCATACATTTCAATATGAAAATACAACAGTGAAATCAATCTTCATACTGTCGCGATGGAAAATAGTATATACGACGAACGTGACGGATTGAAAATGTGTCGACGTATCAATATATAGAAGTACATACATGTACAAACATACATACATATATGCGTATCTCATAACGTAAAACGGAAAAACATTTTTAATAAATATTACTTACTTTCGTTAGAGTTTTATTAAGTTTTTCGATTTAAGCCTGTCTTTTCAATATTAAGATATAATTTAGGTTGTTGATGGTGAGTGAGATACGCTATCGGAGGAATGATCTACACGTAATGTATCTAGTATAAATTTTACAAAGCCTTATCGTTATTAAGCTATTACCTATAATTTTTCAGATTTAAAATTTTTTTAGACTCTTTTTTTTTCCATAATGCGTGTTCCGTTATGAGAGGTGGAGCTAGGCGCTGTTCTCAGTCTTGTTTATCAGAATTCAACGCGATTACAATTCCACTACACACAGTTCCACTTGGTGAAAGTTATTTTATTTGAAATAGGACTCACTGCATCATAGATTTAAATTAATCACATAAATGAATAGCGTGAAGTATTTTTTTAATTTGACAAGGAGATGTGCAATTTGGCACAATTAACTTTTATATGAATATCAAAAAACCAATATTTCTCATAATAGTGCATTTGAAGTAATAATAATAATAATAAAAACTCTTTATTGTATATCCACAAATAGAAATAAAAACAGAAAATAAAAAAAAACAAGTGAAAAGTACATTTATAATATACTACCACATTTTTGACAAACAATTTTGTACAAAGTGACTTACTACTGAGGTAAAGGGTAAGATAAATCGGCGTTAAGATCCGCCACTGAATACGCAATGTATGGAACTTACATTCAACGGGTGGAGAACATATGAAATACATACATACATATTTGCCCAGTGTGTAAGACAAAGTTACCACAGCGAGCAATACGTCTTGATCCAATCAAAATGGAGAAGTGTCTAGACACAAAATTAAGAGTCAACACATGACACATTCACTCAGCACTCCTTTCCTAACTTAAATTGTTCATAAAACAAAAATAGTGTTGCATTCACTAAAGTTTTAATTGCCATATAAAAAGAACCAAGAACACTTTTTAGTTGTTACAGAATATCTTAAACGAATCGTTCTCTAGCTCAGACGGGAGCAAAACAGAATTGAATCAAGCGACCTAGTCCCCTAATGGACACCAATTGTTACACTTACATAGAATATTTATATATTTTAACTGTACATTTTGCATATATATATATATTTCTACGTGTGATTTGAACCCATAATCATTGAGAAAGACGTGGCGCGAATCCACTATTACGAAATAAATATACATATAATAAAAATGTAACTGATCACAGTTTGTACGTAAAAATACATATGATAAAATATATTATTAGGGGCATTCATCTATATAGTAGAACTCAAAGCAATGTTGTTTTGTTTCTTTTCTGTTTGTCTGTTTGTTTGTGCACCCTAATCTTAGAAACGGCCTAACCGATTCAAATGCCATTTTGATTATTGTATTGTGGTAAATTTAACATTAAGTGCTTATTTAATTTCAATCGGGTCATAAATAAGCAAGTTACAACCATTTAAATTATAAATTTAATCAAAGTTTGTAATTTAAGTGAGAACGCGGGCGGGCGAAGAGACGGAATAGTTTAGTCATGTAGTTTACGTAGACAAAGCCGCGAGCGGTTCGATATAGATAACCTTTGCGACAGACAGTCAGAAAAATTACTATATAATAATATAAAAGTATAAAGTTTAAAAAAATAACATGCTTAAAAGGTATGTTTTTGTGTAGGTCATCCTGGCAAAGGTGTGACACGTGTGCAAATTTTCGAGAAAACCAAATTAGAAGAAGTAGCTTAAAATAGCGTAGCAAGATTTTCTTACTGAGATATAAATGAAGCTTAAGAAAGAGTGTTAAAATACCCTCCAGGTTCTAAGAGCTGTTATATTTTTTTTCATTTTATTAATATATTTTGTAATTACAATAAACCTATTCAATATTTTATATTAAAGTCCTAATTTTTTCTTTAATTGAAAGTCCTATTCATTTTTACTTTTTTTAATTAACAATTTCTCCATAGCTTGCTTACGCTCTACGAGTACGGTATTCAACAAAAAAATCAGCTTCACGCTTTTTCCTACAAATCACCATATTCAAAAAGAACCCAGTGTTAAAATACTCTTCACAAAAAAGTCATAGTCAAAGTCAAATATTTTTATACAAAATAAGAAGTTATATAAATTTTTTGAACTTCAAAGAATTTACCACCGGTTCACTAAGCCTAAAAGCGGCGCAAGAAACTCGGACTTTTATTTATTTTTTTTATCAATACATGATACATGAGACGTCTTACAAGAGCGAAAAAATAAAAATAATTTAAATATAATCTTTCCCCAAAGTGAATATCGAACCCATAACCTATTAAACAAATGTACCACTGCGTTATTACTGCGTGAAGCTGTAAAATATATATATATATATATATATATATATATATATATATATATGTATATATATTTTGATAAATTTTAATAATTCAATATTATACTGAAGTATATGTCAATAGAGATTTGATTTACATGTAAATTGAGTTTCGTCTTCCAAATGTTTGTATGAAACATTATCAATATAGACCTATAAGTGAAGTGAGAAATCGTGAAGAATTTAAATAAATATACGATCTGATATAATATGTTTTGAGCTATTTGTTAGAAATGAAACTATCTTAAACCGGATTAATCGCGTATATTTTTGGTATCCGAAAGTACTAGAGTATACTGAGTCTACCTGAGACCACGGACTACTGTAAAGTGTTCGAAACGTCGGGTTTCTAAAATGTATTTTCGTATACCAAAAATATACGCGATTAATCCGGTTAAAAATAGTTTCATTTGAAAATGTGTAAAAATCGTGAAAGCCAGAGATTTTACAATTTTAAAACTTATGATTGTAAATTGTATGTTTAAAACATCCCATGGCATCATAACCTACATCAAAATACTTAATATCCATGGCTATTTCATTATACTGATAGAGGAGTGCTGGTATGAGAGAAAAAGAAAAAGAAAATAGTGTCAAGACACACCGTTCTTCGCATTCTCCGGAAATCAAAATATTGAGTGTTGGCTGACGGAACGAACTTTGGTTGAACTTTGACGCCGTGCTTTGTTTTATGTACATAATGATATATAATAATATTTTTTTAAATCTAAATCATTCCCAAAAAACGAAAATTGAACCCACAACCAATTGCATGACATTACGCCACGATAGCCCTTAATAAAATATTACAATTCAAATAAACGCTTTTGTTCTTGTATGTACTTTAGTTTCTTAGCCGATATAAAGTGGTCTTATTATATAATAATAGGATGTGCTTATTAGCTCAAAGTAGGAATATAAACAGTTTATATGTCATAGAGTGAACTTTAAATGATACACAATTTGTGTGTTTAGACTGCGCATAACTGTCAATTTGTGTGTTTTTGACTGCGGTTGTGGGTTCGAATTCCGTTGGAAGGAATATTTATATCTTGTAATAACACTAATGTTTGGTAAGACAAAGTATTTTAACATTTTTAAAGTGTTATGCTCACACTTAGGATATGAAATTTTTTTTACAGAAAATATATAAAACTTTGAACGCAGCAGGACTTGAACCCGCGCCTCTTTTAAACCGTCCAAGCGGTTTGAACCGAACTAAGAAGACAGAATGTGATTTTTAAAAATAGTTTTATATTTTAAAGTTCACCCACTTATCATAGGCGTTTGCAATAGGCGCGGGTTCGAATCCCGCTACGTTTTAATTCTTATAGGGTTTCTAAAAATGTTTTTATGTCATGTAGCAAAAGTTTGTGAAGCAGCAGCAACATTAACTACACAACAAAATTTTGACAAAGATGAAGAACGCAAGGCTTAGCTGTCAGAGGGCTTGGACGATTTGATTCCGAAGACATTTGTCCGTTTTCAATAATAGAATTCAAAGTTGGCGTGCCGGATGTGTGAACGATCCACGAAAAGTCGTACCGGAAGTTTGACGATGGACCTACTAACTCTTATATATCGCTTTGCACGCTTATGTCAATATCGTGATTTTCAATAAACGTGTCAGGAATTTTGATATCTGTTCCAGCTAAAGCTTTTGTTTTATTTTTTTGTTACATAATTCCGTCGTGGCACAGTGGGATAACAACCGACTGTAAGCGCCAGTAAGCGCGATTGGTTTTTACGTTTGATTCCCCCTTGAGTAAAGATTATTCGCCTTTCTCCACTCTGGTTGTACAAAGCACGGCGTTAAGTCCCGTCACTTAATATGAAATATCTCCATTTGGGGCAAAAAAAGGAGATTTAGTATTGAATTTTCGAAAAGTGATGAAATTCGTCTATTACTTTGCTATACGGAAAAATACGTAAAGCTGTTTGTAACGCTGAGTGTGATTTTTAATAATATAATTTTTTTTGGTGTTGAGTCTCAGTTCACAAGCTTGAACGTTAAGCTAGATCCAGATAATACTAACATATACAAGTTAATTCCCGTCTCGAGTGTGTTTTGGATCCATAGTTATGCATGGACTAACAACTGGACCTTCCATTCTCCATCTATATTGCGGGATCCCGTATCATCTTTCGATCCTGCATCATTTATCAATTTTTTCAATAATTATAATTATTAACCAAATCAATGGTCATTATTCGTTCACTAAAACGATTTCAGCATAAATTTTGAAGATAATATAATTACAATATAATAACGTATTTGTGGAATTGAAAAAATATTACTTGAATTCCAATTTGGGGAGAAACATAAAATTGTTAACGAGACGTATTTTGTAATGGCTGGGTCCAATTAAGATTCGACCTTAGAGTTATAATCGTATATAAATAAAATTATACAAAATAGTTTGGTTATAATATGGAAAAATGTAATATTTTATTTAAACAAGCTTATTTCGCTGTTACTCTCACGTACATTATTCATATATTTACCAAATAAGCGTCCAGATCATCGTGGCGTAGTGTGACAACGTCTGGCTACAAACGCACTGGCTATAAACGTGGTTGTGGGTTCGATCCTCACTCGGAAGAATGATTATATGATATATTTAAATTATTTTCATATCTTCGCTCTGGTACAAAACAAAGTTCCGCCTAAGACATATTTAAAAAAACGTATAAAAATGTTTTGAACGCAGCAGGATTTGAACCCCCTTGAACGGTTTTTAAGAGGCGCAGATTCAAAACCCTAAGTGTGCGAATAACACTTTAAAATAATGATGTTAAAAGTTCCGCCAATCAAAACAGTCTCTAATTCAGGTGGAAATTCGAAAACTGAGTATCTTGACACTAGGTCTTTGACTAACATGGTATGCGGGAAATAGAGTAAAATACACCTAATGCGCTGTGCTAATATAAAAGATATTACTTTATAGTATACTCTTATACTTGTAAGTTACTTGATTACAACATATTCTCATTTGGCTTAGTTCAGTCAAGGTTCGGTTAGCGTTACACTCAAAGCTTCTTTCTTTCAAGCTTCAAGCAAAGCTTTCTTTCAAGCTTTGGGATTTCAAGGTTGTTTTGGTGTGAAATATTACAGAACATTTGCCCCAAATTGATTCAGCGTTAGATGGTTGAAACAAGCTGTAACAATTCATGCCCTTAGTGGACGAAATTCTATGCATTTCGAGTTGGAATGCCAAATTTCAACACGGCTTGTGAATGCATAAGACTATACTGGACTTTGTCATCACAGTTAGGTATTTTTACACAGAAATCTTAGTATTTTTAAAATTTTAAAATGTTATTTACACACTTGGAAAATTGATAAACATATTTTTAGAAAACGTATAAAATTTTAAACCGGATTCCAAGAGGCGCGGGTTCGAATTCTGCTATGTTAAAATTTATATAAGTTTTCTAAAAAAAAATTTGTATCTTTATACATGAATCGTGTTTTCGGGGGACAGACAGACGTAACGTAACGAGACTCTTTTGTCTGCCATTATGAGAGACATTGCATGTTTGCTGGCGGAGTTTAACGTCGCATTATGCCCAATCAGATGAGGGACAAGAATATTTTTACAATGAGAAAATAATTTGTACAAGCTCATTTTAGTTTGTTTTTAAGACTAATTTATTTTAAAATATAATCCCCAGAGTAGGCATCAAACCTACAACTGATGTGTAATCGAGATATATGCCAACCATTTCACGATTGTTTTATAATACATTATAGTTTAAATAATATGGAGGGATTATAGGCCAGCTTAGAGTAGATCCCACGGGATAATATATAGTATATTTTATGATAATTATATAATTCTCAAAAGGATAGTTGGTAAGATTTAGTATTAATTAATTATTAAGTTGTGATGCCATTGTGTCCAGTGTGGCAGCGTCTGAATGGAAACGCGATTGGTTGTGGGTTCGATTCCCATTCGGGGGAATTTATGTGTCAAATATATTGATTTCTCTCGTTTGGTATTTCAGATAAAGCACAGCGTTGGATCCCGCCATTCATCATGTATTGTCTCAACTTCGGACGGAATGTGAAGAATGGAGTTTAAACGATATTAAGAGATATCTGAATGCCCTGCTATGCGAGAAAAAGCGCGAAGCTGCTTAAAAAAGTTAATTTGGATTATGGTATATATTGTAATTGATATTATTAGAGTAGTTTTATACATCTAGGATATACAGGAAACGATCAAGGTTTTGATTAAATAAAAGTTTTAGTATTTTTCTATCATTATCTTGCAATTTTTTCTGGTGATAGCGTAGTAAATCTGTTGATCTCTTATATCTCTTCTAATCTCTTTAATTTGTCCAGCGGTTTTGTGGAAATGAGCGCTATATGACGGACTTGATAGCTATACAAAAAAATCAAATGATACTAGGTTACCTGAATTACTACTCCATGTGGACAAGTCACAGACTAACAAGTGTACAGCATTCCAAACGTCGAGTGTTCTAAAATATACTTTCGAATACCAAAACATTAATTAATTTATTATTAATCCGAATAAAATAAATTTATTTGCACTGTATACAAGTCGTAAAAGGCTTATTATCGTATTTTTCTAATTTCCCGTATAGCACAGATATCCTAGTGTTAATGTACTAGTAGTGGAATTCAGCTAAGCTCTTTGTATTGTCACTAGAACTGAGAAATCAAGTTGATTAAATACAATCATTTCCCCGAGTGAAAATAGAAGCCACAATATTAATTAGGCAATTGGAATTTTTTATGGGAATTCAATTTTGTGAGTTGAGATTATTGTCGTGTTTTAATAAACTTGACTGATTTATTTATACTTGCAGACATCAGGTTAAAGTATTTTTATTAACAAAAATCCATTCAATCAAGTAAAGTGATTGAGCGATGAGGACACAGTGGCACATCAGGGCAGTCCTTCTAAACATTATTTGTTATGGATTCGTCCATAACAAATAATGTTTAGAAGGACTGCCCTGATGTGCCACTGTGTCCTCATCGCTCAATCACTTTACTTGGGACCGAAGTCCCTACCGGGATAATTATTTTTATTTCACCGCGTGCTAGTTATATATTACGCGGCGTTGAGATCCACCATTCATCACTTTTCGATTTCTGGCCTCAAGTGGACGGAGTGTCTAAACACTAGACTCTCTGATTACCTTACTATGGCGGACAAAGCTGAAAAAAATAAATGAAATGAAAAAAAATTGAACATTAGCATTCGTAAATTGATAGTTTACTACATTTTAAACCATTCAAATATGTAGTTCGGACTCATAGCATGCAAATCGATCTCGACATAACCGTGTTTCAGCATAATTGTCAGCTCTCTTCATTTCCAATACAATACATGCAGTATGAATATGGATTCAATGTATTTTGATAGAGAATTACAGATAGAAATTATTTCCTACAATTGGTATTTTTATATGTCTTTCTGTGTGTATTAAGTGATTTTGTTAGATTAGTTTATTTTTCGGCTTCACCCTTTTTCTCTCATGAATCAAGACATACTGCGTTGAGTGGTGGAACTTAACGCCACGCCTTGTCTTGTTCACCAGAGCGAAGAAATGAAAATAATTAAATTATCATGCCTCATGAACGGGAATCGAACCCACAGCTAATCATGATTAAGGTTTGACGCTGTCCCACTTAGCCATGATGCAGTGAAATATATAAATTAAAGATTTTCTTGTTAAAATAAAAATTGGAAGAAGTTTTTTTTATCTTCCACCATTTACCACCACCGAGTATAACATTTTTTAGAAAATGTATAAACGTTTTAAGGCAACGGGATTTGAAAAAGACCTCTTGGAAACCATACAAGTCCGTTAGTCCATCTTGAACGGTTTCCAAGAGGCGCAGGCTCAAATCCCGCTGCGCTTTGTTTTATGTTTTTCGACTAATGTTGTTCATTTATTTTTTTCAATTTCCTAAGTATTTTTTTAAATTAGAGTATATATCGTTAACTTACTTGATTTTAGAAGCTATAGACACTTGTTCAATGTTATTTGCTTATAATTTATTACGACATACATTCGCGTATTGCTTAATTAACACAAATTAAAAAATATATATTATTTAAATAAATTTAAAAAAAGATGTAAATTAATTACATATACGTGTTTATAGAATTATATATTAACCTCAATTATATGTCAAAATCTCAGCTACAGAGTAAAATGCTGACGCCGCGCTAACGGGAACGCATAGCATTGTATTCAAAGAAATAATGTTAAAAACAAACGTCTTGGGTTGCGCTCCCGGTCATTTGCATAGCTGCGTTAAACACTGGAGCTTATCAAAAAACCTTGAATTTTTTTACTTACATTTTATAATAAAACTGAATTTTTACTATACAATGGAACTCCTAAATATCAAAGTAAGCCTTTGTACAATGTACATACTTGTTGTTTGGGTTTGCCTCGTCACGCTACTTGAGTTCAATTAGCGAGACAGCGAGGACGTGACGGGATTCAAATGTCACGCTGTATTCACTTACGGGATTCAATTTAGTTATAACTAGAAGCTTGTTAATGTCAATGACATTGTAAGTTTGTTTTGTCAATGTCACGTTAGGTATAAATTTATATTATACTAGCTACCTGTTTGCGGCTTTACCTGCGTATATTACATAGCTGTACTTAATTAAAGTTTCAGCCAACTTAATAAAACAGTTATTTTATAGCAATTTGTTCAAACAAAATTTAAGTTGCAGTAACTTGTTTTGTAGTTTGAAGATAAACAATACTTGTGAAGGTAAGTTTACCAAAACCGGTTAAGCCGTTTCTGAGATTAACATGCACAAAAACATAGACAAACAGACACCGACATACAGAAAAATAATAGTATTGTTTTGAGTTTACATTTACATAATTTTTATAATAATATTTTTGCTCACACAATGTTTTTGCTCACAAAATTGACAAATGTCAATGTACAAACAGCAATCAGTATAATTTGGTAAAAATATTAGTTTTTCATTTATGCATTCGTAGGAAAGACTGGCGTGAAGGTTATAAGTGCGATCCTCTTTTTTTTTGATACGACTTCTAGTCTGAAAAGGTAATGCCCAGTATTGCTATAAATATAAATTATTTCTGCCTATCCATATGCGGGAAAAGAATAAAGGTAAATGCTTGTTATCGTCAAAGATGACGGCAGCTTCACGCTTTTTCCTGCATAGCAGAGTAGTTAGAGGAAAACTAGCACTTGACTTCCCGCCCGAACTTAAGATGTTGCAAACTGAGTCACGGAACCATACGCCGCGTTTTGTCTTGTATTAGAGCAAAAAAATGAAAATAATTTGAATATAACCATTTCTCCGACTGGGGATCGAATTCACAACCAATCGTGTTCACAGTCGAACACTGTCCCACTGCGCTACAAAGGCTTTGAAAAGCAATAAATTAATAAAATAAATATTATAATAATACACAAACTGAGATGCATTGGCATTCTCGTTACTAAGGTAAGGCGTATTTATTCGTCAACGGGTCTACAAGATATTTTTTGGCTATAATTATACTACAACCTACAAGTCCTTTATTATTTAAGCAAGTAAAATAGGATATTTTAACTCTACATTAGCGCACTGAGGTTGTGGGTTCGGTTACCATCCGATAAGACCATATTTAAATTATCCGTTCAGGTGAAAACAGTGTCGAGTACCACTTGACACGGTACCAGATTCGGGCGGAAAGTAAATTACATAGTATCTTTGTAGTGGGTTATTTCTGGCTAGCATGACTATACAGGAAAAGTTGGAAGTGGAAAAACAAAACCTCTATTCTTTTCAAAAAAACTATAATTGAAAACGAATATAAAAACCGTTCTTCAGTAGATACAACTGCTCCTCACAATACTGTATTATTTTAGCAACGGTTCTAAAACAGTACCCTAAGGTAACAGTGTGCTTTGTGAATTGTATAACGTCATAAATGTTTTTGCGAGTTAATCCTTTGTACAGAAACTACATTATATTTGTATTGTATTATGTAATTTTTTTTTTTTATTTGTTTATTTTTTTATTAGAATAACATCCACGGGCTTATAGTTCCTCGTGACTGTTTTTATATTTCATTATTATTATAATTTTTTCTATGTCTAATATAAACTTGTAATTTACTTAATATTTTAAGATTATTTCTTTTTTTTAATATATACATTATATATACATAAGTACTAAAACTACAAGTTACGGACCATAAGTTTAGTTACTTTGTTATAGGTTTTATTATTATTACAAATTTTAGCTTATAGATGTAGCTACCTGTATGGCTTTTTTAACTGGCTTCAAATCCTGTGTGAGTGTAAGCCATATGCTTCATCCCGCATAGCAAAGTAGGCAAAGTAGCTCAAAACTGGAGTTCGCCAGTTGCTGTCCGTAATCGAGGCATTGCGTATTGAGTGGCGGAACTCAAGGCGATTTTTCATCTTGACAAAGCGAGGAAATGATAATAAATTTAAATATAATCATTACGCGGAGTGGAAATCGAACCCACAACCAATCGGGTTTATAGTTACACACTGTCCTATGCATGTATTGCATGCCACGATGTTCTTATATGGTAAGAAAGAGTAAAATTGTCTATAAATATGCACAGCATAATTGTGCATATTTATAGGATTACTTGAAATTTTAAAACCTTTTTAGA
This sequence comes from Podotricha telesiphe, assembly GCA_038994665.1. Lineage (NCBI taxonomy): Eukaryota > Metazoa > Arthropoda > Insecta > Lepidoptera > Nymphalidae > Podotricha > Podotricha telesiphe. The sequence continues at coordinate 394,210 of JAOYRR010000132.1, read as the reverse complement.
TGCTATCATTAAATTATTTACAGTTTATTTAAATTATTCAATTTTTTTCTCCAATTATGATATTTTTAACTATTCGAAAATTAACTCCATATTTATTTTATATGGTTATATTTAAGTTAGTTTTTATTTTAATGAGCTGCTAAAGTGAAAGCTGGGATCATTTCATTTGATTTTGCAAATTGAACGGTCTCAATTTTCAATTACATTTAACTTCATACTGCTCCATATTGAGACACTTACCTAATTGAATTTAAGTAATCATCAATACATATAATACTTTTCCATTACTCATCGAGAAACTGACAGTCAACGCACAACCGAAGTCGTATTGGACGTAAAAAGCTGCAATTTGGCATATATGCAATACGATAGAAATGGATGGAGTCAAGGGACATCAAATCAATTTAAAGTAAAATTGTAGGTCAGTGCATATATAATAAATAGTTTTGTAACATTGCATAATATGACGATGTCATATAATGATATATATATGATATGATCAGTGGCGAAATTTGAAATAAATATCAAAAATCTAGAATGATAATATAACTATACCGGTTAGTCTTATGTTGAAATTCTCGTGTATCAATTGAAATATATTTTTGTGGAGTTTTGCTACATAATTACATTTATTAATTATTTATTAAATTATTTTAATTTACGAAATGTAAGCCGGCGGGAATCGTGTTATATGGAAGCTACTGGTTGCTATATAATCAATATTGTTTACTATGACTTATTCAGGTCTAAAAAATACAAACCATTTAAATTAACAATACAGATTTAAGTGATATGCCACTATTTTTTTACTTCAGGATAAAGGAAATACACGAGGATTAATAGAAAAAAATAACGTGTATTTGGTCCAGTATTTCCAGAAAGGGATGTAACAGACAGACCGGGTAATTAATTAAATGATGCATTAAGGTAACCCGTCAACCATTTATTTTGCCAACTGGCGCCAATATTTTTTATTTCGCAGACCATCAATCTACCCGGATAAAGCTGGAAGGCATGATGTTCAGCCTTGATATAAAGGTTCCAAAAATGGTTGGAATACGTTGAATGCGCTACTGTACATTGTTTACATTGGTTGTGACTTTGGATATAAGACAATTTAGTTTAAAAATTAAATAAATTTTCGCTTCATTTTGAAAAAAAAACAACGATTTTTATTATTTCATAAAAAAATACATAACCTATTTATTTTATTCTTTTTTAACATTTTTTTAAAAGTATTATTCCCATACTTAGGAAATTGAACGATTCTCAAGAGGTGCGGGTTGGTTCAAATTTTTTGCCCGTTGCGTTCAAATTTTTATACGTTTTCTAAATATATATTTTATTCTTCATGGATTATTTTTGCTATACTTCAACTGGACCGTAATATTTAATTTACAAGCAATGTTAACAGATTATTTGCAGGTGTTAACAAGGAGCGGTTATCGTTTGGCTTCTGGAACCCCTTCTAAAAAGAAAGCTTCTACACGTAATACAGCGACAAAATCTACACCTAATACAATTGCAAATTATATAGAATTATCCATTTTCGAAATAACAGTCATTAACTTTCAATCACCAATCTGAATCCATCGCTTAGAGTGCTCCAAAATAAGGCATTATGTATTACTTCAGTCATATTCACTTATATTTGATCATGATGCCATTAAATCAGGACCATCTGGATTACTTAATATCTTTATAAAAAGTATTATGTTTTTTACAGCTTATGATTTTTTCCCAGTCCCTATGTCAAGACACTTGGTTCTCCACTTTCCACCCGAAATCAAGACGCTTTGTTTTAGGATCCAGTGCAGAGAAATGAAAATATTATAATTATGATCATAATCCGAGTGGGAATCGAACCCACCATCACCCGCGTTTATAGTCAGATGCTGTCCCAAAGAGCCACGATGGCCGCTAAAATGAATGACAAACTAAAAATATTGGAGTAAATATCTAATTATACTATAAATGAATACGGAATTGGAAAAGGTAATATTTCCTTCGTTTTCGTTAATTAAGGTCATGAATTGAGTTTTGTAAGATTTCTCCTATGGTGAAATTATATATTAAAGCAATTTAGAAGAATTTAATGAAATTGGAACAGTATACTCCATAATATGCAGAAGACTAGTGATGAAAGACCAAAATCAGGAAATGTTTGAGTACAGCCAAAAAGAGAGTAGAGGTATCGGGGATTAACTTTTTTTTAACCACGCTACACAGTACTATTAAGTATGCAGCGCTGAAACGAGATGTCGGGGCCCTAGCGCATATATATTTCGGGAGTTATTTAGAAAGTAATTAATAATAGATTACAGGTCACTCGGGCCCCCTTTTATATTGGGGTCTCCAGACGGGGTATGTGTACCCACCCTCATGATAAACACAGAACTGATCATATGAGAAGATTGTATAGAATCTACATAGATATCTAGTTATTTGTGATGCCTATGCTATATGCTACATTAATGACGGTCAGACCGTTTGATAACTGCGTCAGTGAAAGGGAATGGTTAAGTAGTTTACGCATTTGAATTAGAAATGTGACCTTGAATCATGTACATCATAATGTTAATTACTATTTACATTTGGTAGATGTAGTTGTATACTGTTACACAAAATTATTTTTTCAGCTTTATTATTTTTTGGCATAACAGTGTTTGGTACTCTCTCTTCTCCGTTTTCTCTGGTTTGTAGAAACTGTGTGTTGATTGCTGGCAACTTTGCGTTTTGTCTTACCAGAATGGAGAAATGAAAATAACTTATAAAATCATTTCTCCGAACGGGAATCGAACTTAAAACCATCTCGATTGCAGTTAGACGCTGTCCAACTTCGCTACGAAGTTAAATACGAGAGTTAAGTAAGCGGGCAAAAGCGTGAAATTGAATAAATAAACATATAATAATATATAATACTGATTAATATAAAAATATTGTCTGTGCCAATACAATTAAGTGCATCTTTGAAATGCTGAAGTCACCTACGCCTATTTTTATCCATAAGTTATAAAATAGATAGGAACTAGTGTCCAAACACTCCATTCTCCATTTAACGCCCGAATTAAAGACTGTGTGTTGAGTGATGGAACTGAACGCCGCATTTTGTTTTACCAGAGTGAATTAATGAAAATAATTTAAACATAATCTCTCTCTCTCAAGTGGGAATCGAACCCACAATTCACCGCGTTTGCAGTCAGAGGTCATGGCGTAGTGGGACAGCCACTACGCCATGACCTCTAAGTCTATATTAATAAGTGAAATATAATTTTAATATAATTTTAAAAACTTACTATATCTTTTAAAGTAAATCTTAAATGTACAATTAATACTACACGTTATTAAACAATTGTTTGCAAATATTATTATATAATTCAAATAAAAATTAATTTAAATAAATATATATTAAAAAAAAATTTAATAATTAGCAAAATTAATCTCTTTACTACTGAAAAGTGGACCTTATCTTTACAATATAAATAATTAATCCTTTCTGGCATTTTATCGAATGAATAAAATAACCTCTCATTTTATTTGGAATAGAAAGTACATTCATTCAAATACCTAGTCGTGTATGATATCGTTATTTATTATTACTTTTTTAATTTTCAAGATTTCAAATACTGTGTAATAGTCTGGTGTGGTGTGGTAGTGGATTTAAAAACGTTTTTTTTACATCTTTCGATTTTTTGAGATACAGAAAGAGAGTATAGTGCTTAACATTTTTCACCGACGCACATTTGTGCATTTTTATTTCTAACATTCATTTTCTAACAGTATATTTGTTTGTCGATATTTATCAAACAAATATACTGTTGAGCTCTTCTCCACAGAACTGCCTTCCGAGCCGGTGGTAGCTGCCGCTAGGACTGACAGTACTGTCATTTTATGATAATTGACGATTCGAAAGTGTTTGTAATATCCTATTTGAATAAAGAATTAATTTTTGATTTGATTTTGATCATGTGCAAATGCTTTCGCAAAAAATATTAAATACAAATCTTTTAGTTCCCTAATGTGTACAGATTTATAGTATTTAGATAATGTGTCTGTGGAAGTTAGTAGGTTGGAGGACACTACGCTCTCCCTATTATTCTAATGCTGGAATGGAATAAATGATAATAGGAAAATATTGGAAATATATGAGAAATTTCAGAGAAATAACCGTCGACAGTTCATTCCAATATAACTTTTTCGAATGACGCTGAAGCGCTACATGCGTTTAAAAGCCAATTCAATTTGTACTGTAAATTACATTTTATGACATTTATGAAGCATTTCACATGTATGTAATCTAATTATAAAACACTGTTTTTTTGCAAGTTGTGAATAATACTGAGTGACTGACTGAAATTTATTTTTGGATTCCTTGGCAGTGAAGAGAAGATAATGAAAATTATACAGGATTTTATATTATACAGTCGAAATTACAACCAACATAACATCAGCTTCTCTTTTTTTCAGGATTTTCTTTTTTCCCTTATAGCAAGACAAAGTGTGCCTTGTATAATAGAAAGAAAAACAAGACTGTTTTTGTTTAATTGGGAAGTTTCAGTTCTAAATGTAATAATAAATTATCGCGTGTGTTAGTAGTATAAGAGACGCGGGTTCGAATTCCGCTGCGTTTAAATATTTGAACGTTTTCTAAATATGTTTTTTTATAGATAGTATTTTCTTTGATTTGTTCAACACAATATAAGGTTATTTAATTTTTTTGTTATTTTGATTTTACACTTTTGTTGCTGATTTTATGTTTATATATTATCTTCTCTAGTATTGGATAAGGTAAAAGGAATTTGTTTTAAAGCTCTATAACTCATTGTTTTCATAGTTATTTTTATTTTGGACTGAGAATAAAAAATAATATTTGTCACTATACTATACATTAATTATTTAGTTGAAATATGCAAGATTTAATATACAAACTTTTAAATTATTCTAGCAAAGAACTAATTTATAGCTACAGAATTACCATTCCAAGTCATAATTAGAGACGGAACCCTGGCGCCCAACTTTTATAATCTCCGGTTTATTTAACATTTTGGTCACCAAAGTTAAGTTAGATGATTATTACAGTAATTTATCCTTTTTGTAAATTTTATATTCGTAGCTATATTATATATAAATATAAATATATAGTTTTATTTTATTTTATATATATAGTTTCTGTTTTAGTTTCCTTCCGCCAGTATTTTGGCTGTTTGTTGAATGTACACATCAATAACTTGCCACCGGCGCCACGATCGCGGATAAATAATTTACAAGAAAATCTGCTATTCCATATCATCAAATATTTATCATAAATAAATTTAAAATTAAGTTTTCCATATTGATACATTAACGGAACTATTCTCTGGTCTGTCGAATCTGAATTATTAAACACCCAAAACCAAAGAGAGCCCACCTTCACGCATGAGAAAGCCTATTGCCAACTTGCAAGTTGTTTGGAGTCAAAAGTCTACAAAGCCAACAAAGGTAAACATATGGAGACCTTAGTACGAAGTTCATACTTTGATGGGTACTGAAATGAAAGTTAACGTATTTTACAAAGAGCTTTTAGCAACGCTACGCAACGTTTTCTAACTAGTTCTTTTGTAATATATAATTCTAAAATATTTACCAAATTGTATATTTACGAAATTACTATATCCTAAGTCTGTGAATAACACTTTAAAAATGTTAAAATGCTTTATTAAAAAAATTGGCTCTTGTCATACGATTGTTCCTAGAAATAAACTTTGGGTAGTATAAATTTGTAAAAATCTCTATACAGATATACTAATAAAAATAAGCTGTAATAAGCATATAAGAATTTTGAACCATATACGCATATAAGAACCTTATATAAAACGCATGGCTTAGCGGTCAGAGCGCTTGGACGGTTTCTAAAAAGCGCAGGTTCCAATTCCTCTGGGTTAAAGTTTTTATACATTTTTTTAAAAACAAATACACGTTGCTACTTTTTATTTTTTTTTTCCATCATTGGTGAGAATTTTTAGCAGCACCGTGTCCAACCAATCCAGTATAACATATAACTATACATATAATAAAAATGGAACTGATCGCCGTCTGTACAAGAAAAAATACTTTATTAGTGCATATTAATCAATATAATAGAACCCAAAACAATGATTTTTAATTTTCTTTTCTGTTTGTCTGTTTGTTTGTGCACGCTACTATCAGAAACGGCTTAACCGATTTAAATACAATTTTAATTATTGTATTGTGGTATGTTTCCCTTAACACTTAGTTTTTTTTTTAATTTCAATAGGTTCGTCAACAATGTATATGTAAACATATATATTTGTATATAATTGTATATTTGTACGATAATAATATTACGTGACAAGATTGTCAATGTTGAAACAGGAAAGATTTATAGCTTAAGCTGAAAGTCCATAAATTTAAGACACAAATGTTCGTATTGTCAGTTCAACCAACTGATCTACACCGAGTTTTATTGGAAATACTATCCGTGTTTATTTGCTGATATAAGCTTTTAAGCTTATAACTGTTTTATTTTTACATATTTTTCTTTTATATATATGTGTGTGTGTGAATGAGAAAGACAAAGTCTTTCGTCATAAAAGACAGGCCATTATAGGTGAAGCGTGCAAAAATATTAATACATCTCTTTTTGACATGAGTTTTAATGTTATAAGTTAAATAAGTTTTTAATAGTCGAGTGGACGATTTCCCAGAAGTGCAAGTTCGTATCCCGCTACGATCAAATTTATCACAGCATGGTAGGCAGAGAGAACAAAGTGTCAGGACACTCCGTTCTCTACTGTTCGCCTGAATCTAATACATTTTGTGTTAAGTAGCGGTTCTAAACGCCGCGCTTTGTTTTCCCACCAGATCGAAACAACGATAATAATTTATATATAATAATTTCCCCGAATAATAATTAAGCCCACAACCGTCGTATTTCCACACACACTGCCTCACGATTGCCACAAATATTAAATACATTTTCTAAAGATATTTAATTCTTGGCTTTACTTTAAAACGGATTATTATTTTCAAAAAAAAATGATTACTATCGCCGTTTACGCCTACACATGCATTGCCTTAGCAACGAATATGTCAGATTATATAGGCGTGTATTAACTAAATATGGTAGTTTGTGTTAAATTTATTTTATTAATTTAAAATACTTTATATGCATTAATTAAAAAAAATGTTAGCATTGTGTATTAATTCTCTATAAAAACTAAAATTGTGACAAATTTACAGAATTATAATTAAAATAATTATCTATAGATATAATTTAATAAGCAATTAGGCACTTGTTACCTATCTGTTGTAATTTTCTTTTGAAAACAGATTTTTTTAAATTTATAATTATATAATAAAACAAAAGCTATAAATATTGAATGTTGTTTAGTAAACAAAATTATTAACCGTTAATAAAAAAGGAAAACCGTTAGTAAAAAAAAGGAACGGAAAGGAGAACGGAGTGTCATGACACTAGGTTCTTTCTGACAACCCTGCTATGCCGAAAAAAGCGTGGAGCTGAAAAAATAATTACAATTACATAAAACACGGCAAATTCCTTTAGAAAATTTATACTTATTATATAAAAATGAAAGTTCACAAAACTGTGTTCTCCAAATATGTTCTAGTTCACTTAACTCAATATCGGGTTTCTTTATGATTTAATGAGACATATGATTGACTTGTACTCGTAATATGTGAATACAATTATAGAGAAATAAGAGAACTTATATTTTTATTTTTATTTACTACTAGCAATCCGCTCGCGGCTTCGCCTGCGTAAACTATACTACTAAACTAGTTCTTTCGCCATCCAGCGTTCTCACCTAAATCACATATATTGCTAAAATTTATAATTCAATTGTTGTAACTATTTATTTAAAAGAAATGAACAGTAAATGTTAAAGGAAGCTTATCAAAATACAATAATCAAAATTTAATTTCAAACGGTTAAGCCGTTTCTGAGATTAGCGGGCACAATGACACAGACAAATAGCGCCCAATAATCTCATATATCTTCCATGTACAGACAGCGATCAGTTACATTTTTATTATTTGTATAGATAATTTATTCCGTTAATTTTTTATCCATTTCTTTTTTTTATAATATCGAAGTAATTCCTACTAAAGCGAAATTGGGGGCAACAAATAGTCATCAATATTTATTTCCATCTTAGATAGATGTCGAAAGTCCAAAAGTTCAAAAAGTTCTTACAAAAAATACTCAAGAAGCTTTTATAATACGTCAATTAATGTCGATCTATCGGCCAAGCTCGAGTGTCCTTCAGAGCCGCTTCACAATCAAAGATATTTTGCGATGACACTCTTATCTTATTGTATACTTGGCATAATTCTGAGCTCAAAGCTTACGACTCAGTTAATTGTATTTATGGTAATTAATTCATTTATGTTCTTGGGATATCAGGTTAATATGGTGAAGGTCGCCTGTTAGAAAAATAGATAAGGCAAATTTAATTACAGAAAAAAAAATTTTTTACTAGGTTACATTTGACAGGTATATTTTCAATGTTTATATGATTTAAACCCCCACTGTAGTATGGAAGGTGTACGGGTGGTGGTAATTGATTAAAAAGACTAAAATTTTATTCCAAGTAAGACAATATTAATAATTGAAGTAAGACTTGTAAAAATGCGTAATAGAAAAACCAAATTTGACAAATGGTTAAATATTGACACATAGCGTCTGACAGTGAACGTGATGGTCGTGTGTTCAATTCCCACTTTAGGGAGTGATTATATTTAAATTATTTTAATATCTACGCTCTGGTGATAAAAGCAAGCGATGCGTTATGTATGTACCATCACTCAAAACGCCATGTCTCGATTTCGGGCAAAAAAGTGGAGAACAGGAAAAAGCGTAAAGCTGAAAAAAACATTATTACTTGGCTATACAATATTGTCAAATAACAATGAGATGTCTACAAAAAATGAACGAATTTCTGTATATTAATATTATTACTATAGCAATATATTGGAATTGGCATTATTTGTAAATGTCGTAAAAGCTCTTACACGTTTTGGTTGTAACTTTACGATGTATGTATGTATAATTATATACCTACCAGAGCGGATACATTAATATACTTAGTCTTGCCATAAATATTGTTACAAAGAAAAACAATTATCGTACGTAACATATAATTCTATTACAGTGTGTTAATTTAATACATTAATATAAAACCATTAAAAATATAGTAAAGAAGTCTCAATGCGATCACACCAGAGAGCAATATACAGTAAGCTCATTTAGCAAGAATCCAGGGCAGTACGCGAGGCAACTAAGAAATCGTTGGCGGTAGTTTCATATAATAATTGTATCAAATGACAGACAAATGCCACCTCAGTCTACCTGTGACCACGGACTGCTGGAAAGTGTTCGAAACGTCGTGTTCTTAAATGTATTTTCGATTACCAATATTATACGCGATTAATCCGGTTGAAAATAGTCTCATTTCAAAATATGTAATAATCGTGAAAATCAAAGAACTTATTATAAAACATTATTTATGTGTAACTTGAAATCAAAATTGGGAAAACAATGTCAGTGTCATGACTGTGACTTTTAACGCATGGCTTAGCGGTCAGAGCGCTTGGACGGTTTCTAAGAGGCGTGGGTTCGAATCCCGCTGCGTTATATTTTTATACGTTTTCTAAATATGTCTTTTGCAATTTCCTTAGTGTTGGAATAACACTTTAAAAATAAAAAAATCTTAACGAAATTTATATTTAATAATAATAATAAGATTGCCTTAGGTACCATAGCGTACAAATTAAATTATTTTAAATACAATCATTTCCCTGACTGGGAATCGAACTTACTACGCCACAATGGCCTTTATTTTACCCTGAGCCCATTTATTTAACATCTTTCTATTATATGAATCAAAATAAAGTTATTGAAAGATAAATAAGTTTATTATATTTTAATTATTCTAATGACGTATCAGTTATGGGAATCGGATCCCTATCGACTATGGCGGAGAGAGAATTCGCCCGTCTTTTTTGAAAACGACTAACGGCATTAAGATTCTTAACGCTCAAGGTCTGGTCAAGTTCTGTCGGAAAGTTGAGACCGGACGTATCTCTCTGCTATGAAGGGAAAAGAATTAATTTAAAAAAAATAATTCCTTTGCATATATTTATATTGATTACTGTTATTTAATTTTCATATTTTTACAATTGTAAGTATTAATTAAAAACTACATAAAGATCGAAACTAGTAGAATTTAAGCCCACGATTTTTGGCAAATTCCTGGATACTTTTGAGACTAGTAGAGAAGTAACTCTTTCTGACTGTGTCTCTGACGTCGAAACCGCCAAATAGCTGAAGCGATTATAATGAAATTTTATATAGAGGTTTTGAGATGAATACAGGCTACTTTCTTCTTTATTTTTTTTAACCTTTTTAGTAATTTCATTGTTTTACGAAAATACTAAACAGCTATAGTTTACGCGGGCGAAGCCGCGCGCTCATAGCCAGTATTAATATATCAGTTGACTAACATTTGTTTCAAAAGTAGTTAGATATAAATAAGTTACACAAGTTAGGGAAAGCCCAATGAGCTATAAAAGTTTTCGAACATGTAAGAAGTATCGCCTGAAATAGCGTCCTTTAAGTACCCGAAAACTTCGTTACAGCGAAAAGATACTTTTTCGTACAGCTTACCGTATTTTCATTTTCAATCTTGGGTAATTTGTGAAAATGTGGAACGCGGAAATAGGTGTTTGGTAGAGAAACTGCAATATACTAGTTAATATACTACGAAAGGCTATCATGGCGCAGTGGAGCGTCCGATGCGTTGGTAGTTGGTTCGATTACCACTAAGGGTAATTATTGTATTTAATATATTTTCAGATTCTAGCTAAGATAAAACATAGCATGGAGTTGAGTAGTGTCTGTCGTTGTTTTTCTCGATTCAGCGTTCAATCTCGAAAAGTGTAAAACTGATATACAAAAAATAGCGTACCTCTGTTACACTACAACTACAAATATAACGCACAGCCATAACCAATGGGCGTAGGAAGCTAAGTTTTGGTATGTGGGTCGTACCAGGGCTTTCAAAAGCTACTGGCACAAGTACAGGTAAAGGAACAAAGATGGAAAAAAGATTACGATTTACTTGGTGATTTTTAGGCTAAAATTAATAGCGACAGATCAAAATTTACTGAATAAAATGAAGATGGAGGATTTACAGTTGAAAAAATTTATTCAGAGAAGAAAGTACAAAATAATCGACAGGGTAATTGACGTTAAGCGTCAACTCACACTCTCACTAACTAAATATAACATATTTAGGAATTGATATTTTTTTTTGTATTTGTTTCTTTTCTGTGGTAAATTATTTTATATATTCCGAGATAATTTGACTGGCCATATATTAAAAAAAAACTTAAATAAAAGTGGAGTTACGTTGATAAACCCTAAATAGTAATATTTTCTATATGCTGCGGAATTGAAATATAAAGATTGAATTCTGACTGCGGGATTGGAAGTCTAAGGTCCTATGAGAATATAATTATTCCACTTATAGAGGATATCTCAAAATTCCTAAGGAAACTGGAAAAGTCTGAATTTTTACTTTCTATATAATACACACATGCGACACGTTCACACATACGAATCTGAAAATACTAAAATATATGTTACATTTGGCTGCCAGTAAGATATTTGGTAACTTTATTTTCAAAGGTTTCGTTGGGGCTTTAAAATTTATAGAAATGAAGCTTTGCTGTACGTTTTCAATAGAGTGAGAATGATTCAATGCTGTCTCTCTTTAATATAAGTAATTACCACTAGTAAAGGCGTAATGATAAGTTTATACATTATGAAAAACCATTTAAGGTCATTGTGGTAGAGTGTTCTACTCTACCACAATGACCTGTATCTGACTGTTAATGAGATAGAATATTTTTAGAAAACGTATATTAGACGAAAAATTTGAACGCAGCGGAATTCGAACCCACGCCTCTTGGAAACCGTGCAAGCGCTGTGACCGTTAAGCCATGCGTTAAATTTTTATACGTTTTCTAAAAATATTTTTCAATTTTCCAAGTGTGTGAATAATACTTTAAAAATGTTACAAATAAGATACTAGTCAATTGGTTCTCGTACAAGGATATAATTATATTTATTTACTTTCACTTACATCATAATAAGATAAAGCGCGGTGTTGAGTGTTCTCGAACTGGGATGGAAAGTTGAGAACGGAGAGTTTTGACTGTATGTTTTCTGCCTATCCTGAAATACGGATGTTTTTCTATATACATGGAAGAAAGTCACCCTAGTCGTATAACAAAATTGTCGTTGTTATTTTACTGTGTTTTGAATTTCTATGTCAATAAAAGTCTGACAATCCATTTGAAATCAGAACCCGTGTCGTATTGCTCCTCTTAGTTAAAATTATTTATATATTTGATATAGCAAAGCCTCTGTATTGTAGTGTATAGAGAGAAATATAACTTAGATTAAATATATTTAGACAAACTTATAACGGCATTTGCCAAACCAATTGACTGTAAGCAAGTTTGCGAATTGTTGTCATAGTTACGGCTAAGGGCTAACTTTATGTCAAAGAGAAAGAAGTTTAGTACACGAACAAAACCAGGCAATTCTAATCTAATATAGTATGAAAATTTAATTACTATCTATATTATGCGTTTATATTTGGCACTCCTATATCATGAGTATTAGCGCACTTAGGATAAGAAAAAATAATAAAATATATATTTGAAAGTACCAGAATTAGAACCTGCACCTAAAATTGCTTCTATCGGAGCATTTTTAAAATATTCTCTTTTTACAATTATATTAGTAATTAGAATAAATATATTATTAGATGATTGAAATACATAATTTGATAATTTGGTGGTGGTTGTATGTGATTGGTCGTGAGATCGATTCCCGAAAGAAAAAGTGGGGAACAGTGTCTTGAAAGTGATTCTATATGATAATCCAGTAACGTGAGAAAAAATGAGGTAATCGGAGAATGAATTGTCTCAGCTCTAGTGTTAAGTTCCTTATGGACAACAATATAGGTTCTCCCTGGCTATCCCATTATTTAGGAAATTTAGTTTTTTTAAACAAACAGATAACTCTGCATTCCAAAATAAAATTCCCATGATATTAAAAAGGTACGTATGTAAAGTACTTGACCTACGTACAAAGCATAGTAACTCTCCGGATCCAGAACCGGCATAAACAAAGAGGTTTATAATGTCTAGTCCCGCGTATTTAGTAATTTATATTATTGTAATAACCTCAGAAAGAGAGCGAACTGGATATATTAGACTTATTTGACAAATTTAAATCACAAATTAATTTAGAGGCCATCGTGGAGTAGTGGGACAGCGTCTGACTGTAAGCGTGATTTGTTTTGGGTTTGATTCCCATTCGGGGGAATGGTTTTCTTTTAATTTTTTGAATTTTTTCGCTCTAGGTACCAGAACTCCGGTACCAGAGCGGAAAAAAATGACAAAGGGCTGCTCTGAGTTCCATCACTCAAAACGCAATGTCTCAATTTCGGAATGTGGAGAACAGTTGTGAGTTCAACTCATACTCGAGAGAATGATAATATTAAAATTATTTTAACTTCTCCGCTCAAGTGAAAAATGGAGAACGGAGAGATACTAGATGCTCTCCGCTATCCTTGTCTGTGATATGAGAAACAGTGTATAGGTGTAAACAATTTTTTTTATATACAAACGTAACTATAAGTGAAGACGAAGCGAAAGCGTGTAAAAAGAACAAAAATGGGTTATATATCAATTTCATTTACTGAAATGTAGACATAGGTATAAATTGAAAGGTTGCTGAAGATAGAAGGTGCAGGTGTGCAAACACATTAGCGTCTCATCTCATAGTCGTACTCGTACAGTAGACGTGTCCGTGCATATTGTTAGAACTGTCCTTTGGTTTTATTAAATGACATAGAATTTTGTATGAAAATGTACTCTTTTTCTCACATAGCAGGAAATCGATACATCGTGTATTCAGTGGCGAAACTCAACGCCGCGCTTTGTCTTCTTACTAGAGCGTTATGAAAATCTAATCATTCCTCTGATCGGGAATCAAACCTACAATCAATCACGTATACAGTCAGGTGCTGTCCTACTGCGCCACATTGGCTTCAAGAAAATGTTAATATCTGATTAAAAGATTAGCAATTGATATAGTGTTTAGCTTTATTTCTGTTTTTAGGATTGTATATACATATCTATGCATATGTTGATATGCCTGTCCCGATGTCAATACGGTTTTTTAAAACTTCATGCCGATGCTTTCTGCAAGGCTGATAGAGAGAATGTCTAGATACTCCATTTTCCCCCTTGTGCCAGAAATCAAGACATTGCTGGTTAAGTGTCACTGCTCTAAAAAAATAGAGCCCTCAGCTCTAGCTTTTTAAAATAATTTTAAGATCCAAGTGGGGATTCAACCTACAGCTACTCGCACTTACCATCAGACCTAATGTTACTGCGCCATAATGGCATGATAACGTAAAAAGCAAAACAAAATAGAAATGCTTTAATATTACTGCGTCCTTAATTTTTTTTATATATTTGAGATTGAGTAAAAGGATTTTTAACGGCAGAGAACCTTTTGAAGGATTTTTAATCTATACATATAATAAGAACGTAACTGATCGCTGTCTGTACATTGAAGATATATGTAAAAATTATATTATAAAAGGCATTTATCAATAGAAAAGAACCCAAAAGAATTATGTTTATCTGTTTGTGTGTTTGTTTGTGCACGCTAATGTCAAAAACGGCCTAACCGAATTAAATGCAGTATTTAGCAACTTAAAATTTAATGTTTATTTCATTTGAATCGGTTCATATACATAAACCATACAAATTATAAAATTAAGCTAAATTTATGATTTAAGTTAGAACGCGGGCGTGCAAACAAAACGTATATATATATATATATATATATATATATATATATATATATATTACATTAATGTGTTTTTGTTATTAAAATATATAAGAAAAATCGAACACCCGCAACTCCGCAACCATGTTTATATTAACTCCAAAATTATAATGCTTTATTAATGGTAATTTTTTTTGAGTAAATGCTGTAATAGCTCAGGTATTCATAACACAAGCTTAATGTTATAATGGATTCATTTAGACCAGATTTAATGTACAATTTAAGTAAATCTAATTACTGTACATACTTTAAGATATCAAGAACATTATTATATTTTTATTATTATTAGATATGTTCATACAAACAGACAGATATACATTTATAAAATAATAGATTCATATTTTATTATTGCTTTTTCATCTCCCTAAATTATTTATTCGTAAATATTTTTAATGTACAGACAACATTTTTTACTATTTTATTATAGTATGTTCCGGCTAATTTCTGGAACTACTGGCCGGCTTTTAACGGAACTTGCACTATCATATAGCTGATGTAATAAGGAATAGCCTAAGCTACTTTTATTTCAGAACTCCACGCAGACGACGTCGCGAGCACAGCTAGTTCTATAATAAAAACAATACTTACTTATACAAACATACTTGTATTTAACTTTTTGTTACCTTTGAAACCAATCGCGTAATATAACACGAACGACGTTCAAACCGCTCGTCAGAACTTCAGAGACTTAATTTCCTCTGGGAACGAAATGTGACTTTACGTTAGTACGATAAAAGTCATCGTGCTACGTCAGTAGATCGTTTACTTGCTCGGTTAGCTTTGTGAATACTGTATCGATGATACTGAAGGAAGGCCACGTGCAAAGTATGAAAACCCCTGAAGGGCATGTATGAAGAGGTTGATAACAGTGGACGAGGCGAAAGAAATATA
Source organism: Podotricha telesiphe (assembly GCA_038994665.1). Taxonomy (NCBI): domain Eukaryota; kingdom Metazoa; phylum Arthropoda; class Insecta; order Lepidoptera; family Nymphalidae; genus Podotricha; species Podotricha telesiphe. The sequence goes on along the minus strand of JAOYRR010000132.1, from coordinate 378,363 downwards.
CAGGGACCTTAGCGTTTGCCTCGGCGGCGACTACTATAGGGATAGAATAAATTAAAAAACTATAATCATTCTACAGCCAGATCCACTTGAAATCGAGACATTACGTCAACGTGGCGGAACTAAACACCGAACTAAAGCTAAAGAAGATAACTTCATGCAAACTAATTGAAAAATCTAACTTCAAACTTCAAAATCTCTAGAATTTTGTTAAATATTTTATCATTAACATAAATAAGCACATTTTTACGTTGTTTTTGAGGCCATCGTGGTGAGCAGGATAGCGTTTGACTGTAAATGCGATTGGTTGTCAGTTCGAATCCCACTAGGGGAATGATTATTTTTAAATTATTTGCCTTCCTCCCCTGCTCTGATAACACATACCGTGGCGTGAATTCCGCCGTTCACACGCAATGTCTCGTTTTCGGGCAGAAAGTGGAGAACAAAGTGTAACTTGCTATGTGGGAAGAAGTGTGAAGCTGCGAGAAAACGACATATATTAGGTTATGGAGTAACTATCTATTGAAGTGAGAGTGAGATTCTTATCTCTCCATCCTTCAATTTTCTTAACACTATATTCTCTACTAGCGGCCCGCTCGCGACTTCGCCTGAGTAATCTATATGACTAAACTATTTCACGTTTTCATCCGCCCGCGTTCTTACTTGAACACTAAATTGTTAAGAACGCTTCCGAAAATACAATAGTCAAAACGTTTCTGAGATAAGCATGTACAAAGAAACAGACAAACAGATAGGAAAATTAAAAATCACTATTTTGGGTTTTATTACATTGATACATTACCCTTTTAACTTTTTTCTCATATATCTTTCATGTACAGACAGCGATCAATTCTATTTTTATTGTACCTGACGCATACATGTATGAAACTGACTTTTATTTTAAACTAATAGAAATAGCTAATATAAATTTATTAGTTACCTAATTCATAAGCTATCGTATACGAAAATTGTATAGCACAATGAAAGCTTCTACAATAATATCTGTACGGGAAATATTTTCCCGAAACCGTGTTAAAAGGGAAAAAAAAATATTTTTAATAAATGAAACATTTAATATAATTCTATTACAATCTAATGAAATGTCCACAGATAGAACGTTTTTCTCGTTACGCTCATATTTAAAGTAAATGGTATTCGCAAATTTGTTATTTTTATATCAATGGCTCTTCTGGTATTTGCAAGGTAAGTTTCTATATTATCAGTGCATCTTATGATAAATCACTTCGTTATTCACTTTTTATTTATTTAGAAATATTGTGAGGCTATCGTGGATTGATCGTGGGTTCGATTTCCACTCAGTTAAATAATCATATTTTCATTTTCTTTTAAATTTTCATTTGAAAGAGCGGCGTTGAAGTCCGCCACTCAATGCGCTACGTCTTAAATTCGGGTGGAAAATGGAGAACGGAGTGCTTTGCCACTAGGTATTCGCGGATTACCCAGCTATGCGGACATACCGTGAAGTTGTAAATATTGTGGGGTAGGTGTCGTAGTCATGCAGGCAACAAGATAAAAAACTATATTGTATCGTTTTTTCCCGCATAGAAAGACAGGTTGAGAGAGTAAGTGTGTTAAGTTAAATTCAATAATATAAATAGAAAGAAAAAAAAAGAAGATTTTTTCTCAAAATAAATGCAAATTAAGTTTATTTAACGGTGCGTGAAAACATAATTAATTATCAAACAAAACTAATTATTTCGATAAAACTTTAAAGCGGCATGAACGCTCCAATAAAGTAATTAAACTGCTAAGCGGTTTATACTTTCATTATAATATGAAGGACCACAAGAATTCATTTAGAGCTGTTTATTTTAGATTCTTGTCATCATTTCTACACTTTGAGAGTGTCGTAGGGCGTTGTGACAGCGTCAGACTGTAAACACGTTTGGTTGTGGGTTCAGTTCACACTTAGGGGAATATTTAAAATAATTAAATTATTAAATATTTCAAATATATTAATTTCTCGGCTGTGGTACCTACGACAACGTGAGGCGTTGAGTTCCGCCACTCAACACGCAATATCTTGGATTCTTGGATTCGGAAAAATCTACTATTTCAGACAGTGAGTGGTTCTCATTGTAACAACTTGCTGACAAATAAACGAAAACGTTACGCTTCGTTTAAATTTTTGTATGTTTTTCGAACATATAATTATTCATATGAGTACTAAAGGTGTGATTAACATTTTCAACATGAAGAAAATAACCAATCATTTTAAGAAAGATTGTATCAAAATATCCGTCAATTAGTACTACTTCTATTTCAATCTTATGTAGTTTTTAGGCAAATCCTCTCGTAACACTTGTATAATAATAATCAATAATATAATATAATAATAACTAAAACTTGTGTTGGATTTTGTTACAAATAAATGCGGGTAGTTAGCGGACAAAATGGTATAAAAGCGACAGATTTTGATAAACAATGCAAAAACAAACGTTTATTATTAGAATTTCAATAACAAATTAAAATTGACATTTACGAAATCTTCACAACAAACAATATAATCAATTACTTATTTTATTTATTTTTTACCTTTTTTATGAGGTTGATAATAAGAATCTAGCAAGACTTCAATTTTCCTAATTTTAAAACTATTCCTTATTGGGAATAAAAAATTCTATTTTTAACTTTGCTTAAACTTTTCCCCTAGTAAGATTCAAACCCACAACCATGGAGCTAGTTATCACATACCAAGTTACAGCTCCCAACACGATCATGACAAAAAAAATTATATAAAATAAATGATAACTAGGCAAAACCAACCCCACAAACTAGTCGTAAGTGGACTATAATGGAATTTCTAGCTCTCTTCTAACTCTAGCTCCACAATAAAACCTAAAAGGGTCTGAAAGACCGTAAACTACAGCCGCGCAAATTGTTTTACGTGAGGACAGTATTATATTTTAAAGGCCAAAGTTATATGCCCTTAGATATAAGAAAATAGATGATTTTAAAAAAATTTTAGCGAACATATTATGTTATGTGTTACTGCCAGCTAAATAGTAATTATGGTTTCAAAGTCGGTTAGGTAAATTAGAACAAAATTAAATTAGTATGAAAAAGAAACTGAACGGACCACGTTTACGATTTCCCGAGCATACTTTTTTGGAAAGCCCTCCCTAGTATAAACAGGGGACTAAGGTGGCTTGTGTACGCAAATAATAGTTTTGATAAAAAAATTGGACTCTTTCAGGGGTAGAGGGGTAGACATAGATACACTAAGCTCTCTATGATTATAAGACTAGGTTTAAAAAAAACGTATAATAGTTAAAAAAAGGTCTCGACCACATACACGTAGGTAGTATGGTAATAAAATATATTAAAAAATTTTTTATACAAATGTTGTATGAAAATGGATGAATGAATGAAATTTTTTTATGAAAATGGTTAAATTTACATGTTTTATGAGACAAATTATTCAACATTGTAACTATTTTGCCGGCAGATACCATACGGCGCTGGCAAGGATGTTTAAGCTAAAAATATTGTAGAATAGAAATATTGTAAATATTGTAGTCATCGGTTTAGACTCGTGTGCAAATTTTGTAACAATTCGGACAGCAAGTTTTGGCAATAGCTTTGCAAGATGTTCTTACAGGGATATATGTTTCTATCTAAATACTTAAGCGTGTTGTATTTCACTAACATTTTATCAATGTACAAAATATTTGTATTACGGAAACTATAGTATATTATTAAATTGATATGGCAATGAAATTTAAATATGGAGTTTTTAATAGCTTTTTAATTAATTTTAAACAGGAAGTTATGTGTTTTTTTGGTTTATGACATAAATGATTATGTATTTTTTTTTAATTTTATTAAGTGTTAACCACACACTTAGGAGTGAAGACATAGAAACGTATAAAAATTTGAACGCAGCGGTTTGAACCCGCGCGCCTCCGCAGCATTCAAGCGCTCTGATGCATAAGTCGTAATGCATCCAAGCTTCGTCGAAATTCTTATACCAACTTTAGTACAACTTATAGTACGTTGTTGAAAATATATTCTTCGTCTACCTGGCATTAATCCTGGCCTAGACTGCCATTTGTAGATAACGTATTTATTATTATGAAACCAAATAATGCAAAAAGAATATCCTAAACTTTCCATAATTCAAAGTTCTCTAAATCTAACCCTTGTCAAGGCTACGTACATACAATATTATCTTTTCATTTTGTTCCATTTCATTATACTACAAAGGTTTGTAAAAACCTATTTGAAAATCCACTTTTCATACTAATTCGATATCTTCCCACAAATATAAAATAAGAAACGCTTTCATGTCCAGTTACTGTGATATTAAAATATTTATTCAATGAAACGTTGTTATCACAATGAAATATGTTTAAATATTATTTTAAGTCCAAGACGCAATCGTGATGGAATCCATACTAATGTTATAAATGTGAAAGTAACTCTATCTGTCTGGCGACGTTATCCACGGCCACACCGCTGAGCCAATGATGGCGATGTCGAAATTTTACCATACAGAGATGCTTGAAGGTATCAAAGGATGAACATAGGCATTTTAATATTTTTAAGAATTTCAAATTCTGAAACGAAAGGCCTTTGAAAATACAAGAAAGGTTGTATTGGATATATGGTGAAGTTCATGGTGTAGGTCTTATATGAGAGCGAAAATAAAAGTACGTTTAACATTACGCGGACTCTAAGAAGACTCCTTTGTCCAAATCATACTGGGCAAGGAACCACATCTAAAACACACATAAAGGCATTACAAAGCCTATCTGCCAATGATTTCTCGGAAATTCGCAACTCATTATCTCAAGTGTATGGAAAACGACGGTTTCAAGGAGTTTTATATTTTATTATTTATTCTAATCCCGCTACGTTTAATTTTTTATACGTTTTCTAAGAATATGTTTTTTTAATTGGAGATCTTGTCAAGATATTCCGTTTTGCACTTTCCGCCTGAATTACGCGTTGAGTGGTGGAGCTTATATACGTACACACCGTACACAACTAATCGTGTTTTCAGTCAAACTGTGTCTCACTAAGCTACAACGGCCTCGCATATATATAATAGTATATAGATACCATCCATCACAGACCGTCGCTACACATTTGCTCACAACGGTCCATTTGTTAGAGAATTCAATTTCTATGTGTTCCTAAAAAAGGATTTCTATGACAGCGATAACTTATAAAATACGCTTACATTTCTCAAATACCTACATATGACGTGTATTCAAAGTATGTACTTGAGATTTGAACTAAATGAAATATGCATTAATGTTTCCCAACAAAGCACGTTATTTTAATATTTTTCAGCATTTACACATTTTGTCCCGCATAGCAGGCTAGGCGTAGAGAACTTAGTGTCACGGCGCTCTATTCTTTACTTTCCGCCCGAAATCTCGATTTAACAACACTTTACATGCAACGTCTATAGGTTGTGTGTAAAGGAGCGGTCATTATATAGTGAAAGAAAAACTAACTGAGTCGTGTAGCAGCAACTGCAGTAGTATTAAGAATGATTGTATTTTAGTTATTTTTATTGATCTGCCCTGAAACCCAAGACAAAGCGCTGCATTTTAAACACGCAATGTCTAGAATTTAGACAGAAAGTGGAGAAAAGAGTGTCCTGACATTAGGATCGCTATGCGGGTAAAAGCGTGAAATTGTTTTTTTTGTTTATTATCTTATTAGCAAATAGCTTAGTCGTAAATGAAACACTCGCTGATTGAACTTTAAAATTGAATACTGATTTTAAAAACACTAGTACCTTAATTTTTTAAATGAAATAAACTCAAATTTAAGCCTATAATACATTTACGAAAAGTTTTTATCCATACACGAGTGATTAGATAACAAGATTAAGAAAAGGACCGGTTACGCATTTGGTAGATGTTCATTTGAGTGTTAATAAGTCTAATATACTTCTAGAGAATATATCTAATATTGAAGTATTTTCACACATTTCAGTGTAGTCAGATAGCCTGCCTTAGCCGGTGACAAGACACTTCGTTCCCCGCCTTCCGGCTGAATTCGAGACACCAAAGTGGAGAAAAGGAAATAACTTGCATGTAATCATGCCCCGAGAGGAATTGAATTGTAGTAACATATGCTAGAGGAAATATTTAAAAATAATAGCTTCAGTAACAAGCAGTCTTTTTTACTTATATAATAATCAAAACCTGACGTTTTGGAGTGTAACCTTCACATTGAAGCCATTGAAAATTAGCATTTAAGCTCCTTCCGTGTTTCTACCGGTCTGATATAAATCAACTATATTTCTGCTGTTAGTCATGTATTTCCTTGCAAAACTTGGTAATTTTGAGTTTAAATTCCAGTTGCTTTTATTATAGAATTTGAATTATTATATAATTAATATTGAATTTGGTCTGAGGAAAGGGTGTACCTTGTTTCTGCAATATGCAAGCTTTACGTGGCTGCTGCTTGAGAGGTTGTCGTCGAAAGCAAGGACGTCTCTTGTTGTAACCTCGAGACACGACTGGAAAAATTAGACTCCAAAGGAGCCAATCGCAGTGTGACTGCGTCTGATTGTACGCAATGGTTGTCGATTTGATTCCCATTCGGTTAAATGATTATATTTAAAACAAAGAGTTGAAGCAAAGAGAACCCAGCAGTGTCCTGCTATGCAATGCATAGATTCGCGTGTGGAGGCGTGATGCTGAAGAAAAATAAAAGTTTATTTTTATTAAATAATAGATAAAATGTGTTGTTAGGTTTGTAGTACACTTTCAAGTAGTACACTTTCAAGTAGTAAACTTTCAAGTACACTTTCTTAAATGGGTACAAAATGGAGTACGGAGTGATATATTAGCAAGCTTCTCTACAGATATTCTGCAAAATATTTGAGATACCTACATTCGGATCTTAGAAGCTTTAAGTTTTACCCATTCTATTCACAACTTTCCGCCTGAATTCTAGGAATTACGCAAGTACTTAACGCCACACTGTTATAGCTAAGCAGTGTAACTCAAATAATTAAAGTTATTTTAAGTCTTTAGGGCCTAGTGACGAGACGTATCGACTTTACACACATATGCCACGCTCTGAAATTATGATACTTTGATTATTACACATTTCCCGTGTTTGAATCGAACGCACAATTATCTCATTTTCACCAACACACAGTGTATTACGCGACAAATAGCCTGAATATTTTAACATTTATATAAATAAATAAAATTAGAGTGCATGTTCATAATATTAAAATACACTAATTATTAAATGCATATGTATGTATACAGAGTATATATACCAAAAAAGATTTTTTCACGTTTTGTGTCTGTCTGTCTGTTCCGTCTCTGGAACGGTTGGGCCGATTTTGACGGGATTTTTACTGGCAGATAGCTGATGTAATAAGTAACTTAAGTAACTTACTTGTATTTTATAATTCCAAGCGGATAAAGTCGTGGGTACAGTACCTAGTACCTTATATTAATTCAGAAAATACTTTATTTAGTGCTTTAAGTAGGTACGTTTCGTGATTGAAACTAGGCCCCGATAGAAATCTATAAGCCTTCGTAACTCTGCACCTAACGTGATGGCATCATTTGATAACTAACTGCAAGGCTGTTATGCTATTATTTTGTATGTATATTGATTTTATTTAATATGGAGGCCAAATTTGAAAGGGTTTGTATTTATTATAATATGCTGAAAATCGGTTTTAAATAAATTTGGTGAAATATTTAAAATATTGTAAGCTATACTGTATATTTAATATATTCTAGATTTTTTTGAAATAAACCAGATTATTAAAGTGTTACATTTTGCATTTGCATTATAAAGTATAATAGTTCAGAGATGTTCTAAGAAAACAATATAGGTACACAAGAAAATAATATATACGAACGATATAATATCATTTGATTCAAAACAACAATAATAAAATAATAAAAAATTAAAAAAATCCTATAAAAATGAAGCCATTGTGGCGCAGTAGGATAGCGTTGAACTGTTGGTTATGGGTTCGATTTCCACTTGGAGGAGTGATTCAATTTAAATTATATTTACTTCTCCGCTCTACAAAGAAAAGACAAAGCGTGTCGTTGAGTTCCACCATTCAATATAAAACGTCACGATATCGGGTGAAAAGTGAAATCTGGTCACTAGATTCTCTCGCTACCCAGTTTTGCAGGAAAAATCATGAAAATGCCTTTTTTTTCAATGAAAATATAATAGAAAAGAATACGACAGCATTTCAAATTAACAAACATCAGTCATAAATTTTCCACACTATATTTACAGGTATTTAAAACGGTGAAAACAATAAATAATAAAATATTTACATACCTAAAAAGTACATACATACAAAAAAATTAAGGGATGGCCCTTCTCTTAAGGGTACGAAAGTAGGTCACCCCCTAAGTTACATCTCATTCTGATGCAGGGTGGAATTCAACGAAATTCCATGTAAGATGCAAGATGACGGAACGGTCAACAGCTTTTGTTTTTTAATTTTACTATAAGGACAGACGCGTGTTTGTTTTACGTTTGGTTTAATAATGCCTTATTGGTCAGTTGTCATGTATATTTCTTTTTTTCTTATCTATCGGTAGATCAAGAGCTGAGACACTCCATTCTCTTCTATCCGATAGAATTCAAAATATTTCGAGTTGAGTGGTGAATATCATTACCGCCCTTTTTCTTACGGAGAAATGATTATTTTCAACTGATCACCTCGAGTAATAAATCGAACCCACAACCTTTTCATCAGTTTTTAAATTTACCGAAAAAGCGTAAGCGTAAAGCTTGCGCCTTACGGGACGACTTGACAGACTTGTAACATAATACAAAAATTATTGCTTATTACTCAAGCAAAATAAATCTACAGAGAATATTATTTTTTAAAATATAGATGGCCATTTTTCTTTAGCAAAAATTCCGAGATGGTACCGCCACTTAAAATGGTCTACGTGACAGGAAATTAGAGCAAAATACTACAAAATTCCTTCCTTCCTTCCTTCTAAGATCCTGGAAAAAAGTAAAAGTGAAAGTAATAAGCATTGGATTGTTGAAATATTAATCATCTAACATTTTTTTAGGCGTTCCTATATTTTGTTCGACAGAGAGAGGCTTAATTCTCTTTTTGATAATCCTTTATATAAAAAGTGAGGCAGAATTTAAAACCGCACTTTGCCTAAGTAGATCAACAGTTAACTAGATGAAAAAATAATAATACAAGAGATAAGCTTTAAGTGTTACGAAACATAAACGGACAGGAGAATATGATATTTGACATATTTCAAGTTTATATAAAAAAAAGGGCAGAAAATTATTATAGTATTTTTAATAATAATGTATAAAAATAGAACAGAATAATAAAATAAATATCACACAAGCCATCATATGTTTGAAATACATTTTGTATATGGAGTATTTTACACATAAGACTACAATCATTCAATCATTCATTAATTTTACTAGAATTGAAAGTGGAGAACTGAGTATCTTGACACTAGGTTCTCTCTCCCTGCTCTGCTATGCTGGAAAAAACATAAAAGAAGGAAAGAAGCTATTTAAAAAAATACTAAACAGCCTTCAATACGTAGATAACTTAAATTGATTAAATTTCAACTTTATTATAAAAATATAAAGTGTATTTTACAACATCAAGATCACTTCTGGGTTTTCCTAAATCTAAAGAACTTTCCTTGTAATTAAGCCTTCAATCGCAAGTGGAATACTATTTCGAGCTATCAAGGGCTTTAAAAAGTCTGCGCACTCCAAGCGCTCTGACCGCTAAGCCATGCGTTTTATATTCAACTGCGTCGAAATGGTTGCCGGTTTCCAAGAGGCACGATTTCAAATTTTTAAACGTTTTCTAAAAATATTTTTTTCATTTTCTAAGTGTGTGACACTTTAAAATTAAATAAAATATTGTTAATTGTACTCGTACGTACACTAGAACTAGACCTGAGACAAAAATCGACTTATTTCTCTTCTATGTTTCTTTGAATATGTTTTTTGCGTCTGTATACGAGTACTATAGCATCGATACTGTAGCATCGAGAAAATATGACGAAATTAATGATTTGGGGAAATGGTAAAGCAGTCTAACTATTTAGTATAAAAAAAAGTTCAGCATATGGTTATTCTTCCACACGTTTTGCTTATGAAAAGGGTTGATAGTAGTAAAAAAGTAATATTAGTACTTTAAGCACTCCATATCTATATAAAAAAAACAAAATTAATTGAAAATATGCATTGAAAAAAAACTAAATTCGTAGGAAGACGTTACCTCTACAAAGCACAGAAGGCAAGAAAGAACAATCTAATGTTGACCAGGACTGTCATTTCACCACTTTCGAGCAACCTGCTACCGAGCGACGACTTCGTAAATGTGTCGGGTTATAATGGCGGTGGGAAGAGGATTTTTGTTTTTGACATCGAATACATTAGTCTTATATTAAATTAGTATAGGTTATTTTGTAATTTTTATTTTAGAATTTAAATTAAATGATTAATAAGAAAGAATTCGTACTTCATTCAACACTCTAACTGCAGCATTTGTAAGCTTCAATAATAATGTTTTCTTTTTTGTGAAATCTTACAATTAGTGTGAAAACTACTATTTTAGTGAAAACTTTATTGAATTTTGTTTTATTTGTTTAATTTATATGTTTTATTTAATATACACCTGCATTTCCTATTTCTCATATAAATAAATAAAAAGTAATAAAGATTTGAAATTTTATTTAATAGGTAGGTATAAAACAGTCCTTCAACAATACTTGCCCCAACTCCTTTATGTAAATCATATTACAAAACCACAATTAAAGTGTCACGCTTGTTTCTGCCAGCGAGCTGTCCAATGCCATATGCTGAAATTGCGGTCAGTATTTTATTTGTCATTTTGGTCTAGAAATTTTTTTTCAAGCTAATATGGACTTTAGTTCAATTCCTACTTTTGTGACGCTGGAAAATTTATTTTTCGGAAACTAGATCTGCCCTTGGAATGGATAATATTGTGAAAGTCACTGGTTACTTAATAACCCACTTAAATGTAAAATGTTATATTTATATCAAAGCTATAATAGATTTTTCATATAAGGGAAATAATTTACATTTATAATTATTACTGATGAACCCACAACACTGTGCTTACAATCGAACGCGGTTCCACTGCGCCACGATGGCTATAATTAGTTGAAACCTTTGTATGAAAGTCACTTCGTTCTATTTCTCTACTTTCCCGTATCCGAGACATGCTTAGTGTCGGAACTCTCGGGAAAATAAAAATCAAACCTACAATCATCGCGTCTGGAGTCATGTTTTTCTACAGTGTCACGACGGTCTTGAGTTAATTTTGTCAATTTATTATACATAATGTGGGAGGTGCGTGAAGCTAAAATAAATACAATATGTTTGTTGTATTTCGGTTCATCAAAAAGCAACATAACATTCGATATTGAGCCAGTTTCAAAATCAAAATAGCGTTTGTATTTTCAACTGATTCATGCGTAAATGGACACATAGTCGAGTACATAAATAGTAGCAGTTCGGATTTATTTTTGTATAAACACATTCAATCAAATTTGTAATTTTGATGTATATATTATAAATATTAAGAGTCTAACTGTATACGTGAGAAAAGCCGGCATTGAGTTCTGTCACACAACGCAAGATATTTATATTACAAATCAATACACATATATCTACATATCTTTTATCAATATAAGAAAATATATACTGCCTGGCTGCTACCAATAAATTATGACAGCACCGAAACCTTATTGTAACATTAAGTATCACATGAATTATTAAGTACATATAACTACACCCATATATAAATACATGCGCACACACACACACTAACTCACAGACCCACAAACAGACACTTTGCCATTATTTTATTTATATTAATAAAATAGGTTAATTTTCCTTACTTTATCTATTGTAGTCATTTAAACATAAAAAGACATATTTAGAAAACGTATAAATATTTCTTTATTATATAATTATCTTTTCCAATTTCCTAAGTATGCGAATAACACTTTAAAAACATTCTCTCTTGCCAAACGATTGAATAGTCTTTTGGTAGCAGCTGTCTGTCATCACTGACAAACTGCTGAACTGATTATGATTAAATTTTATACAGAAATACTTTTCACCCCGTTTATTTTTCAGTTTGTAAGAAACAGCTAGTATGATACATCTGATTATGAACATAATAGCTTAATTGGTTAGAGCACTTAAATAATGTCCGATAGGTACGGGTTCATACATAATTTATAAAGTCTGTAATGATAACACATTGTGTTTTGTTTTGAGTTGAGTTGAATTTAAATTGAGTTGATTTTTACTCTTTAAAGAGACAATGTGACGATGTGTTAAACAAAAACGAGGAGCAGAAACGTCTATATTCATAGTATTTATTATAAAGTGTGGGTAATTTAAAATTATGTTGCAAGGGAGTTGTGATCGAGCATTAAACGTGTGAGAATCAGTTCGATATTTTATTTCATATTTACTCGATATTTCTTTCAACTTTCGCTTTTTAGTGCATAGCAGGGTAGTCAAATGAATCTAGTGTCATGACACTACGTTTTCCACTTTCCACTCGAAACCGAGACATTGCTTGTATAATAGTGGACTTCCACGCCGCGCTTTGTCTTAGGTACTCTAAAGCGGAGAAATTAACATCATTTCCGAGTGGGAATCGAACCTTTGACCAATCAGACGCTGTCACACTGCGAATATACTACAAAATCATAAATATTAATACTTCCCTGAACGAGATTTAAACCTGTAACCTGCCTATCTATAAAATATTCTTTTAAACTACATTTTTATACTGTAAAGGTATGTTATACACGTGTAGTCTATACAATAACTAAGTAGCACCATTGTTTCTGAATACAATGTAGCCTAGAACTACTATGGAACAGATTGTTTGTGTAATAATTTCTTTTGCATACAAAATTTTATATACACGTTTAATGAAAGTTTTAACGTGTAAAGAGTGCCACTGTGAATTTGATTATCATTTATTGTGTGTAACTTGAGTATATAGTGACCAAAAATTACGCCTAGAAAGTTTAATAGGAAACGCGGTTTTTAATATTTACATTATAAAAATGAAGCCAAAAGTTTCTATCTTTATATTATAATTTTTTTCATTGAATCATAAGGTGAATAGGATAGAGCTATTCATAGAATAACAAATATACATTCTTATTTTCAATTTTTTATGGCTCTTCTGTAAATTGTGTCGTGGGTGCTCACGCATGGATCGTTGTTTTTTGGACAATTAGTGTGTCTCTCAGTGTGGCGTTTCCTGCCTGAACTTTCCAAATTTCACAGTTGACGAAGTTAAACTATTACTACCGTAAAAAAAAACATTTTAAGATAACGCATAAAAATTTCAACGAAGCGGGATTCGAAGATGCTCATAACAATAATAAATATAAGAATGTCGACGTAGCCCTATGTAGAACGTAGCCCGATGTAGCGGTCAGAGCCGACCAAGGACGGTTGCCAAGAGGCGCGGGTTCAAATCCCGATGTGTTTAATTTTTATACGTTTTCTAAAAATGTTTTTCTAAATGTGTGATTACTTTAAAAATGTTAAAAATATTATTATCATATCATTTTTAATACTTTTTAATAATAACAGCTCTTTGTTGTATCTTGTAAAACCCCATTCTTACCCTTTGATCTCAAATTTAATTTTTAATGATTGACGATAACTTTATTTAGAAATGGCACACCAATTATACAAGGTAACATTGAAGAAACATTTGGTTAAGATTATAAAACGGGCAACTTGCAATGCCTTCGGACCGCCCGAAATCAAAACATTGCGTTTTGATTAGCGGAACTCAAAGCCGCACTTTGTCTTCTTACCAAAGCGGACCAATAAAAATAATTTAAATCTAATCATTGCTCCAAGTGAGAATCGAACCCACAATGTTCATATTTACAGACCGACGACATTCCACTGCGCTGACGATATTCGCTACAATGACGCACGTTTGTTTATATTCTGTATTTAAATTACTGAAAGGATGAAAATATAAGCTTATCGCTATTCTGTTTATTACAGAATACAAAATATTTATGAATATAAAATCGAATTTACTACATACAAATTAAAAAATACATACTTTCATATAACAAATTTAAACAGGAACGTAATACTTTATCATTATATTGATAGTTTTTACGTTTTGAACTAAAACATACTATATAAGAAGATTACTTTGAAAGAGAATCGAACACAGACCTTACATAGTTTCAGGAACAGCCACTACTTAATGTTGAAAGCTTGATACGTTTCCTCGTAAATTGAGGTTTCTACATAAAATAAATGATGATCGTTTCCTTTTTTGTTCAAATAGAACAACGTTGAAATACATCTGTACTGTAGTTACATTTTTTGGACTTAGTTTTATTTCTATACATTTTGTATTGTTTTAAACAACAAAGATTCAAAATAATATACTGTAAACATAAGCTGATCTCAAGAAAAGGACATAATTACAATGCTTAATAATAAATATACTAATACTAGTAGATACGTTATTTTTAGACCCGTTGTTTGTTATATAAGAAGAAGATTTACATTAAAATATAAATAGAACAGGCTATTATGAGCTCCGTAACATTGTACTGTAAGCCCTATTGACGCTTAAATTGCTTTCAGATTAAGGACTATGGAAAACGATCTTAATACCTCGGTTGAGTTTAGAAAATATATATAAGAAACAAATTATATACTTTTTAACATTGTAAAGTGTTATTCACACACTTAGGAAATTGAAAACCACATTTTTAAACGTTACCTAAAAATGTATTTTAATTTCCTAAGTGTGTGAATAACACTTAAAAATGTTAAAAATATTTAATAAATAGCATTCTCTCTTGCGAATCGATAGAATAATCTTTGGGTAGCAGAAATTTGTAAAAATCTCTCTACAGAGATGCTAAAAACAAAATTAAGTTATAATAACGCTTATTATAACTTACTTTAGTTGTTAGCATCACTGTAGATTTTCTTTTTTATATTTACATTTAATTTATTTGTGTATTTTAAATTTATAATATTAACTTTATCGCTCAAGTCATTTCATATGAAAATTGAAATGATAATAATAATTATGTATCTCTTGAAAAAGTTCTCGGGTTCTAAGACTCCTTTGGAAGGCTTGTGTGAGGACACAGGTAATACACGTAAAGGCCTCTTAGCAATGGCAACGTGTTTTACTTATCGGATTCATCTCTGAGTAACCACAGGTATTTGCCCAGGGATGGTCTATGGAACTATGGAAAATCAGGAAAACTAATCAAGGATTATGGAATGGAGTTCCAATGGACTTAGTACTGGGATATTGTATAAGACTACTGGACATCCACCTTTTCAACAGTCGTAGATTGAATGGTTGGCGGCGATTATTACTGTTATTTAAACTTGAATACTATTTTTAAAAAATCATTTGATAAATTATTAGTTATTTTTCTAGCTTATTTAGGCTAATAATTCTCAATAACGTTTCAAAGAGAATATTGAGTATAATATAAAATATTAAATCACAAATGTATGCAATGTTAGTTTTCATACATTTATTCATACGAAATATGAAAGCAAAATAGTCGTATATAAATTCTCAGTAAGTCCCATTTTACCGAAGCATGATGTGACGAACACGTGGCAGTGTTTATTATATTTAACTTATTAATTTAATAAATTTCTGGTGGATTACTATGAGAAATAATGGCTTTATACACTTCATATCTATACAAACTTAAATTATGCCAAATTTCATACTGATCCGTCCACTCAATTTTTGTAAAAAGGGGTACAAAGTGCTTTGCTTCACGTATTAAATATATAGCTGTATTGACAGCTCTATCTGTCTGTCAACTTTTTAATCCATTATCTACTAAGTAGTAACCCCGTTGACCCATTAAATACACATTGCCGTAGCAAATTCTATGTATATTATTTATGTAATGTGTTTCTAATGCTTTTTGTCAAAATTTTATTTTCGTAATACAATTAAATTCCTGAAATAACTTAAAAAACGGAAAATAATGCTAATGTTCATCTCAAGACCTTCAAGTATATATATTCAAGTATAGTATGCAATTTCATCACAATTGGTTCAGCGGTCATTCGTGATGAGGTCACAGACAAACAGACAGTAATATCTTCGCATTTATAATATTAATATGGATAAAGTATGGATTGGCTTTCTATATGGTATAGACCAAGTTCATATTCCTCCGAACGCACAATTTGTGTAAAATGGTGAAAGTTTTCATTAATGGACCGCCCACAATATGGAAATATAAGCTATATTAAGTGCGAGCGAAGCCAAGCCGGTTGATCAACAGCAGTAAATCAGTATCGAAAAAAAAAAAAAAAGCCGATCGCTTGTAATCACTTATAATTTTCTTTTTTTCTTTTCCCGTGAACCCACATTTCCCAAGAAGATTAGGGAAAAGACAGTGTGTACGTCGTGGTTTAATTTTTCTAGTAGAACTTGTAATTTTCATAATTTTACGTTTACTTAAAATAAATTTAAATAACCAATAGAGTTTAATTTCGTTCTAGTTCATTTTATTTCACTACATAAAGCTATTATCTCGGAACACAGTTTGGCGGGAAACTCAACAGTTGCTCTTTCCAAACAAAGTTACAATAAAAAGTTACAATTTTATTATTTAATACAATGGCAGCTAACATGCGCTAAACTCAAATCTTAACCTTCCACACATTTTTATCTTTTAAATATTCATCTACAGAATAATTAGCTTTACTTATTAATGTTATTTTCATAGTGGTTTTAAATGTCTGTAATGGCAATTCTAATATAAGTTGTGGAATTTTATTATAGATGCGATAAACATTTCACTCAATAACATAAATGATAGCATATTCTTTCATATCACATCAGTCAATAGCACAGTATTTCTAGGATACGATCATATCTGCGCCTTCAATCCGTACAATTGCAGTACAAAAAGAGCAAAATGAATGACAGCGTACACTTGATGAACAACCTGTACAGACTTTTTGCCTTTGACTTCTTTATTTGCCTCGATAAAGCTATGAGAAATTGCACTTCGTGTCACGACTATACAATACAATACCAATAGGCTTTAATTAAAAACATTGTGAGATCATTGATGATCGATGAAGCTATTGTGGCGCAGTGGACAGCGTCTGACTTAAAGGCGATTGGTTGTGTTTGATTATCATTTAGGAGAACGTTTCTATTTAAAAAAAAAATCAGCTCTAGTACCTAAGACAAATCTTTGTTTCGCTACTCACACGCAGTCTTGATTTTGGGCGGAAAGTGGAGAACGGAATGTCTTGACACTAGGTTCTCTCTGGCTACCCTTCGATGCGGAATGCGTAAGAAGCTGTAAACGAACACGACTACTGTTAATGTTTCAAATTAATTAGACTACAAGAACTGACTCAAAATAGAAAGTATTTATTAGGGTACTATCTCTGCTTACATGTGAAAGAACGTAAATAACAATAAAATCAATATAATATAATTATATACTTATTTACTGTAATGTTTTAATTATATACGTAACTGTAAACTTAACGGTAGTGAGTTCGATCCCTACGCGAAGGTTTCTAAATTTAAGTTTATTACCAAATTATTAAATTTGTTGTCATTTTTTAAAGTATCATTTACACACTTAGGAAATTGAAAAACACATATTTAGAAACCGTATAAAAATTTAACCTCGGCGGGATTTGAACCGGCGCCTCATGAATGGTTTTCAAGAGTTCCAGCGCAGTGTTTAGTTTCGTCACTTATACACATTTTCGAATTCGAAAGCGGAGAGCGGAGTGTCTCAATACAACTTTATTGTCTTATCTATTATGCAATAAAAAGTATGAAACGATTCATTACAAATTTGTTGCCATAAAAATTGTATTTTCAATATATTTTCTTCAAGGTACATATTCTAGCTAGGCTTGTTTTTCTCATGCTTTATTTGAAATATTTCTATTCGACGAACCCATTCCTCGGTTATGAGCTGTGAAATCAAATTATGTTATTATTTGATGACACGCTGGAAGATCTTGGAAACATTTTCCACTTTTGTGTAAAATAACTTAGTGTGTGAAGACGCCATTCAAAATATATAGTATGTACAATCTTAGTTTCATTCGTTCTATATTAATGTTTCATAAAAAAAATCTTTCAACGGCCATCATGGCGCAGTGGGAAAGCGTGTGACGTAAACGAGGTTGGTAGTGGGTTCGATTCACACTCGCGGCAATGATTATATTAAAAATATATATATATTTTGAGTTCCGCCACTCCGACAGTAGGTGCTTTTGACTATTGCTATGTGGGAAAAAGTGTGAAGCTGTTTATTTATACGTACCAGGATTAAAATTCTTGTTTCTTGCATACTGTCTAAACATTCTATTTATTTAAGTAACCATGCGCGTTTTATAACGCTTATTCTTTAATTTATATATAAATGAGTCCTAGTAGGGTGAAATCACGTCCATCGTATTACACGGTATCGAAGAAGCACGACAAGAATCTTTCTTTGTTTTTTTATTAAGGAGTATGTATTTTGCAGAAAGCTTGCTAGTGAGATTTTAACGCCCGTATCCCGCATATCAAGATAGGCTAGAGCCTAGTGTCATGACACTCCGATCACCACTTGCCGCCTGAATTTGAGACATTCTGTGGTGAGTGTCGGAACTGAATACCCCGCTTTGTCTTGTTCACCAGAATGAAGAAATCAACATAATTAAATTGTGATTATTTCATCGAGCAGGAATCGAACCCACGACCAATTATAATTACAGTCAGCCGCTGTCCCAATGCACTTCGGTTGCCTTTGGATTCTAGCATTAGTTATTTTAAATTATTTCTCTTCTTAAATGCTAAGAACCTTTTTTCTTTGGACATAATTCTAATGTAGAAACTCGAAAATTGGAGTAATTTGTTAATAGCCTTGTCACGTGTCTACCTTTTTTTTCCATGAAAATTTTTAAACTACCTTGTGTCAGATCCACTCATTTGGGCTGACGTATTAAGCTTCATGGTACAAGTATTTTTTTGTACACTGACCTTTATAATTACTAAATTTTAAATTACACCTGATTTTTTAGGAAAAACAAGCGTTGAATAATTTATCATCTTGAAAGCTACAGTCTAGATTGTGCCATTTTTTAAATTTTACGTATGTAATATATATTTGGTTTAATTTTTTATTGTAAAAATTCATTAAAAACATAAAAACATTCACATCATCCACACTTTAAGATATTAATTAGCGTTTAATTATTATTAGCTTTTAGCTTGTTTCCGCATATCAGGGTAGTCAGAGGTAACAAGACACCTCCGTTCTCCAATATTGTCAAAACACTTCGTATTCCATTTCCGCCCGAATTCGAGTCATTATGTGTTGACTGGCTGAACTCAACTACGCGCTTGTCTTAGGAACCAGAGCAGAGAAATAGATTTTTTTTAAATACAACCTTTACCCAGAATGTGAATAGAACTCAGAACCAATCACGTTTAAAGCCAGACGTTGTCTAACTGCGCCTCGGTGTCATAATATATTAATTACTAGCGACCCGCTTGCAGCTCTGCCTGCGCAAATACTAAACTATCTCGTTCTCAACTAAATTACAAACTTTGCTTAAATTTATAATACAAATGGTTGTTACTTTTTTATTTAAAACCCGGTTTAAATGAAATAAACAGTAATAAGTAATAATACAGCAAATGTAACATAAATATTTAAATATATATACATATAAATTCTTAAATATATATAGATAAATATATAATTAAATAATAAATACACTTGTATTGTACATAAGAAGGCATAACATTAAAAACAAAGACACTACGAACCAAAACGTATAAACGTACACACAGACAATACATATACAGATACAATATTATTGCAACGAAAGGAAATAATTAGTTAGACGACTTTTAAATATATTTTGAGATTTACTATGACGAATATCTGATGGAATCATATTCCATAGTTTTATAGCCTTCATGGTGTATGAACCGTAATGTGAGCAGTTGTTACCATTAAGCGATTACAGCTTCTTGACCTGAGATAGGTTTTAACCATTAAGCAATTATTACTTCTTGACCTGAGATAGAATAGACGAATTGATAGACGACGAATTGTTTCAGCACCCATGAATTTAAAGCGAGTACAATCCTTTCTCTCCTAAATACTTAAAAAGTATTTAGGAGAAAAAGGATTGTATATGATAGAATAAAGGAGTGATAAGATGTACTTTTACTACTTTTATAAGCACTTTATTACTACTTTTATAAGTACTACTTTTATAAGCACTTTTGAATATTTATTATTTTTTTTAAGATTTTTTAAAGTGTTATTCGCACACTAAGGAAATTGAAAAAGACATATTTAGAAAACGTATATAAAATTGAACGCAGCAGGATTTGAACCCGCGTCTCTTGAAAACCGTTCAAATTTTTATTCTTTTTCTAAATTTGTCACTTTTTAATATAAGTCGAGGCTCGAAAGCTGTGCAGTACAGTAAAAAAGAGCCGGCGGGAATATCTGCTCATATACAAAAGTTATAATTTTTACGGGTCTGCATGAAATATTAATGATAATATATTTATTCAACATAGTTTGTTATTATTAATAAATAAATAGTCATTAATTGCATTTTTAGGTCATGCCTATAGGTGTTCTGTAATTGAAGTGTTTCGGCGGCCTGATTACGGAAAACAACGAGTCCGCTTTTAACATCCCGCGTGTCTCACTCCACAACTGCTTCATAAAATGTACGAGAAATAATTTCATAATGATATTATATCTATCATATCATATAATATATATTTAATCATTTTTGATTTCTGAGTGATCTTTATAAATTTGTTTTCTTTATAAATTTATTTTGTAAGTTTGTAAAGTTTTGAATCATATTCCAGCTTCGTTTTGTATTTCCAAATATATGTCATATATAAGTAGAAAGCTGGCATTTTGGCATGTACTATTACAAAGTCTCTAGTTCACTAAATGTTAAAAAAAATATTTGTATATTAAAGTTATATAATTTGTATTTGCTTTCAATTAACTCCCTTACCCAGTCCTAATTGTGTAACTACGACGAATTTCACATATATTCGTCAATATTTGCAATCGAAATTATATTTCATATTGAATGCAAAATAAACAAAACGCTTAATGGCAAGTCACAAGTCAAGTCACACAGACACACACACACACGTTTACTATAACAGAGGCGTTAAGTATTTAAAGTACCATTAAAAAACTCATACATCAAAAGAGCAAAGCGGAAGCAATTTAAGTATATACGTGACGTACCAATAAATTGAAAATGTAGAGCGAACCTTTTGCGTTTGCGAAACGCACACTAATCAGCCAAATGACTTTTAACTTTGAATACTCTTTGGACGTGAGTGTTTCTGTATGAAAACAATTACATTGGCAGCTTCACGCTCTTTCCCGCATAGTCAGAAAACCTAGTGTCAAGACACTTTCTTGCTTAAATATGTTCCTTCACTTTCCACCCTAATCCGAGATATTGCGTGTTGAGCGACGGAACTTAACACCGTGATTTACCTTGCCACCAGAGTGGAGAAATGAAAATAATTTAATTCTAACACTTACCCCAAGTGGGAATCGGACTCACAACCATCGCATATACAATCATTCACTGTCACATTGCAGCACGATGGTGTATTCCTTAATAAAGTTCAAATACAGAAAAACATGTGGCATATTAAAAGACAGACGTCAGTTAAATAATATTCCAGGCCCTAGGTATCCCTTTGGATAAATTGAACTAAATATTATTTGTTAAACTTTCTTTCTTTTTCTATGAGGAAAATAGCACATTAATAGTATTTTTAACATTTTATAATGTTATTCACACTTAGGAAATTTAAAATCATTTTTAGAAAACATATAAAAATTTAAACGCAGCGGGTTTTGAACCCGCTTGGAAACCGTCCAAGCGCTCTGACCGCTAAGCCATGCGTTCTACATCCGGCTGAGTTAAAATTGTTATACGCTCATAACAGCTTATTTTTGTTGTTAGCAACTCCGTAGATTGTTCATAGAATACACAAAAATCTTTATTTTATTAATTTGATGCATTTTTGTGAAAATATTGTCGTTCTGCAATTCTTCTCTATTTAAACTTCAGCTACTTATGCCAAATTTAATACTCCTTAGTGTTAATTTCGTAAAAAGGGGTTGAATTAAAGTATAATTTAATTCGTCATTTTACTATAGGTATAAAAAGTTATTAGATATGAGTTCTCAGATTATATCAACTTACATTTACATAATTACAATAATAAGAAAGTTGATTTTGCCTTTGATTCAATTTTGTTATGGTTTTGAATACAATAAATACCTTGTTTTGCAAAACTTGATTTATTTTAATTTTACATTTTCCAACATTATTTTAATATTTTCTAAATCGTTGTATTTGTTACTGCTAAATTACAGCAACTTAACGAAATTTACAATGAACTAAATGACCAGAATCGGCGTCAGTAATGACACGTGACGTCTCAGAAAGCTGAGTTTTTTTTCTTTTTTCTTTATGCATCTAACCATTTTATTCCTCCAATTGCCGCCTGAAATCATGACATTGCATGTTGAGTGGCGGAAATCAACGCCAGGCATTTTCTTAAGTACCATAGCGAAGAAATGTAAACAATTTAAATATAACCATTCCTTCGAGTGGAAATCGAACCCACAAGCAATCGCACAGTACATGACAGGATAGACACTGCCCCACTGCACCCCAATGACCTGAAATCAGGCCTCAGATTGCACTTTATAATATAAATAAAAGCTTTTTGTTATTCATTGTACTACATATTCGATGTTTAAGAGCTTTTTGAAAAGAACCTAAAACTAGTTGAAAACAACATTTCCTATTGTTATATTCTCACTACTATTGTTTACTTGTATTCAAAATACTCACAATAGCCCCGTGATATCCAGTTTCCTAGAGATTTCAAGTGTCAAGTATACAAAACACTTCACCTCAAGGCCGAATTTGAATAATTTGTGACTTCCATCATCTTGTAGGGTCACGTGCACTCAAGCGCTGGTCCACTCCAGAACACGTACACCAATATTCTTGTGCACTAAAGCGGGCTTTGAGCTTTTAATGCACTAACAAGATAAGCATTAGACACACTTTTGCACATAAGCGTCCATGCGTTGATGTACTTATGCACTTAAGGGCTCGTCTTGATTAAAACGCTCGTGCACCAAAAGTGCGTTATAGCTTATAAGTGTAAAGTATAAAGCTTGTGCACTAAAACGCTCGACCACTAAACCGCTTATGCACTAAAATACTTACTTCCTAAAGCGGTTGATACACAAAGGTTTTCGAGCATTGTCTTTTACAGAAATTGATAGTCCATCTGGCCCAGTGGGACGCCATCTGACTGTAAAAACGGATTTGTTGTAAGTTCGAGTTTTCGAATGAGGGGGAAGGGAGGAGAAATCTGAAGGGGGGAATGATTATATTGTAATTATTTTTATTTCATCGCTAATCACATAAGGCACGGCGTTGATTTCCACCAATTCAACAAGCAATGTCACGAATTCAGGCGGAAAGTAGAATTCGCTGTGTTTTGACATGAGGTGGTCGCTGACTACTCTGCTATGCGGAAAAAGGTGTGAAGCTGTTTATATGAATCGAAATTAAGACCATGGACCAGAATAATTTTATACTCATGATACCAGCAATTTACATCATTTAACCGTGTTCCCTTACATCCAATAGACCTAAGTAAACAGATTTTAGACCTTGGCCCCAAAATGCGTTGTTTCTAACCCTGGACACGTATACAGGAGATGTAATCACGATAAGGAGAGTACTCTTATTTTATATTCACGAAATGGTTTTATTTTTTTTAAGCTTTCATTAAGTTCAAGTAGCTTGTTTTATGATTTATATGTATTTATATATTATAAATAGATATTATAATTTCTTTTAAAATTACCTAAAGTAATTTTAAAATAAATTATAATGTAATTGACTGTGGGTTCGTGTCTTCCGAGACTATATTTTAATATTTTTTTTTTCTGGAACCGTACACACGCAAAGTTTCTGCTCTTTTATTTTTCCGGTCTAGTTAGAAAAAGTCACCCAACATGCAATATCTCTAAAATGGTTTGCCATAGGTTTGCAATTTCCGGCCTACCTAGTATGGGTAAAAATAAAAAATAATAATATGAGCCTTGTTCCTGTAAAAAATATAACATTTTACAAACTGACATCATTCATTTCAAAGATTTCCCTTAGGAATTTCATTTATGTAGTTAAAAAGCAACCTCCGCCTATATATGACGACAGCTTATAATAAAATTGGTAACATGTTATACAGAATTTATAGTAATAGTCTTTTGTAGAGCGTCTAAAAGCTTTTTTTTTAAATAATATGTTGATTTAAGAGTAGCGACTGATATGTGTTTGACTGACGATATGTGTTAATAGATATTTAACATTTTTACAAGTGTAATAACAGGCTTAAGAAACTAAAAAACATATTTACAAAATGTATATAAATATAAACGCAGCGGAACAAATTGCAGAAATTTGTAAAATTCCCTAAAAACAGAGATGCTAACAACAAGAATAAGTTGTAATATTATATTATATGAATTTCAACGCAGCTGAATGTAGAACACATGACTTGGCGGTCAGAGCGCTAGGACGGTTTACAAAATGCGTGGATCCAAATCCCGCTTCGTTCAAATTTTTATACGTTTTTTAAATATGTTTTTTTATGTTAATAGAGCTTGAAGTTTTATCCCCAGACAGAGAACTGTACACGAAACGCTACAGTCCTGCATACGCTTTCGCCTCTGTACCCCAGCACAAGTTCCCTGGGGGTTTCATGCTTTCATACGAGGACCTTCCTCAATATTATCGATGCTGTGATTCTCAAGATCAACGAGGGTATTCCCTACACCGCAATGTCATAATTCGCGTTTGTGTCATAATAGAGATTTGCGTTCAAGGTAACTTTAACTCTAGATAGGGTCTTCTCGATTTGGTAAAGCCCAACTTTGTTTCACACATAGCGCTCTAAGTCTTAAAGTGGAGAGCGAGCGTAATGACTTGACACTGGAACTGAATTTTAGAAAAGTTGTGATACTAAGGAAAATAAAATATATCGGTCAACCTTGACCTTACCAATCTCGACTTATGACGTGACACATGAAGTTATTAAGGTGAAAATTCTAAAACATTTGTATGCAATATACATACATACATAAATGGCCAAATTGAAATGTTAGGTATTTTCACATTAATAAATATTTCAGCGCAATGCAGATATTTAATTAAGACTGCTTTTATCATTCATTCGTGTTTGAAGATATCTGAGAAAATAAGTAATTAATTTATTTATATAATAAAACAAATTTCAGCTTCACGCTTTTGCCCCTCTAGCAGGGTAATCAAAGAGTTCCTAGTTGCAAGTCACTCCATAATTCAAAACGTCGTGTATTAAGTGGTCATTCCTCTGAGTGGGAATCGAACCCACAACCAATTGCTATTACACTGCGCCACGATTTACTTAATATATTTTATTTTCTTAATAAGCAAAGGAAGTCTTTTGTAAATGAATATTTAAACGAATTGTGAGGTCATGGTGAATTCAAGAGCTTCTAATAGTTTTAAGATTTCGATCCTTCTCGAGAAATGTTTACATATGAGATACATATATTTATATCCCTGAAACTGATAGAAAGTTCTGTAAAGTTCCGTCACTCAACACAACATCTTACGGTTAACCTAAAACAAGTATTAATTACATTAAGTCCCGAGTTACTACAAGTATTTTTGGACTCTGAATTAACATGACCGTAGCACGCAATTCTCTATATTGCTAACTACAAATAAAAACAATTTAGGTTTGTTAGTCAATATGTTTAAAATACTTTTGATATTTTTAACGTATTATTCCCGCACTTAGTAGAATAAAATATTTCTAGAAAAAAATGTACGTATTAGGACTGGAACCTCCTCTTTAAAATTGCTCAAAAATTCTTATCATATCATTCATTACTAAACTTCACTTCGTATAGCTCTTTTACAATCAAATTGGTCACTTTTAGTCATCGTTTCAGCCTATCGACCCATAACCCGCTGGCCTCCCCCAAATATCTCCACGACGATCGGTTCTGCGCTTCCCACATCCAACGGCATCCGGTGACCTTGACCAGATCATCAGTCCACCTGGTAGGGGACTTATCTACCAAGCATCGTATGGTTCGTGGTCGCCACTCGAGAACCTTACTGCCACAATGGCCATTGGTTGAAATGGAGACATTGCGGCGTGTTGAGTGACGGAATTTGTCGCGCGTTGTATTAAGTACCAGAACGGAGAAATGACAAAATGTTTGAATATAATCGTACCCCTGCCAAGAAGGAATCGAACCCATATATAATTGAGTTCACAGTCAGACACTGTCCCACTGCGCCGCGATGGCCTTAAGAGAAGAAGTAGAATTTTGTAAAATAATTTATACTTTTTTAATTTGTGGCTGTAAAAAAAATTATAAGACGACGTGACACTGGGTCACTGATCTCAATCCATTTGCGTGGCCCTATTATTTTCATTATCAATAGCTGACTATTTATAAAAAAAAATGTCAAGGTTTGAACCTGCTTCTTACAGTTTCATATTTATTACTCTCTACTATACTATCTACTACTTCGTCAATAACAGAGATAACTCAAAAAAATACTTTGAATAATCAAAAATCTCAAAAGCCTTAAAACCGTTTATAATACAAAATATTTATTACAATTCTTAATCATTTTACAACAAAGAAATGTAACTCCACATATGTTAAACGAAGATGTTTATTTTTATCCTTTAGAAAACCATAAGTAGGCTGTAAAGAGGCACGCACGTAAGTTAATTACCAAAGTATTTTCGAGAGCTCTACAAACACTGAGCTTTACAACCTCCCATAGACTAATTACTTATCTAGATTATATTTAGTAGGTGTTTAATATATTTTGAATAAACTAAAAATTTATAGGTAACGAGTTGGAGCACGCAATTTTCGATTTGTGTCGGACATAACTCGGAGAGAACCTAGTGTTAAGACATTCCGTCCATCGCTTACTGCCTAAATACGACAAACTTTGGGTGCGTTGCGTAGGCTATAAGAAGTAAAATTCTGTTTTTTTTCCGTACCGTTAGAAATTTTCGTAAATCTTCACTAAATAATTCCTTACACTCCTCAAGGAAAATATCATATGTCAAATCAGCTTCTTGCGCCCATTAATTCAAGCTGTACGTTGTCTGTCAGTCAGTCACTCAGCAACGTAAGAGTTATATATACATATATATGTAGATTATAAAATATTAATATATTCATCCTCTTTTTAACCCTTAAATCTGTATACCGAATAAAGCTTTATGTTGATTGATGAGTCTTACTTGACTTGTTTGTTACACTGTTGGGTTTAAGCGCTTTTCATGTTACAAAATATCAAAACATAATAAGATTTTTCGTTTTCGGTATTTTTACAAGATTAAATATATCAAAACTCTTTTAATTATAAATATCTATAAAATACTTGTTTAGTCAATAATTATTTAGTAATTTTGGTCATCCTTTATTTTAACTTAACTAACTGTTGACCGTTCGTCAATTATGATCTAACTACGAGATTTAAATAACAGTTTTTTTTTAATAATGTTATATGTATAAGACTACTGCACAGCGTGTGACAATGAACACGATTGGTGGTTCAATCTCAGTCAGGGGAATGTATGTATATAAAACATTTTAATTTATCCGCTCTAGTACCTAACTCAAAACACGGAGTTCAGTCCGCCACTCAACATTAAATGTCTCGGATTTAGGCGGAAAATGGAGGATGGGATATCTCGACACTAGGTTCTCTTTGACAGTTTATTAGACTGTGCAGCCCATTAACAATTAGTCGAATCGTATAAAATATAATTATTATAAATAAAAGTCTTCCGTTACCGAACAAAGCTGAAAGTCAAGAGGCGCGGGTTCAAATCCCGCTGCGGTTAAATATTTTTTTTTCCTAAGTGCGTGAATAACAATTTAAAAAAAAATCAAAATATAGGTTGCTTGTAGGGTACATAAATATAGTATGGTATATATATTATTTAACTTCAATTTACAATCTTGATATGCGGCGTCACCCAACGCTGTAAATTATTTAACTCAGATAAAATAACATTGTCAATACAAGCATTCGCACTAATGGGGTCCGAAACGACGACAATTACGTAGTCCCACGTCCCAACTATACAATGTCATCTAATAGTCCGGTTAATGATATAATTTTATATGTACCTGCGTATATTATTCAAAGCAATCTATTTACAATTTACTCAAGCCTATTTTATAAGTTTCGCAAACCGTATTTCTATACTCAGTGGTATAAGTTATTGGACTTTGGTGTCGTATGTTCTTTACTATTTGTTCAACCAAGAGTCTCTGGATGTTAGGCTTTGAGTTGACTTTGATATTTATTTCTATAGGTTCCCGTGGCTTTGCTGGCAACGGTCGAGGAGGAGCACTGTAAGGTTTCAGTGGTTATACGGACAGCCTGCATTGCCTGTCCGGAGTTCCACATAAACACGTTCGAGTCTCCAATTGGGCTGGTACCCGTAAAGCACTTCATCACGAGAAAAAAAATGCTTTATTTTCTAGAATAATATTTAAATACATAACGAACGTATCGCGTTATCAATTTCTGAAATATACAGCTTAAATATATATTAATTTTTAAATAACTTTATATATGTTATAAATCCAAACCAATTTAACCGTATACCCTGTGCTTATCTTAAATCGTGTACAGTGCAGTATGTCGTTTTTAAAAAAACGTAGAAAAAATTGAACGTAGCGGAACTCAAACCCACGCCTTTTGGACCCAAAAGTGCTGTGACCGCTAAGCCAAACGTTCTAAATTCAGCTACGTTGAAATTCTTATACGCTTTTTTTTGTTTTTACAAATTTCTGCTACCCAAAGATTATGCTACGAACAATGTTTGGCGAGAGAGAATGCTATGTATAATTTTTTTTAACATTTTTAAGGTCCTATTCACAAACTTGATATATATGAAAAGCAATTTTCAGCAAAAATAAATGAACCCCTTATAGAAGTGTTTAGACACTCCATTCTCTTCCTTTCGCCATTATAGAGTTATTGCATACTAAGTGGCGAAATTAAGCACCATTCTTTTTAACCAGACTAAATAAGAATATTTCACTGAGATTTTGTTATATTTTCAAACGAATGCTTGTTAATTTTGCAAATTATTTCAATCTCATAAGATAAGGCAACTCATTTACCCTTTATCCAAAGCTATTCTATAAGCGTCAAGTACCGTACTGGGTAAATAAATAAAATTTTCTCCTTCATCTACCCGGATCTCCAGACAAGATTGACTACGTCCTGCTATCGCGCTTAAAAAAATTATCCGTATATAGCCAAGAGCATTTGCTTGCTTTAAATGAAATGCTTGCTCAGTTAAAATTGCTTATTACTAAGATCGTTTGTAATGAAATAAATATCGGAAATGGTATTTTAATCTACTCTTTTTAATTAAAATTTAATTAAGTTATACAAATTAAATTAAAATATAATTTATACAGACAATAAAAAAAGGAAATAAAGCATTAAAAATGTTAAGGTGGACGAAATTAAAAACCAAAGAAGATAAGTTTACTAAAATTGTACACATATGGTTTGCTGCAGTTGCTGCGGCTGCAGGTTCTATGGAGCTGTTATTTTTTATACAAATCCATCAGAAGCACATTCAATTAATAAAATGAATATTCCCTATGTTTGACATACATGTTCATATAAAATGGCATACACGTTGCTAAGGCAATGCATTATTTACGAGTAGAGTTAAAGAGAAACTATAAATGTTTTATACTGTAAATTGCAATTCAGATCATAATTTTTAAAAATTAACCTCGTCTGATTTTGACCCAGTACGTAAAGACTAATAGATAAAATCAACTGTGCCTGAAGCCCCACTTAAATAGGTTCTATTTATAAATGCCTTAAAGAATATTCAGTGGAGATGCTTGAAATATTAATTCCACTTTAATCTTATCTTAGGTTCTTGCCATTTGCAATGGAAATTAGGATTTCTTTTATTAAAGATTTGAAACAGCTTTATATTGAAATTAGATAGAAATCATTATTTTCATCACTACATTACTTTACTATACAACTGTACTTTACCTAAAGGTAACTAGATAGAGTTGGATGGACTATTTACTAGGATACCTAGAACAATCTCTCAAATTATAATTTAATTATTTTTATTCAACACAATGCCTCAAATTGGAAAGGTGGAGAACGGCGTGTCTCGACACTAGGTTCTCTCTGACTACCTATACAGTAAAAACTTTGAAGCTGAAAATGTTCTTTTACTAATGACCTTGATATTTTTAGTCAATTTGTACGAGTAGCGTGGCGTTTTCATGTCGCTCATAGGCCGGTAACGGGGAATAGACATTACCCGTTACCGCTTCAGCTTCACACAAGCTGGTAAAGAGTTTTCACGGTGATAACAGATTATGAAGACAGACTTCTGTGATTCTATATTAAGATCTTTGGTTTTCGCGATGTTTACACATTTTCAAATAAATCTTTTTTTAACCGGATTAATCGCGTATATTATTGATATTGGAAAATACATTTTGGAGTATTTTACTTTTATTTTAGTGGTCTAATGTGACCATGGACTACTGTAAAGTGTTCGAAACGTCTGGTATCTAACAAAAGGGGTTTCAAAACTTGTGATTCTGACAGTTACGTGAACGATCGTATTAACAACAAAAAAGAAGACTGACAACGTATTTTACTTTGCAATATATTCCATTCTATTTATGAACCACCATTGGCAAATGAACACTGTAAATTTATGTGTAAAAAACCAACTTATATAAGACCAAAGTACACGGCAAAATGCCAGAGGGACGTTGACTATATAAATTCGATAACATTAATAATAATTTAAAGCCTGGCCCTTTCCGTGACAAATTATCAGGGAACGAGTTTTCAAAACCCTTTGGGTTGCCGAAATAAGAGTTTAAATAGAATTGGCAGTATTTTTTATTGACTAAATATAGAATCTGCTACAGGGTTACAGGCAGAGAGAATCTAGTGGCAAGGCGAGTGCCCTTACCCTCCAAAAAATCTTTAGTATAGATAATTTGCCTCAATAAAAATCAATGATTTTTTTGAAACATCTACATCATTAACCTAATTATTCTTATAAGTAGTATTAAAAACCATAGTTGCTTAAGTCATTTTATTGAGAACATTTTAGCGCAGTGTACTGCGTCTGAGTAAACACAATAGATTATCGGTTTAGTTACCACTCGAAGGAATGATTATATTTAAATCATTTTCATTTCTTCCCTTTGTGAAGACAAGTGCGGCATCTTTGTCACCTTTGATGTGAAAAAAGGTGTGAAGTAGATTTTTTATTATTTAGTAGCGACCCGCTCGCTACTTTGCCTGCGTAAACTGCACAACTATATATAAATATTTATTGTCAAAACTGTATTTGAATCGATCAAGGTATTTCCGAGATTAGCGTGCACAAACGCACAGACAAACAGAAAAAAATCATTTTTCATTATTTTAGGTTCTTCTACATTCATAAATGCACCCCATAAATATTTTTTCTCATATTACTTCCATGTACAGACAACGATTAGTTACATTTTCATTATTTGTATATAAATAATATTTAATGTATAAAATATTTGTATGTTACATTTTCACTTCAAAGTATATACAATATTATACTTCGTCGAATTTTTGATGGCATGAATAGTGAAGAGATAATGCGCCTTGTTTGTTTCCTGTTTCGACATTCTTTTTCATATTTGTGTTTATCTAATAATCCTTTATAGTGTAATCGTACGGTATACAAAGAGCCGCTTAAAAAGCTTTTTACAAAACTTTTTGCCCCGCAGGGGGCGCCTTTGCGATCGTTGACCCCTCTCCCCATACTCACCCATAAATTAATTCCACTTTAATCAAGCACTGAACACACAAAATGCAAGCACTGGCTTGCATTTTCACAGGGATTAACCACCCTCATCCCTCATCCCCCCCACCCCCCTCCCGGTATCACTGTCAAGACAAATATCGACAGGTCAACAGCAAAATATCAATGCCAAAAAAAAGTCTTTTATTATCTGTATAAATGAATTTGAATGGCCTAATGGTCGATCTGTTATATTAAATACGAAGATGTACGAGGGTTTCAGAGCGGCGGCCTGCGTGCGCGCCGACATGTTCGCAAATCCTCAACAGTCACCAGTCAGCATCTAAGCGATATAGACGCCCACTTCCGTCTCCATCCTATCCCCGCTTCTGTACAACTTGTACACTTACGACATCCCCAGAGCCCCGTGCAGTCACCTCGCACTCTTCGCGGATGACACTGCAATATTCGCTTCTGGCCGCGACTCAGTCAACATAGGGAACCACCTACAGGTCTAGGCAAATAGCTTACCAAATGGCGCATAGAGGTAAACCCCGAAAAGAGTTCCTCTGTGTACTTCCCTCTTCGTCGCACAGACGACGTGCCCAGTCTACCTGTTAGGCAAGCCCATCCCCGAGGTCAGATCCGCCAAATACCTAGGCGTTGTCCTAAATAGTAAACTCTCTATCTCTATCAAAGAGCATTGCCGCAAACTATCGAGTAGTTACTTCGAAAAAGCCGCAACTTATCCAAATCCGCTGGTGGTAAACGCCTGTAATTACGACGTCAAACGATGCCCATGGTCCCCCCTCAGCCCCCGTAGCATCCTATCAGAACAAGCTGACCCCATTACACTAGCTAATAATTCTAAAACGCAGTAGGTAAAGCCACTATACACACACACGCAAACGCACACGCTACACACACCGTCCCCGCCGGTGGAGACGAGGTCCCAGTTATCCAAAGGCCCGATGCCGTCCAGTACGAAAAGGGCATCAAGCGCCCTAGCAGTAGGCTTAGCTCGGACTGAAGGAAGCAAAGTCCCCCACGACAAACGGTGTCGCAAGTCGAGGTTCGAGTCTCACATGAGGCGCCCTTGCGTCACCGTGAAACTAAATTGATGGTTTCCTCTCGAGGTCTCCAAGCCAAGGTCGGAGCTTTTTTAGCTCGGCCTCCCCCAAAACCCACTAGAATAGAGGCCACTATGGCCAACAGCATACTTCATCGAATACACAATTGAATTTTCGAAAAAATCGTTTTTTAATCTTTGTTGCTGTTAAATTTTTTTTGTGCTTAAATCAGAATTATTCTTTATACTAACTACTCTGCTTTTATTATAAGGACTTGATTCTGAGTAAAATCGATGACTTGACTTTATGCACGGGTTAATAGTGAATAGATATGAACACTCCATCACTACTTTAGTGATCCATCTCGTTTCCTATATAAGTAATACTAGTTATTGCCTGCGACTTCGTCCTCGTACTATTTAAGATCTCTCTGCTATATAGTAATGTGTACTTAAAAAGACTAATAATAACTTGTGAAAGCCATAAGACCTACTTAATGCAACCCTGTCACAAAATTCGTTCTTAGCAGGTGTCTACTAACTATAAACTAACTGCCTGCCAAATTTAATCTTTGGACGTCAAGCGGTTAATTATGTTATTCATGATTTTCGATAATTGGTGATTAAATTCTATCAAATATAAATTCAAATAAAATATTGACTGGCTTTAAAATTAATTATATATATTATTAAGTATATTAAATATAATATTGGAAATTTCAAATTTATTCGATGCCTTTATAAATAGTTTACGTGGTGTGTCGCTGTCACTCATTTCAAGACACAGGTCTTAAAATTAGCAGGAAAGCAAAAATCAGTGTCTGAAAACCAGATTCTCTCTCGATTCTGTTATTAAGCTACAAAATCTAGCATTTAAAAAACTTTCAATAAAATATAAATATAATATAACAAATGTAAGATCAGAGGCTAAATTTAATTAGTATTATTAATTAAATTTTATATAGTATAGTATAGTACTTGTATTCTCACTCTACCCTCTACTTCCACCAAAAAAGCGCATTAAAGCTGCGCTTTATAAGATAAAGCACAACTGTGACACAAGCAGACCGGAGAAATGCCAATAATTAAAATATAATCATTCCTTCGAGTGGAAGTCGAACCGACGACCATCGCGGCGAATACAGTGGCTGCGCACTGCTCCATGGTGGCCCCATTTTTTTATCATAGTTTCTAGATATATTATTTACCCCATCTCCTCATGTACTGTCCTCAGTACTTGCAGTCGAAATAGAAAGTATGAAATAGATAGTAAATCTTGTTGCCACAGGTAACGAAGTAAGCGGCGTTCTTTTCGTTGTTGACTCGGTGAGAGGTAAAATGGACTTAAGAAGGATTCGCAATACAATTTTGGTCCCACTGTTACGAGATTTAAAATCGTATTTTGTTCATTTTCTTTAGGTATAGCTTACCATAATTGGAATAATTTGATGAAATTTGAAACTTTGAAAAAATATGCTTAAGAAGATAACATTATTAATACTGGAAGTATTGATTTATCAAAAATGTAAATCTCTTTGTAATAAAGAATTAAGAGATAGTAGGTAAAATTAATTAAGTAAATTTTAACATTTTAAAGTGTTATTCACACACTTAGGATATACGAGTAAAAAGCGTATAAAATATTTAAGGTACCACAATTCAACTCGAACCTCTTGTGTTTTTTAAAAATATTATTCATAATACTGTCCATAAACTAAGAATCCACTATACTATATATATCCAACTATAATAGTTTACGCTAAATGGCAACAAAAACTATTTTATATTAACATAAGCTATTATAACGATTAAATGTATGTAGATCAGTGAATACATGTTTATTCAATAGTCGTAAAGTTAATTACATAAAAAAAAACTTCAAACATAAAAATTAGATACAAACTTTCACAATAACAGCCATATTTGAATTTGTAATAAATTCAGAGGACTCACCAAGACACGACAATAAAAAGTTTTGTCGATTTCTTTGAAGATCGCGAGTAGTGTATGAGTGAATGGAATGTTTTATCTACGATTGCTGAATGAAGTGTAGCGAAGATATTGAATACTAGATTTTAAGTTTATTTAAAATAAACTTATATAGATATATAAAATTATAAAATAATAGAACTATAAGATAATAAATACTCTGAAAAGGTTAATGAACTGTGGACGAGGCTAAAGAGAAGCCCGAACTTGGACGGGAGTAGCCATACGATGTCGTACTCCTCTATCAAAGCATAAATCCAGGTAGTCCTACGCGAGTAATAAAACTAGCTGCAAACCAACTGCTCACTAGACTAAACCTAGTTGCGCTTGTGAATCAATGAATGTTTTGAAAATGCCGAATTGTGCCGTTTTTTGCTGCTAAAAGAGATATGCAACGTCAACGTTATTGTTTATAAGTAACCTACTTATTTAACTAACTAACATTATTTATTATTTATTAACTAACATTATTTATTATTTATTTTATTACATTTAACTAACATTATTACTTAAAAAGTAATAATGTTAGTTAAATGACCTCATTTAACTAACATTATTACTTTTTAATCTACCAGTAACCTTAAAAATTATAATACTTAACGCTCACTAAAGCTTACGCCACAAGCGTTAAATATTGTAATTTTTACGGATTTATTTACTAATACAGACCGTTCGCCCACATACTTAATGCGGATCGGTCGAGCAACTGGTCCGAGTTTTTATACTACAAACGACCGATAGTGTTGTAACTGCGTCGTTTTGGATAAAAACCGCTACGTGAAATGGATACTTCAATAATTCTGGTGTGTTATATAACTTATTTTTATAGCGCTATATTAAAATTACATTTAATAAAATAATCATGACATAATTCATACTGGTGCTTAGGCGTTTAATTATAAATAGTAAGTTTTGTAATTCGGACGTTTCATTTATTTATATGATTATTGCAGGTCTCCTGAGCATCTAGGCTTAAGGGACTTGTAATGAAAAAAAACCAGACCCATAAAAATGTTATAGTCATGTTTATAAAAAATATATCCATTGTAAAACCAATGACACAATACTATTGAACTTTTTTTGTGAACACTTAATTATAATACGTAATAAATTAAATTATTTTTTCATCACAATTACCACTTTTGTATCCCATTTGTTAAACCTTATTTCCCTAACCAACTTCTCAAATTTATTGATAATGCCTATTGATGTGTGTTATAGCCACGGCTGCTTACGATTCGTCTATGTAAAGGAAACTCGTAATTACACTGTTACGACACAGGATGTTACTATGTGTGTGTGTATGTGTGCGCGTGTCTTTACACGCGCACACATACACACACACATACTTCTACTTTTTGTAGTATATCCTTTTTCTCCTGTTGCCGCTAGGTATATAATTTTTTTGTTTTTCTAAACTTCTTTTCATTTTCAATAACTCAAAGCCTTTATGCAATGTACCCATTTCAAAGCTATACTAAGAGATGTTGGAATCGCAATAGGGTTTGTTAAGTTTACTTTTGAATTAAACTACTACTAAAATATTATATTCGTGAGTAAATTAAACAAACAAATATACTGAAATAGTTTCTATATGTTTATATGTATACGACTTTTATTGCAGCTTAGTCAGAGAGAACCTAAGGTCAAGACACTCCGTTCTCCACTTTCTGTCCGAATTCGAGACATTGAGACTTGTTGAGTGGCGGAATTCAACGTCAGTAAATTTTTTTGCCAATTATTTACTGAATTAAAAATATGTGAAAAACAAAAATAATCACAGAAGAAATAATAATTAGTCACATTTATTGTATTACTGCAATTAATAGTTTCGCTCAATGTATTATTTTAACTGATGATCGTCATCAGAGCACGTGACTTTTTCTGTTTCATGATAATTATAATATATTTTTAAAATTTCATAAGCTTGTGATATTCAGCCTTAGAATAAAGAATTTTCTTCTCGTTTTATTCCCGCATAGCAGGAAGGAATTCAAAAATTTTAAAATTCATATTCAATGTACAGACACATCTTTTTTAACTGTTTTATTTAGTAATAGTAAAGGTATTTGACATTAATTTATATCTGGTTTCTGATTAAAACTATCATTAGCTAGATATTTGATATAACATGAAATGCATTGCTAAATTGGAAAATCGTCCGTAATGACGCGGTCCTAAGTTGTAATTAATGTGAGAGCTTCCAGTACTGTACCCAGTAGCTGTACCAAAGATTTTCACTCAACGAATATTATGAAACTCTGTCTTTGAAGCCTTTACCCAAGGAATATTGAAATTTTGAAGATTAATTATTAATCATAATTTATTTGTTCATCTATAATTATTTTTTCTGTAAAACAATAGCAGAGGGTTAAAATATATATTTAATATTTCTATTGATTACAATATATGCTTATAAAACAATTTTGGATCAACAATACATATTTCGTATTTTAATGGGCAATGCCTGGTAAATGTTTAACACAGATATATAACAAAAAAAGGCTATCGTGGTGCAGTGTGACAGCGTCTGACTGTATACGCGGTGGTTGTGGGTTCGATTCCCACTCGCGGGAATGATTATATTTCATTTCTCCGCTCTGGTGACAAAAACCTTTTCAGAAAAGTGTAAAGCTGAAAAAATTTATAACAATTATTATTTTTTGGGATACATTTTTATTGCTCTTAAAAACATAAGAAGAAATAAGATTTAGTTCACAAAGACACGCTTGTTTCAGATTTCTTTCAGTCAATCTGTAAAAGTAGATAAGGTTTGAAAAGAAGCGTTAGAAAAACCGCGCAGATTTAAATAAAAAGAAGAAAATGATAAAAATACAAAAATTTAAAACAAGTTACCTATAGCATACATACGCAAACAAAAATACTAAACAAATAAATAAAGTAGCAATGATATGGACGTTTATTAATATTGTAATAAATAACCTGATTCGCGTCACTAGTGCTGTGCTGTCCAGAATTGAAGCATTTGTGGTCTAAAACACCTTCAATAATATTTTAGGTGTTTTCTTCAAATTCAATAGTCAGAAGGTGGCGTAAGTGAAATAGGTACGTATCATAAAACCACATAAATACTAAGTCACGACAATTGGAAATGTTTTTGGTCAAATTTCAACACATTTACCAAATTATTGGAATATGAGGCTAAAAAGGCCTCACTCTTTACATGAAAATTTTATTTTGGGACGATTTAAACTCAACCAGATATAAGTTCTCAAAAGTTGGCATTTTTGCCCAAATACATTATTTTACGTAGTGGAGCTTAAAATTCAATGTTAAGCCTTGTCCAAATAAACTAAATATTATTAAAGTTCATAGAATAATGGACCAGTTGTTCCACAGCTATACCTATAACTTATTTTAGTTAATTATTGATCAGTGTGAGCAAAAACAAACATACAGCAATTATTCAATAATAACCAAATACTATTGCCAATTATATTGTTTTGGTAAGTTTATCAGTTGATTGATTGACATCAATATTTTGTTCCGATATGTTCAATGGAATATTTTCAGGGAATTCCGATGTTTTGGATTCAAATCTAAGGATAAAAACATCTATTTCTCGGTTGGACAGTTTTCAAAATGAGCGGGTTCAAGTCCCACTTGGTTCTAATTTTAATATGTTTTCAAAAAATTGGTTTCAAATTATGTTAGAATGACATTTTTAAAAATATTTAAAATCTAGGGATACAATTATAATGTAAAAGGTGGCGGTGACAAACATATAAATAAAATAATTTAGTTTCAGACGGATCCTAGTGACAAGACGGATTAAAATCATTATGTATTGAGTAGCGAGCGGTAGCGCTTCATTTTGGATTACTAGCGGAAAAGTGAAAATTATTTTGTTATAATAATTCTCCCATTGGGGATTAAACTGACAATCATCGAGCTTACAATCAAGCACACGAAATGCTCTCATGTCTAGATTTTCTATATAAAAGAACACGCCAACGTTAGTTAGCAAGTCTCTAAAAACATTTATATAAGGCAATATACTAACAGCTAAAATAATTTACATATAACACTTCCATTAGAACACTCAAAATCTATTTAGATGGCGGCAGTTCCGAAATAAACTAATTTAGTTGACGAAATTTCTTGTTGAATTAATTTGAGAAATCAATTATTGAGCTCCTCGTGACTAACAGGAGTGGTATAATGAGATTCATTCATTCTTAAATAGCTATATATATTTTCATGAACGTTTAATATACAAATGTGGTGTAGTTGTTATGTGACTTGAATGTAAATAGGCGTAGGTTCTATTTTTACTCGATGGGAAATTTATATACTAACTAGCGACCCGCTCGCGTAAAGACGCGGGTCGCTAGTTAGTATATAAATATTTATTTAAATTTTAAAAATATATATTTTGCTATAGTTTACGTAGGTAAAGACCTACGTGAACTATAGCAAAAATAATGAAAGTCCTAGAAAAAAACTATAAAATGGAAGGAAATAGAAGCCACTACCACTCGACCCTCGAGTATCTCTATGTTAAATTGCATTACAATCGGATTAGCGGTATGATGACACCATAAAGAGACAGAGTTACTTTCGCATTTATAATATTAGCATGGATATTATGGATAATGGATATACGTGTTTCTACGTAGGTACGTTAGTCGACTCTTATTCCAGTTAAAGACACGGCTTCACCCTTTTACTTTCCTCTTCCACCAAATGACTTTTTTTTTCAAAAAATGGGCAACGAACAAAATGACCACCTGACGGTAAATGTTTATCTTCGCCCATGGACATCTATAACATCAGAGGAGTTGTGGACGCGTTGCCGGCCGGTGGTGAAGATATCTGTACACTCGACACTTAAAAGCCCCCAGGTCGAAGTGTTCAGGAATACCCCCGTGAGGAAGATCATTCACACCTTGCATGTGCGGGAGAAAAAATACCTCAAGGCACGCAACGTTCACGTCACGTTCGATACATATAATGCGTCCAGGTGGTGCGGATGATATATAGTTCTGTGGCAGGAGGTGCGATAGTAAAATGAAGGTGGCACCAAATCGAATAGTTTCTTCTAGCATTCTCCATTGTAGAGATGGTAGAAAACCGTCAAAGACAAAACGTCTGTCCTTATGCTTAAGGATTCTAAGCCGTCTGTAAGTTTCGGACCATTCGGACTGCCCGGCGTTGAGTTGAGTCGAGTGCTTGCAGTTGATACTGTGGGGCGCCCGTCCATAGTTGGGAACCGTACTCCACATGGGCATGGACCTGAGTTTTATTAAATAAGAGTCTATGTCTTGATGTGAAGTACGACTTCGCTCTGTTCAGTACACCAGCTTTTTGAAGGTAATATAGCTTTGCTCTCCAAATGACCCCGAAACTGGACCTCATCTGATATATCGACTTCCAGAATTTCAATATTCTTCTTATGACTACTTTCTTCGTTCTTCAATTTTCTTCCGTATACTTCATAGAAACATTATTTAAATTTTTTATTATTTTATATTTTGTTAATTTTAAGGGGAAATCAATACAATCTATTTATAACTATCTAAAGTTAAAGTCACTTTTGTATAAAGTCACACACGTTGCCTTAGCAGCGTGCCTTAGCAGCGTGCCTTAGCAGCGTGACTTAGCAGCGTGCCTTATCAGCATTTTACGCATCTACTAGTTATGAAATAGGTAAGTATTAAAACAAATGCATGCATGCCAGTTCTTGCAAAATATTTTTTTTTACTTTCTGCACGAATCCAAGACATTCTGTTTATCAATTATTTTTTTTAAAATAAATAATACAATATACGACATAACGAGAAGCATTTTCGCGAAAGCAAAGCGGTCCTCGATGGACATATTTGATTAATGGCTTCCGCTCTTCATTCCTAAAGCAAAATTAAATAACAAAGCGTGTATTTTTTCAGTTATTGAGTGATATTACAAATTGGTTAAAAAAGAAATTAAAGGTACACTTCTAAAATATTTTATTCGTATTTCTGTAAAAGAAGAAAATAATTTTCCTTACATTGTTTAGTTTTTATTCTCGAAATTTGTTGTTTGTTTTGATAAAGGCCATTAAAATACAAAACAGATATAGTTCATATGGTTGAAGACGCGAGGTCCTTAGTTTGTAAAAAAATCTTCCATCGAGTAAAAATCGAACCTACACCCATTTACATTCAAGTCACATATCAACTACACCACATTTGTGTATTAATCATTTCTGAATATGAATATAGTTATTTAAGTGAATCTCATTATACCACTCCTGTAAGTCACAAGGATCTCGATTTATCTGTCAACGGAGAGAGGATGAGGAGAAATAAATTATTATATATATATATTTATATATATAACACTACTTTCTCGGCCTTCTTCAGAAACTCCATGAAAGCCTGATGATAAAAAAATAGATTTTGTAATATATGTTTTTTTACTATTTTTTTCCGTATGGCAGGCAGAGAGAAAGTAGTGGCAATACACTCAGTTCTCCACTTTTCACCTCAAATCGAAACATTGTGTGTTGAGTGGCGGATTCTAACGCCGCGCTTTGACTTGCCAACAGAGTGGAGAAAATAATATATTAATAAAAATAAAGTTAATAAGTATACTTATTTTTCATAATTCTAATACACCTTATGAAGTATGATAAATATCATTTAATTCCACGAAGTTGGAAAATAATTCATAAAAATAAAGGCGTTATCAACTGACATTACATTATTAATATTTTTAGTAACATTTTTTGTATTTTATTACATTATAAATATATTTTGTCCTTAGTTTCAAACTGCTCAGAGAATCTAGAATCGAGTTACGCCGGGCCCGTTTTCGTCCGATTTCTGGACATTGCAAGTTCAATTGCGGAACTCAACACGCATTATCTTAAATAAAATTAATTAGATAAATGTACACACTACCAAATGCTTCTTACACTTATATATAAAGTCAGCTTCATCAACGGGGCTACTAGTATATAAAAAAAAAAAAAACAATTAAATCTCTTTGCATTTTCTATTGAAGTTCGTGGTATGAATTTCGAAAAAACCTACATGCAATGCGTTATCTTAACGAAACAAAGACAGCTTTACGCAGAGTTATGCTAGAATTTTGCATATTACAATTACTATACTATTTTAACTTTCTCAGTGCCGTATCAATTAAAAAGAGAATCTGTTTTACCTTGAATATGTAAATACTTTAGTTTGAATATTATCTAAATATTTCACCAATTGAGGCCATCGTTTGGCTGTAAACGCAATTGTTGTGGGTTCGATCCCTTGAGGATATGATAATATTTATTTATTTTATAATTTTTTAAAGTGTGAAAAAGTAGTTAATCTACACACGTATAAATTGAAAAACATATTTTTAGAAAAAAAGTTAAAAAAAGTTGGCTCAAGAGCGGTTGACTGGTGGTTGGTTGGACGGTTTCCAAGAGGTGCTGGTTCGAATCCCGCTGTGTTCAAAGTTTGATACGTTTTCTATAAATATGTTTTTTATATAAATTACAATCTACATTCATCAGACTCCATACTTTTGTAATTAAATCTGCGCCCACTTTTTAAAGGTTTCCAAGAATTTAAGAGCTGTAACCTTAAGTTTCATAATAAAGTCTTTTGTATTATTATTACTTTAGTATATAATCAAAATCCATACTTTTAAAGAAAACAAAAATAATAAATTGTAAATTCGTATTAAGTTCATAATGCTACTTACAGCTACACTCAGAGACATCAATTATCGCTTAAGAAACATGCCAAGTATATTTAGTAAAA
Organism: Podotricha telesiphe; assembly: GCA_038994665.1. Taxonomy (NCBI): domain Eukaryota; kingdom Metazoa; phylum Arthropoda; class Insecta; order Lepidoptera; family Nymphalidae; genus Podotricha; species Podotricha telesiphe. The sequence continues at coordinate 335,510 of JAOYRR010000132.1, read as the reverse complement.
GTATAAAGGATATTGACGTATCGATTTCATATCAATTAAAAGTAAATGGTATTTTCTGTGTGCTGTTATTAGTAATTAAATGATGTAGCCTTGAGTGAGATTTTCCTGAGCCTTTAAAACTTCTAAACAATTTGTGGAAGTTAATTATAATGATGGCTAATGGAAGAAAATAAGTTTGAATTATTTGTTAAATATTTGATCCTCTGATGGCCGATTCGAAATTTTCGGAGATATGCTTCTTATAATTCTGTTTTTTGATATTGTTATTCTTAACACCATCATAAAACATATATATGTCCACATGTAAAATGTAATGTAATAAAATTAAACTATTTTAGTACATGGATTACTTAAAGGCAATTAAATTTCTTTTATTTAATTTATTGTCATTGTATATTGAACCCATTGTGCCCCAGTTAATAAGTATCAAACAGATTTTAAAAACAATGCCTATAGAATCGATTCTTACTAAGAAACATGAACATTATCAAAAATATGTGAAAATTAACGAGTTTCATTTCTTCACCTGCAATTTCCTCTTAAATTGATATTGTATGTCATAGAGAATCCTAGAGTCAAGACACTCCGTTAAACTTTCCGCTCGGAAATCAAGATGTGAAATCATTTCCTCTGCGAGTGGGAATCGAACCCACAACCGTCGCGTTTACACTCAGACACTATCCCACTGCGCCACGATGGCCTTTTTTATATAAAAGTGGTTTGTCATATTTTCAAAATTCTATTATTATATTTAAATGATTTTCATATCTCCGCTCTGGTAACACAAAGCCTTGCGTTGAGTTCTGCCAGTTAATGCAATGTCTTGAATTCGGGATAAAGGCGGAAAGTGAGAAGCGCTCTGACCGCTAAGCCATGCGTTCTACTTCCGGCTACGTTGAAATTCTTATACGCTTATTACAACTTATATTTGTTGTTAGCTTCTTTTTAGAAAATTTTTATACGTTTTGTAAATATGTCTTTTTCAATTTCCTAAGTGTGCTAATAATTTTAAAAATGTTAAAAATATTTGTAACATTTTCAAAGTGTTATTCACACACTTAGGAAATTGGAAAACATTTTTAGAAAACTTATAAACATTTGAATACATCGGGACTGGAACCCGCGCTTCTTGCAAACCGTCCAAGAGGCGCAAAAATAAAACTTTTATAAGCAAGTTTTTAAAAAAAAAACTTTTCCAAGTGTTAATGTACTCACTACCATTTCGTGTCCAGTTATATTGTGCCTCAAAGGCGTCATTCACATCCAAAGTATATACAAGATTACGACGAATACTGGATATTTTTTTAAAGTAGTAAATTATATGTAATCCGACATATTGGTATCATGTTCAGAAAAATTACGAGGCAATTTGTTAGGCCTTTGATACAGTTATTAGGTTAAGGGTCGTTTTTCTATTTCATGGAAGAAGCGTCGTACTCAATTAAATAGCAACTACTTATGTTTTCATGTTAGCGTATAATATTTTTAGTGACGAGGACGGTTTTTTTTATCCTTTGTAAGGGTAAATGTATGTAGAAGTTCTGTTTGTAAGGGTAAATGTATGTAGAAGTTATCATATGAAGAGAGCTAAGAAAACTGTTACAGTAATTTTTTTAGAAAATGTATATAATTTTAATGCGAGATTCGAACCTGCGCCTCTTGGTACCCGTCAAAGCATTCTGACCGCTAAGCCATTCGTTCTACATTCGACTACGTACAAATTCTTATATGCTTATTACAACTTATTTTTGTTGCCAACATCTTCTTTGGATCATTTCCGGATCTCCCTGCGTTCTAAAAATGTCGGTTAAAAATGTAATTGGGCTTATCACTTACGGGTATAAGTACATATTGGGTTTTCTATAATAGTTTATTTTCATTTCACCGTTCTAGAGAGACAAAGTGTGCCGTTGGGATAACCAATGCCTCTCACTATTCTAAAACCACGCAATGTTAGCTTTTTATTAGGCTTTTTTCAGCTTCACCGTTTTTCCTCGAAGAGACATTCTGTGTTGAGTGGCGGAAGGAACTCAATACTGCGCTTTGGCCTGTTACCAAAGCAGAGAAATGAAAATAATATAAATATAAATATTCCTCGTATCGGAATCGAACCCACGACAGTCAACCGCTGTCATACTGTGCTACGATGACCTGCTCTAAATGTTCAATGTTTCTGAAATAGTAAGTGGAGAACGGGGTGTTTTAACACTTATTTATTATTGAAATACGTAAAGAAGAGGTATACTTGTATAGCAAAACAAACTAATATTCCCTTCCATTAACTTTATCGTTGTAAACAAACATTCTTTCTTGATTAGCCGCGTGATGAATGGCGCTTTACTTAGCCTTTGCCGAAATATCATTTACTTTAATTATTTGTTATTTATATAACTGTCGTTTAAATAGATTTAAAGTTTTAGTAAGAACTTGGATTCTCTACAATAGATACTAGAATATTTTTTTAAATAATTGATATATATTTTTATTATCGTTTAATCCCGTCATGGCGCAGTGGATGGACGTACGAGTGTAAGATCGAGAGTTGTGGGATTAATTCCTATTTAAGAATGTAGAACCGAGTATTTAAGTAATAAGTTCTAGAATTTTAAGAAAAATTTGTTCAAACTTTACAAAAAAAAACTGTTCTAAAGTTGAAGAGATCACCTGTGGCGATAAAGCCAAAAATACTTAAATTACATCAAAAATTGTATTATATTGTTGTAATGGTTATTGTAATTTTGTGCTTATATTTTTAATTTCTTGGTATAATTATGTTCTTGGTGTATTTAAAAAAAAGCTCTCACTGACACAGCAGGGTTGCTGTGCGAGAGCGAAACTGATTTATGGTGTTTTCGCTTTCACGCAACACTACACGTGAGTTGCGCCATCGCGACGCTAAACGAAAATTGAACGTGATTTGATAAGACGATTGTTATGGGTTCAATAATTGCAAACTCAAGGAATGCCTCTAATATAAAAATAGTCTCCTTTTTGTCTGTCGAAGCGTGATGTTATGTTACGCTCCAAAAACCGCAGTTTCTATTAGTAAGCTGAAAATGGAAAAATGAGTCTGTCTATATATAATCTAAAATATAAAAATATTTTTTTAAATACAAAGCTTATGTAAGGCAGAGGCCTTACATAAGCTTTGTATTACTAGAGATTGTATTACTAGAGAGTAACGTATTTGTTATCTCCAATAAATGTCACCTTAACCGCTATCCTAATGATATCTTAATAAAATAATAGTTGACTAAAATTAATTAACTATTTTAACCGAAAAGCTCATTATAGCATATAAAGCTCCAGAATATCATGTTTGATAAAGCGGGTATTATTCTTATTATAATATTTATACAGGTGAGTAATTTTAATGGAACATTATAAAGTCCTTGTTGTATTATAAATGTTTTTAGGACAGTTATATAGAAAAAGTGCGGCGTTGAGCTTCGTTTCATTTTCTTTATAAATCTCGAAATATATTTAAGTCAACTTATTATTTCCTTTCGTTGTAATAATATTATATCTATATATATATTATATGTGTATGTGTTTATACTTTTTGGTTTATTGTCTTTATTTGTAATATTTTTGTTTACAATATATCTTTGTATTAATATGTATATTTAAGTATTATATAATGTATATATATTCAAATATTTAAATGTTTAATATGTTACCTTTACTGTATTATGTATTATTATTTATTTTTCTTACTTTTGTAAGAGATATCTAGTTCGGTAAGCATAGAATAAGTCAATAACTTGTTTTTTTTTAATCCTTAATTTTTTTTTTACTTTCTCTAACCCGAATCAGTTAAGACCATGCTCCTGTTACCAAAGGTTGTCTGGCAGACATTGCTACCAGCAAAAAAACTGCCTGTATTGGATTTGTGTGCAGTAAAGCTATGCGGGAAAGAGCGCAAAGCTGAATAGTAAAGGTTAAAAAATTAGTTACAAGACACAAAATTTTATCTCCCTATTTGTAGCAACTTGGTAAAATCAAGTTAAATAAAAGTTTATAATAATTTATTCTAAAGCAAAGCTCTGAGCTAATTAGTTGAAATCAGGCTATTAGAATGCAACACTTATGTAACCGAACGTCTGAAAATTCTATTCCTAAGAGGTTAATGTTGAAGTTTAAAGTTTATTTGAATTCTGTTTTTTAATGCTAAAAGTAAAATAAACTCTAGGATAAAAAGTGAAAAACTTTTTTTAAAAGATTTAAAGAACGTCGGTAATTATTTATTTGATTAATCATATCGATTTTAATTAAAATTTATATATAGACATCGTCGTGGCGCAATGAGATATAAGACAAAGGGCAGCGTTGAGTTCTGTCACTCAACACTCAATGTCTCGATTTATGTGGAAAGTGGAGATCGGAGTGTCTTGACACTATGTTCGCCTATATATCGTGGCGTAGTTCTCTCAAAGAAAACAAGTAGGTACTAAGAACTAAGAGCTTAATCTGCATATCTGCCGAAACAACCTGTCAAAAAGGAAATTAATAAGCTGCTTGGAAGCTACTTTATCTTTTTCATACATAAATAAACTAAGAAAGTGTTTAGATTTACGCGTATAATTTGACATTAATTAATTCATTCTCTAGTCGTAATTACTTACCTGAAGTCTACTGTTCACTATGAAGAGTTCGAAATGAAAGGTTCAAAATATTACTTTAAATAATTATTCTACTATATTTCCATTAAAATATACTTAGGCAATTGAAAAACATTTTTTAAAAAACGTATAAAAATTAGAACGCAGCGGGGTTCGAATGCATCTTGGAAACCGTCCAAAAGAATCCCGTTACTTTTAACATTTTTAAAATATTATTCACACTGGAAATTTAATTTTTTTTTAGAAAATCTGTAACAATTCGAATCTGTCCTCTTCGTTACCGTCCAAGCGCTCCGACCGCTAAGCCTTGCGTTCTACATCCGCCTGCGTCGAAATTCTTACACGTTTATTATAACTTTTTTTTGATGTTAGAATCGCTGTATAGAGGTTTTTACAAAATTTCTGCTACCCAAAGGTTATTATACGAACAATAGTTTAGCAAGAGAGAATGCTGTTTATTGAACATTTTAAGATATTTAATTTAATCATACACTTAGGAAATTGAAAAAAGCCATGTTCTACATCCGGCTACGTCGAAATTTTTATACGCTTATTACAACTTTAACAAATATAAGTAATAAATTATATATTCATAGAAATTCTATTCGTATTGTAAAAATGTTAAGCCGTAAATCTTCTGCGAACAATGAATGACAATCAAATGCTAGTTGAAACGTCGATGCTGGCGACTGCTTGATCTAACTGCCTTTAGAAACCAATCATTGCGGAGTAAAAACCTCTGGAGTCACAAGTTTGATTCTAGACACGTTTAACTAACAATAGCATGTTGAAGTCGTTTTTTATTTGTAAATGAGGTTTAATAATATAATTCAACGCGGATGGCGTAAATTTTGTAAAATCAGCTTTACGCTTTTTTTATAGCGCGGTAGTCAGAAAAAACCGAGTCTTAAGACACTTTGTACTCCACTTCTACTTTCCGCCCAAAATAGATACATTGCGTGTCGAGTGGTGGAACTCACCGCTGCGTTTTGCCTTGGTACCAGAGAGGAGATATGAAAATATTTTAAATATAATCATGACTCTGAGAATCGAACCCACAGCTGTAAGCATTTACCCTCAAACGGTGGGCCACTGCACCACGATTACTTTTATAAATTCACTTAGTAGATATGCTTTGCAATGGCTTAGTTGTAAAGTAAGTTTATATTCAGTTACCTTTCGCAATAACTAGATTAAACAGAGAGAAAAATGGACGCAAAGACAGCATTTTATGTGGCGAAACAAAATGGTGCTCTAACTTAAAAGAAGAAAATATAATATTAAACTTGTTCTCGCCGGCCACTTTGTTTGCATGTCTTTGCAATTTCAAAAAATACTATGTTAGTACTCCTTTAAGAAAGAGAAATTTCTACTTCCAGTAATTTCAACTGTTCATTGTCTGTCAGTTTCTCAATTCTTATTACTCATAAAACTCAGCACTGCACTTTGTCTTAGAAACCAGAAATTAAAATATTTGAAATATAATAATTTCCCCGATTGGAAACCGAACCCACAACTAATCGCGTTTACAATCAGACACTATCTCACTCGTCACTTTACATCCCTTCCACCCATACGAGTACATTGAAATAAATATTTTCCTTGAGAAGCATTTGAACTTCAACCAACGCCTGAAATGAAGTTCTAACTGCGCCATAAGAACTCGAAATAAGCACTTAAAAGTAGCATATCAGCATACTAAGTCAGACTAAATTAAACTATATAGTTTCAATAATTACTAGCGACTTGCTCGTGGCTTCGCCCGCATGAGCTATACCTGTTTCGTATTTTCGGCGGCCTTTGTGTAAAACAATGAAATTCCTGGAAAAGCCAAAAAATGGCGAAATAAGTAGCTTTTGTTCATCTCAAGACCTTCAGGTATCTGTGTATAAAATTTCACCACTATCGGTTTAGCAGTTTGGCGACGTGATGACATCACAGTCAGGTAGAACTTTCACATTTATAATATTATAGTTTGTATAAGTATGCATTATATTTGTTCCGTATCCACGTCTTCCATCATATTGCCTCCAGGGTTAGTTATAGAAATATTTACTTTGAAAATCTATGGGTTACATATAAATTATTATTAAGCTCCTTTAGATTTCTTATTATGGTTTTGGTGATACATGTACTGTATTTTTAATATTCTAAAGTGTTATATACACACTTAGGAAATTGCAAAACATTTTAAGAAAACGTATGAAATGTACAAAAATAAGTAGTAATAAGCTTATAAGAATGTCGTCACAGACGGGTGTCAAACGCATGGCTTAGCGGTAGAGCACTTAGACGGTTTCCTAAAAGGCGCGGGTTTGAATCCAACTGCGTTAACTTCTATACGTAAAATCTATATGTTTTTTCTATACAAAAATGTTTTTAAATATCCTAAGTGTGTGAATACCACTACCAAAACAAAAAAAGTTGTAATAATGCATAGATCGCATGGCTTAGCGTTCCGCTGAGCGGCTTTCTAGCTTTTATACGTCTTCCAAAAATATTGTACGTATATTGTATTTATATGGAATAAAAGACTACTACTAAATAAAGTTGGTAAATTATGAGTACACTTTTTACGTATAATATTATATTTCTGAAGAAATTTATATTTCTTTACAAAGTCCACTCCACAAAAAGGGCAGTCGACGAACTCCATTAAATTATGTACTTTAAAATAAAAGTACCCTGTTTGTTACGTGCTGAAAATACTTAGTGTATTCGCGAAAGTCCAACGTGTTGCATACTTATAAAAAAATGCAGTTAAATTATTTTATGTTTAAATAAATTGTTTTTGACATAATAGTACAATATTATTTTAAATAAAATATTTAAGAAACTTATTTTGTTAATTACTCAGCTCACTGGAACAATTACATTTTAATTATTTACATTTTCGACGTGGGAGTGTTTTGGCACTAAGTTTTACCTGAATAACAATACGGGAGCAAGCGTGAAGCTGCAATAAAACTTTTTTTGTTGACTTTACACGTATCCCAAATCAAACACATAGCACGGTAAGTAAAGAGAAACTAGTGCTAGCTCACTACGTTTTCCGCTCTTCGTCTAAATTTGTGACTGTCCAGCAGCGAAACTCAACGCCGCGCTTAGTTTACCAGAGAGGGGGAGCGGGACGGGTCTCGCAGTCATTACTCGAATTAATAAAAGTATGTGACAAAAAGTTGTAGGCAATCGTAATCATTGTGCTAACAGAAAGAAACCCCAATTGCATCTCAATGACGTAGATTGTTTCAACCTTCCTACAAGAAAATTATATAAGTTACACAATTTGCGCATTTTTTATGTGAACTTTTAATACCGGTGCTAATTTTACAAGGTCATATTCAGAAAACAGCATTATATAATATTAAAAAAAATTAAGTTCAACATGTCTTTTGAAAAGTAGCGTTAACGTTAATGTGATACGATTTAATGAGCTCGAGAGCTTAATTACAGTATATATATTATATACGAAAACATATATTTTGTATGCAAAGTGAACTATTTTTACTTATATTTAAATTTGAAGATGAATTATTGAAAATGAATTAAAAGATACACAGTCAGTCAGTCAAAACAATTACAGTGTTAAATGCTTATAGTATCAACTACCTTATTAATCTAATACAAAATAGTTTTTTTTTAACATTTGTATTAAAGTGTTATTTACACATTTAGGTAATTGAAAAATATATATTATATTGAAAAACATGTAATACGCGATTTTTTGTGGATTCGATTCCAACTTGGTGGAATGGTTATATTTTATATATTTACATTTCTCCGCTCTGGTAACAAAGACAAAGCGCGGCGTTGAGTTCCGCCACTCAATACGCAATGTCTCGATATCGGGTGGAAAGTGGAGAACGAAGTGCCTTAACATTTTTTTTATACTGTATCTATATATTTCTATATATAGAAACAGTATAAAAAATCTTATACTATTTAAAATATCCAAAAACAATAGTAATATTTGGTTTGTATTTAACTATTTCGACTAATAATTTGCTTATTCTACGTATTATAGTACTACAGAATCTGATTTCATACAGTCGATAGCAAATATTATTTTAGTCTAAATATGTCTTTTTCTTTTTTATTTTACTTTTATTTGAAATATTTTGAAAACTTTTTCACGGAGTATGTCCTCATGCAAAGTGCTAGGTATATATGTTACGCTCGGTATCTCATACTTTCCTGCTGACATAGACCATACCATATTTTTTACTAACTAAGGTTATATTAAGTTATTTTACTCAGTGCCATGTTTATTAAAAGCCAATAAGTATTTGCGTTTTACCTATACATTCATTTTTAATTTTTGTACTTACGAAGAATTTCTTTAAGCAATGGTAGTTAGTGCCTTTTATAGTCAGTCATTCGTAGAAATGAAAACTTTTAATTTATTTTTATCTCGCCAATGTTGTTTTGAAAAGGCCACGAGTATCGCGCCACGTGATAATTTGTACCTATGTTTTAAAATATTAATGAATTTATTTATGAAGAAAACACAAAAAATCTCTCTTAAGAAAAATATGTGGACGCAGGTGTGAATGGTGTGGGAAAGATGTACGGAAAGCGAATATTTTTTATAATTCATTAGATATATACAAGATTTATAAAATCCTTTTGTATATTTCCTTTTTGTTACCGGTTTTCTCAGTATTGTCCCAAACCTAAATTATGGTTAAAAAACTTAAGTCCTAATGTCGAGGGATTCTTTAAATTTAGAGAAATTCTGCTTAGAATTTCATTTACGTGAATGAGTAGAATTAAAAAATTGTATAATTACATAGAAAGGGATAGAAAATATTTCGTTTTCCACTTTCCGCCTGAATTAGAGACAATGTGTGTAAATTATCTGAACTAAACGCTGCGCTTTCATTCATTTCATCGGAGCGGAGAAATGCAAATGATTTAAAAATAACTATTTCTCGAATAGGAATTGAACCCACAACCACTTACCATCAGGTGGGCACTACCTGGTGGTTTGGCCCTTCTTTAAATAATAAAAAATATATATATATATTATAAATTCAGACGTTGTCCCAATGCGCCATAATGGCAGGAAAAAAAGAAATGTTTTTCTTATTTCAGATTTACGAGCATTAGTTGAATTACCACATTTATATGAACATGTACGTACATTTAAAGTAATCAAAGATGTTTCTAATGTAAGATACGCTTTTTGCAAATAACAGTAGGTAGATGAGGAAAAAATGAAAGGTACTTGAGAGGTTTCTTACACGCCACGTTTTGTATGTAAATTTAATTAAGTCTTTTAAGCGTACGGATACGATATATTGGAAAATAATATAAGGGGAATTTATAAAGTTCATATTTTTAACATTTTTAAAAGTGTTAATAACACACTTAGGAAATTGAAACACATATTTCAGAAAAACCGTCCAAGAGGCGCAGGCTCGAATACCGCTGCGTTAGAAATTTTATACGTTTTTCTAAAATATGTTATTATTTGTTTATATAAAGTTTATCTTAGTATTTTTTTTTTAATATGAATAGGTATATATGCCACTCTAAAAGTCATTCGAATATTCAAATAAAGAAACAGAAGAAACTACATAGCGTTAGAACCGATTAACCGTGTGTCCATAGCCTTGCAGGGAGGTAAGCTCGGAGCAATGCCTAGGTCGTAAGTTCTCAAGTGGAGGTTTAAAGGACTCCTTTGAAATGCGCATTAACGCTCGAATCCACCTACGAGCTCCTCTCTATACTTAATAAATCTAGACGTGTTGTAACAGTGTAGGCTATACTGACTCTCTGTCTTACTTAAAATATAGCATGCGCAATAACGTCTTACGTTGGAAAAGCGAAGAACCCCCTATATAAAAATTTAACTCCGAATAATACTGACTAAGCCAGAATGGTGTAATTTCACATAAAACACGTGTAATATTTAATAGAAAACAAAATAGTGAGTCTAATCTCATACTAAACAGTAAAGAATATAAGAATATAAAGAATATTTTTAAAAACTCATAACATCATACTAGGAGCTAATAATCCTATGACAAATAATCTTTGGCATTTTTTTCTTATTTTTGCCTTACGTTTAGAAACATTGCGTTCTGTATACTTCATGAACAAACCGGAGTAAATTTTTATGTGTCATGACACTCTGTTCTTCGCTTTCTGCTTATTTTTTATATTAAAAAAAAATCATTCCAATGCGCCACGATAGCCCCAAAAACAAAACAATATGTGTATTTCTTAGAGGAGAATATGAATTCGTACCCACCACTGTTGTGTTCACTGAACAACATTCCTAAAATTAGTTTAAATAGGAAAATATTCGTTCATTCAAATGGTTTTACATTTCTAAACAATTTATCCATTATTAAATTAAATCATTTATTCATTTCATTCATGAAAATCAATTATCTTAAAATATTATAATGATATTAAGTCTGTAATGTCCCGTTGAGTTTCTTGTGTCGATTCTTCTCAGGTCTGAGGCATTAACTTTAGTGAACCGGTAGTAAATTGTTTGACGTTTAAAAAATGAAGCATGTAACTTCTTATTTTGAATAAAAATATTTGACTTTGAATCTGGATTTAACCAAGTATGTAAATAACAATTTGAAAAACAATAAGAAAAGCAACGTCTAAAGACCAAAGTCGAATTATTCGTCTAGAAACGACGCGGACGTTCGAATCTCTTACCGTCTATGAAACATGAAATAGGTATGATTAATTACATATGGCCCAAAAGCTATTTTGATGAATGAATCAACGGATTATATCGATAATAACCATGGTGGCGCAGTGGGACAGCATTTGAGTGTGATCACAGTTGGTTTTGGGTTCCATTTAAAATCGGAGAAAGGACTAAAATTTCATTATTTTCACTTTTCTGTAAAGCACGCCACTCAACACGAAATGTCTCAATTTCAGGCTGAAAGTGGAGAACGGAGTGATTTGATACTACATTCTCTCTGACTATCCTGCTATGTGGGAAAAGCTTGGAGCTGATAAAAATAATTAAAAGGTATAAATTGACGGCGTTGTTTTTAAATTGGTTATTGTGAAGGTTAGATTTAGTTTTGGATAATTCTCATAATGTAGTGTAAATTTATTATCACGCTTTCTATCGTACGTTGGGAACGAAAACTTTAACTGAACCTTGAATAGATGAGATTATGTCTTGTGTCAATTTCTTCAACCAATATAACTTTAATTCTAAACGACTTCAAATTTACATATATCACTTTAAATTGTTCTAGCAAAAGTGACGCTGGTAAATCCCCCTTCCGTAGAAATGCTTCTACTACGGAACCATTATTTTAAATTTTTTTAACTGTTTTCTTGAGCTAAGTATAATATATATATACAATTTCTATATAAATATTTGATAGTAGTATATTATTTTTTAACATTTTTTAAAGTGTTAATTGCATACTTAGGAAATTGAAAAAGATATATTTAGAGAAAGTATAAAAATTTTATCGAAGCGGGATTTGAATCCGCGCCTCTTGAAAACCGTGCAGGCGCTCTGACCGCTAAGCTATGCGTTCTACATTCAGCTACGTCGAAATTCTTATACGCTTATTACAACTTATATTTTTTGTTGGCATTTCTGTAGAGAGATTACGAGTATATTAATTTTAAAACTACTTCTTTTGAATATCGTCTAAGCGCTCTAGCCAATTAAACTATAACCGTGAGTAAAAATAGCAATACACGACGTTACAATACATACTTATTTTCTTACTTTTATATGTACACAATTTTTATCCCTTTAATGGAATGTGAAATTTGGCAAAGCTAAAGTTTGTTTATAGAAGAAAAGATAATATTTTTCATAATAATACGTTAGAATTACATAAAGTTAATAAATTATATATTACACAAATTAGTATTTGTTTGACATAGAAGGCAATATAAAGTGAGACATAGACGTTGCTAAGGCAACGCTTAATTTGCACGTCAGTTGTGCCTCCAATAATCCTTCACTTAGAGAAGAGAACGCGGCACTCACATCCGACACGCAATGTCTCCAATTCGGACAGTAAGAGAAGAGTGTCTTTACGAGAGGTTCACTTTGACGTTTTCACACTTTCTCCCGCATAGCAGGGTACTAAAAAAGCGTGAAACTGTAAGAGAATGATACGAATCAAAAAGCTAAATGCTAATGTTGCCAACCTATACGATTTGAACTTACAATCTTCATCAAATAGTCATTGCCAAAAATATCCCAAATCAAATATAAAGGCGTCAGGCTATAATATTAAATTATTCAACGCTACATTTAACCCTTCAATGTAATAAATTATTACTGATATGTTTACAAGTGCGTAAATTGTGTAATATTTCCTACAGAATGATATCATTTTCACCATTTTTTCTTGGTTATTTCCAGTCTCATTATTTCTAATGTAACAGGATGCTGAGTTTGTTAGCTAGTTATCCTTGTGGGATATCTAACTAAACGTATCTCCTGCAATGTCCGATGTAGCCAGTAAAAATTTAGTAACGAGCTACTCTCTTTTCTTCATACACTCGCTTTCGCACTTTTACTGAAATCAGGGTTGAGAAATGCTTAATTAATATATACGAGGTGTAATATAATTCACAACTATCGTGTGTTATGTCAAAATTTTCAACGAATTTGGCTCAACATTTTGAAATTCCAACATTTTTAAGATTCAATGTATTTAAAGTATATGTACTTTTCATATCCAAAATATAAGGGCTCTAATATCAGCAAACAAAATACAAGTATTAATTAAATTTCTTAAAAATAAACTGTATATAAAAAATCTAATTTTAATTTCTTGAATACCAAAGGTATATTTTATGTTTCATTTGTATATATCTGTTAATAATACTGTTCTCAGAACTCAAATTTCAATTTTTTTCTTTCCTTTCCTTCTTTCCTTCCTTTCCTTTACTATAAAGGCCTTAAACGTGTAATACTAGTTAGAACGTACAGTTCCGTGGGTAATAAATATTAATTAAGATTATCACTTTAAAGAAAACAATTACTTCGAACTTAGTAACGAACTAACCAGGTTATAGGATTAGAGTTCATTTATATGCGTTAGAAGTAGGCGCGAGATGTGTAACAGTGAAATCTAGGCCTCGAACTATAAGCACCTGATTTCTAGCAGTATTTTTTAATTTTGGTTAGATAGAGCTATGCGATAATCTCAGCACCAACAGGGTGAAGGAAACAAGCCAAGGAAGGCTAAGGAGTTTCTTTTCATAGGTTTTAATGCACTTGAATCTTACCCTAATTTTGGCATTATATCGGAAACAGTTTAAAATTACTCCGTTGAAAATTATTTACAAGACATGTGTTTGTCTGTTATTAACAGCGCCATAGTAGATAATATAAACTTTGATACAATCAATCAATTACTTGAACTGGATTTAATATTTCAATGAGTTTCAAGTTGCTAAGTTAAGATCAATTTCAGTTAGACACTGTAAATTGGACTATAGAGCTTCAAGTCAATTAAAGTGTTATTATAGTAGAGTGTTAGAGAGACAGTATCATAGTGAAGTGGGCAGTTCGATCTCCACTAGGGGAAATGTTAAAGTGTAAATTATTTACATTGGAAGTACTATTATTATACTAGTAACTTACCTTACTTAGTGAATGTAACTAAAGAAAATGTAAATTTGAATTAAATATATTTTTGTTTTTTTTAGTTATTGCTCCGCTCTGTTAAGAGGTTAGAGGCTAGATTTACCTAGCATTGAGTTCCATCACTGGAGTGCATAGACACTAGGTTCTTTCTAAATATCCTTCTATACTGGATAAAAGAAAACGATTTTTTTTTATAATGTAGTGGACTACAAACGTTATAATATAGTGGCTTAGTGACTATTATTATTGATATACACAAATTTATTAATTTGTGTGTTTGTTTTATAATATTGAATTACTTATTGACAGCGAGTAACAGTAAACAAGATTTGTATTAGGTTCGATACTCACACAAGTTGGCAAAACTTAGGCGTTGAGTTAGCCACAAAAATTATAGTTTTAATATAATCATTAAAATATCTTATATCTTTTAATTTTTGTCTCAAGTGTGGACATAGAACGATATGTTTATAGAGTTTCTTCAGTTATACCGAAATCCTAGTTTCAATTTAGCTAATATATACGGGATCTAGTAACTTTTACTCTAATAGAATATGGGGATGATTATTTATACATTTAAAGGTACGATAACCAACCGACCTAAACAAATGTTCATATCTATAGAATAATAATAATATAATATGTAATAATAGTGTATGTATAGTATAATAATAAAACGCTATTAATAACGCAAATGAAATATATTTGACTATTTTAGGAACTTATCTGTATAATAGTCATGTCATACTGATATATAAATAGTTAGTTCTCAGTTTTTAGTCTAGTTGAGTAACAGACAAAAAAAAATCTAATTTTGTTAAGAAACGGTACGGGACGTGGCCGTTTCAGATATCTAAATTAGTCATAAAGTCGCGGAATACGGATAAGCTGTTAAAAAGTTATCTGAGATCAAATGGCTTTTTTTGCTAATCTATAATTTTCGATGTTGGATTTTTAATGTAGATTTTTTTAAATCAAAAGTAAAGTATAATTAATAATTTTGTACGATGAGATTTAAGTTCCACCATTGATAATATTCAATGTAGTCAAAAATATTTATTTATTTATTTATCTATTTTATAACGCTATATTTACACCTCGTCATCTGGTTTGTTTGAAAATTTGCACATTTGTCCGAATCTAATGATAATACGACATTTTTATAGCACAGACCTGTTGTTTTTACCAGAAAGACTTCTTTTTGAATCTCTTTGAACATGTTTATTTCTCAAAATATAAAATAAAAAAGGTAATATAATGATAAAAATAATATTTTATAGGTATTAAATAGTAATAGATACATATAATATGAGCATTTCAATAATATTTCGTCTATAAAACAAAAACCTTTATATAGCAACCCACTAACAAGTGCTAGGTTCGATCATTTATGGGGAAATTTTAATATTTAAATTTTGTTTAGTGAATTTTCAGCGGACAGTTACTTTCGCATTAATACTATTAGCATGGATACTATAAAGAAACAATTATTTTTTAACTGAGCACAGCAAAACCAAATGTATATTATGGCAAATTCCGCATTAACATTTCGTGGTAAATTCAAATTGAGGTCTAAAATATGAATTGTTTTGAAAACTGAACTCGTACAGAATATTTAGGTCAAACAAGCAAAATTACATGTGTATCAACTAAATCAGTTGTTCTTACTTGCGGTGGCTGGTTTTGGATTCAAAAGCTAAAGGCCATAAATATTATAATTTATATAAGTATAGCCAGAATTCGATACATTATATGAGGATCAGAACGCAACGCCACGTTTTTATTTCAGGTGAACGGTAAGAAACTAGGGGGAGACCTCGGTTGACCTTCGAAAACGAACGAAGTGTCAAAAATACTGGAGGAAGGTCACGCAAAAAGCAAGAGAACCCATGTAAATATATATATATATATATATATATATATAATATTTAAAGACAAATTTAAAATTAAATTTTGCTATTTTGATATTTACTTTTCTTCCTATATCATACATATCTTATTTAAGTAACTAAAAGCTTTTATGTCATATGCCACCCATTTCAACGAGAACCTAAGAGATGTTTAAATCTCAAAGGGTTTGGTAATTTTAGTTTAAAACTAAGGTACACTGTCATATTTTATTCATGAATAAATGAAATTAACGAATATACTATAGAAACGTTTATATATATTTTACTTTTTCCTTAAGCTTAGTCAGGGCGACCTAGTGCCACGACACTCTATTTTCCACTTTCCGCCCAAATTCGAGACATTGCGTGTTAAGGGGGGGGGGGGAGCTAAACACCGCGCTTTTTCTATACACCAGAGCAGAGAAATGAAAGTAATTTCAATAATAATTTCCATAGGTGAGAATCGAACCCACGGATATTGCGATTTCAGTCAGCCGCTGTAACGCTGCGCCACGATGGCCTATAACACTAGGTTCTCTCTGACTAACCTGCTTATATTAATTTTTAAAAAAAATATTATTAAAAAGTCTATCAAATATCTCTCTATCAAATTTCATTACAATCGGTTCAGCGGTTTAGCCGTAATGACGTCACATACGGACGTTAATTTTTACACCTTGGGCTACATTATCAAAGTTTTAGTACGGATCCCTAATTATTTCTGGAAGTATATTTGACTTATGTTACTTAGTAAAAATGTACCTTTCCAACAATGTTTTTGTAATAAAAATCAGTATAGTATTTTTTGAGTTAAATCCATGCAAATAAATCTTCCCTCTCCATAATATTAGTATAGATAAATATTATTAAAATGCATATCCATTTAATATGACTGATATAAAACGTAAAAGTACTTATTTATAAGGTATTTCTAAATCAAATATTTCCAATAGATGTCTCACGTGATGCCGTAAAATTAAACCAGCGGCATCAAATGTTCTATGACAAAACTTCAAAGCCACTAAAGTGGATCGAAATCGTGCAAGAATTTGGCTGAGACAATATTAGCTTTTTTGCCTTTGATTTAAGCACCTTACAAGCAGTACGTTTAAAATAAAAATATTGATTGTGTTCTTTTTTTTCATGAGCTTTTTTTTAAAACACCCTATTATCGATAAACTATTATATTTTATTAAGCCAAATAAAGCACACAACACGCGGCGTTGAGTTCTGCCGTTCAACACGTAATGTCTCGAATTTTAAGTAATTTTTTTTGTACTCTGCTATATGGGGAAAAACGTAAAGCTGTATTCATAAAGATTGTAAAAATTATATTCAATGATATATGTAATGTATGTATGTATAAAACGTAAAAGGTTACTACAATCACTAATAACGAGTATTCGTGATTGTAGTAACTTAAAAAATTAAATAATTTTATATAACTTTATTAGTTCAGTGGGATTCGAACTGGTGCCTTTTGGAAACCATCCAAGCGCTCTGACCGCTAAGTCATGAGTTCTACATTCGGCTACGTCAAAATCCTTATTCGCTTATTACAACTTATTTTCGTAAGCATAATTGTAGAATGATTTTTACAAATTTCTGCTACCCAAAGATTATACTACGAAAAATCGTATTAGTTATTTATTAAGTATTTTTAACATTTTTTATGTTTTATTCACACACTTAAGTATGTGCGTTGTGTCAGCGATCACGTAGTGACTATAAGACGGCTAGAATGTAAGACCAGAGTATCCTAGGACTTTGGTCCTTGGCTTTATTTAAACGCGGTTGGAACTAAACGCCGCGTTTTATACTGACCCAAGCGCGTTTACAATCAGTCACTGTGACACGATTACAAGCATACAATTGATACTCTATCCATTTTAAATTCCAATACCTTTGAGTATATTTTAAAGAATCCCATCTTGTTTTCCTACTTTATTTCAAAAGTACAAATAACAAACGAGTACATAAGAAGCGTATCAGTTCTTCTTTACATGAACGACATCGGTTATTTGCAATGCAACAGTTAGAGTTGTATGTATTTATTATTTTTACAATTTTTTATATACCCCGTTTTAGTTAGTGTGGGTCAAATATTGTAAGTTATCTTAATATCATTGTAATGTTTTGTTTTAGTTGTGAGGACTTCCTGGGTGTATGGGAGAGGCTGATGACAGTGGACGAGGTGACAATAGGTATGTAGGGCTAGGTATAAAACGTATTTGTTCTTTTTATATTTCTTTTTCCTTGTTATCGTGTATCTCTTTTTATGTATTAGACAGTATGTTGTTGAAATAACGTTTTTAATTACTATCAGTTAAATAAAATTAATATCTGAAGTAGCCGATAACATGATGGCGGATTACATATACATATATATTTTACACGTCTACTCTTAAAGAGCTTTTAGAATTTAACACTACCTGAAAATAAGGTATAAGCTCGTTTTTAAAGTTCTTCTAAATAATATTTTCAATTCGTGGTTGAAATAACATCGCTCTCAAGTACGTACTCTCAAGTACGTACGTACCTCGGAAGCAGACCTTGATGCTATCATCAAACTAGAATAGGTTTAAACTGTAAATTTTCTACCGCACGAGATTCGAATCAATATCTTTGGCAATTAGTTAAACACGTCCCAATAATAACAAAATGGCATATATTTTTATATCTTAAATTAAAAAATATTTATTTTAAATATATTCATTTCTCCGCTGTGGCACTTAAGATAAAGGGAGGCGTTGAGCTCCACCACTCGACACATAATGTTTCAATTTCTGGTA
Source organism: Podotricha telesiphe (assembly GCA_038994665.1). Taxonomy (NCBI): domain Eukaryota; kingdom Metazoa; phylum Arthropoda; class Insecta; order Lepidoptera; family Nymphalidae; genus Podotricha; species Podotricha telesiphe. The sequence goes on along the minus strand of JAOYRR010000132.1, from coordinate 316,597 downwards.
GTCTCCAATATTAGGTCTCTCTGACTGCTATGCTAACAAATATGTGAATAAAACATACATCACACACTTAGGAAATCGAAAACATTTTTTATAAAACGTATAAAAATTTTAACGCACCGGGATTTGAACGTGCGTCGCTCGGAAATCGTCCTAGTGCTCTGACCGCTGGGCCATGCGTTCTACATTCCGGCTATTTCGAAATTCTTATATAAGTTGTAATAAGCGTAAAATAAGTTGCAAAGTTTTTTAAAATATGTATTTTTAAAAACACTTCTTTTTTTTTCTCTATATAGACTGTTAACTGTGGCAAATTTCGTAATCCGTCATAATATTCATGAAATGTTTTTCTTTACGGCATGAGTAAGTCATATGCTTGATTATATGTGATGATTCTATGCAAAGACAGGATAAGTCACTATTATAAATAATATACAACCAACAAGCAACGAAAACTCGTATTATATTGTAACATCATTACGGCTTTTCTTACCTAACTGGAAATTTCTGTGGGAAATTACGCGCTTGCTCAAGTAGAATTCGGAGAGGTTTATTCTATTCATAAGATTACAATCTCGTCCTGCTTTTTCAGAACATTATGTATTGCTTTTGTAAATGTATGTAATAACTGTGAAATATTAATTTATTAGTAGATAAATTATTGATAGTTTATTTTTGTATTTACATACGCTGTAATTGATATATAATATAATAAAAATGTAACTGATCACTCACTACATTTGCACTCATTTCTGTCTGTAAATGGAAGATATACGAGAAAAAATATTGGCGGCATTTGTTAATGTAAGAGAACCCAAAACAATGATTTTTAATTTTCTTTTCCGTTTGTCTGTGCGTTGTAGCGTGTACAAGACACGTTAATCTCAGAATCGGCTTCAGCGATTTTGATGCAGTTTTGACTAATGTATTTTAATAAATTTCCCTTAACTTCATTTCAATAGGTTCAGATATAAAAAAATTACAACCATTTCAATTATAAATTGAACCAAATTGAAAAAAACTGAAAATACGAAACAGGCGGTTGGTTCACGCAGGCTATGCCGCAAGCGGGTTGCTAATGTTTTTATAATAATGAATTAGAAATATATTAAATTAATAAAACAAATATTACATATACTACCATGATTTAACATACACTTTATACACTATAAATACACTATAATATAATAATAAACTTATATATAAAGTGACATACATTTTGCTAAGGTAACGTGTACTGTACTATTCAACGCGGTTATATGTAATATGTGAAGAACTGTAAATGGATGCGAGCATACCCTTCGAAGTTAATTTATAGCTCAGTGAATATGAGATGTACAAATTTAGATGATATGGCATTCAGTATTTTGGATTCTGTATCAAAATATTCAATAATAAAATCCCTTGCTACATTCTTATTAACCTTACACACCTCAATTATTCCTAAACACAAGCTTGTTCAAACTGGCATTCGCTCATGCTCCCGATTAGTATAAAGAAACAAATAACGTAACTAAGTTATGTTTGAATTACTGAGTGATTGACAGACAACGGTTAGGTGAAACTATTTGACGTAAAAAACTGAAATTACGGATATAAGTTCGTTCGGAAGCACTCCTCGTTCTCCAATTTCCGCTCTAAGCCAAAACATTGCGTGTTAAGTGACAGAACTCAACACCACCTTATTATGTACCAACTTATGTACCAGAGTGGACAAAATGACAATATTTTATATTTATTCGTTCCCCTGAGTGGAAATCGAACCCACAACCTTCTCGCTTACACTCGCCATGACGAGAAAACTTATATATACTGGTACATACATACTATATAACTATGTCGATATATATAAATTCAAAATAACTTTTATTAGCTGCGAGGTACAATACATCATCGTAATTTTGTTCCGAAACTGTAATGACGATCTATAAATTATAATGAAAAAGCTTTCACTTTACGACTCGCGAACTTTGTACCATTTTTCAAGTGCTGGAAATCGCTTTGTGATATTAAACTTTGCATGATTCCGTCCCCTTATTTATACATTTTACTAAGTATATTTTGTTCGTATGCTTTTGAATATGCTATTTGAATTTGTATTATATATGTATTTTAAAGTGAAATATAGAAAGACTGATTTCCTTATATGGGTGGGTACAGTTCAGTTAAGAACTGAACTAAACGGTACGTATTAATTGAGTTTTATTTATCCAAAGTATAGGGTAACATAACTGAAACTTCAAAACTATGAAAAATTATTGAGGTCGTAATATTTTTATACGTTTCCAGATATATTTTTAAAAACTTTCTTATATTTATGTAAAGGAAAATTATTTCTTTAGTTTGAGTTGTTTTTGTCTATGCACCGGCTATAGAGGACGTGATAGATAACTGCCAAATGTTATTAGATTAAGAAAAGGAATTGGCAAGTTAAATAATAACTTTAATTGTAGTTATTTTGTTAACATTTTTTAGAGTGTTATTCCCACACTAAGGAAATTGAAAAAGACATATTTAGAAAACGTATTAACATTTGCTCCCGCTGCGTTCAAATGTTTATACGTTTTCTAAATATGTATTTTTAATTGTAGTTTCTATGATTTTAGAGCCACACAATCATTTATTTGCATCCCCAAAGACAATACTATAAATTTGCTTATATTTTTCTCAGCTAAGATTCATGACTTTACCCTCTTTACGAACATACAGCGTGGCTTCTTTATAAGTAGCAAGCAATTCTTGAAAAGTAGCGACGTAGTACAGTATATGTAATTTAAGGGGTTTACAAGAAGATTGCTTTTAAATAATCGTAATTTATCAAAAATGAAAAAAAACTATTAATGTATGTGTATGTATAGGTCCGCAAGTGTTTTACAGGTTGCTTGGGGATGTCAGAAACGCTTCAAATTTTAATAGCTTCGAGTATAAACTAAATAATTGGTTAATCGAGAAATCGTTTTATACCTTTAAACAATTCTTAGGAACTAACAGTACTTGTAACTAATTAGATTATTATAATAGAAACATTATAATATTAATATAAAATTGAGACATGTATGTACAACGAAATATTTTTCAATTTGACTTGTAATTTATAATTACCAATAAAGAGGATTATGGTTATTATTGATATATCTAGTATAAATACCCCCGCTGTATGTTTGTATGTATATTCACGTGGACGCATAAAATACGCGTTAACATAGTAGTCACTTCTTACAAAACTGATTGTAAGTGATCATGTAATATTTATTTTATTAATTTAATGTAATTCTAATAGACTCTAAAATGATTCTAAAATGTTACCTTCATGTATTATAATATAAATAAGTATAAGTAAATATAAAATAAAGAATATGATAAACAAATATTATGAAACCCAAATTGTTCCCCAAAATATGAACTTGTCAGAGCTATAACCAGATATCATAAATAACGATCGAAAGATCCTGAAAAGTAGCCTATTGTAGTATTTCTCATACAATTCTGAATAAAGTTACGGTATCAATCTTCTATACATAAGAGCCTTGTAAGAGGTTATATAAAAATGTCACGTTAGCTATAAATTAAACCTTTACCTTTATAATATGCGGTCATTGTAATACAATTGAAGTAAATAATTTAATTAATTCATTTATTTTTTCTGATAAAATCTACTCGTTGCTTTGGCAACTTGTCCGAATATGCCACTTTAGCTTTACGCTTTTTCCCGCATAACAGACATACAAGTCCCGCATAACAAGTCAGAGAGAACTTAGTGTCAGGACTCCATTCTCCACTTTCCGCCCGAAATTGAGACATTGCGTATTGAATCGTAGCTCTATTTCTAAGATTTTAGAGTAGAGAAATGAAAATAATTTTAAAATCACAATTTCTCCGAGGGAGAATTGAAACCACAACCAATCATGCTCACAGTCAGACGTTGAGCCACTGCTTATGTTTTTTATAAATTATATTGGCCTTCTGTGCTTGTTCTCCGTATAAACTCTAGCTGTGCCAGGTTTCTCTTCCGTCCACATATTTTTTGTAAAAAGCTTTCTCATTGCGACACGGTTATTTCGATATTACTCAGCTTTATCTCAATATTAGAGGCTTTGTGTTGTAGATTATTAGCCAAAGAGAACTTTCAAACATCAAACAAAAGTATTATATATATTATAAACAAGTTGTAACAAGGGTGTAAGTATTTTGACTTAGCTCGATACTACGTATAGCTTGGTGGTCAGAGCGCTTGGACGGTTTCCTGGAGGCGTGGGTTCAAATCCCGCTGCGTTCAAATTTTTATACGTTTTTTAAATATGTCTTTTTCAGGTACAAAACGCATCCTTTTAGTTTCTATTCCATTGTTACCTGCCCCTAATATTACATCAGTTATATTTTTATAATATGTATAGATGTTTTAATTTCTTGGCCTAATTACTCGAATATCTAAACTTTAAACGAATATTTGTGTCACGCTATATTGAACCTATAACTGTATAGCAGATAATGCCGTTTTAAAAAGTATCACTGCGCTATAATGACATCACGAAAACTAATTTCATATTTTCAAACCTCTTAACATGAATTTTGTATAATCTTTTACAGGAAATTAAATTAAACTTTTAAATTTCCTGTTCGTTGCACGATAAGTGGATATTTAGACGACGTTTAATGTTATGTTTTGATAATTTTAAATGTATTTTTTCTTAAACAGAACCTATGCAGATTATTATCAAATAAAGCTTACACTTGAAGACACCGAGGCGCAGTAAAAGAAGCAATAAGACAGAAGTTCCCAAATTGTCTACTACTACTGGAAAAAGCCGCGCTTTATTTTGGCACCAGAGCGGAGAAATGAAAATATAATCAATACCCCGAGTGGGAATCGAACCCACAACCAATCTCGTCTACAGTCAGACGCTGTCACAGTGCACCGCGATGGATTCCTAGCAATTTTACCGCAGCAGTTGCAATTTAAACCAATCGTTACTATAGCATATATTATCTAGATATTTTAAAACTACCTAACCGAATAGACACGACTTCCGCTCTAGTGCACAGGCCTTGCATCGTCGAACATTTGTAATGGTTGGGAGTTCAAATAGTTTAGTTTTAGGTCACTGGCTCTCAAAGTTGAGTGAGACTGACTGTTAACTTTATCAATGTGTGTAGTTGTTTAGAATTCTGGTTGTTTAAATGCAATTAAAATTTAAATTGATTTGAGAATTGTAATAATTTCGAATAAATGTTAAGTAGCATTCAAACTGTATTTTTCTATATTTAAAAGGATTTAAAGTGTTATTTATTAACAAATACCTAGTTTAAAAAAATAACTAATCACATACTGGCCAGAATCCAGGCCATCTCGGTAAAAACAATAGCTTGATAGTATGAAAATATTGTATTGTCTTTTACAATTTTTGAAAGTGTTATCCCCCCCCATACATAGGATATTAAAATAACTAAGTGATTATTGGTAGAAATAATATTTGTGTTGCAGAAGCTTGTAAAAATCTCTCTACAAAGATGCTAACAATAAAAATAAGTATAAGCAATATTATAGGACTTTCGACGTAGCCCGATATGAAACGTATGGTTTAGCGGTCAGAGCGCTTGGCTTGGTTTCCAAGAGACTCGAGTTCAAGTCTCGCTACATTAAAATTTTATACTTTTTCTAAAATAAAATTATACTGAATTGTCATCACATCCGGCTACGTGTATATTGTTCAAAAAAATCGTGCGGACAAATTGAGTCAAATTTACAATATTTTCCTTTTTAGATTTATCTATACAAATAAATAAAATTGAAGTGTCTGCTTTCCCTATATAATATCTAAGGTACATGGAATTAAAGAAAGATCCACACAATTCGATTCTAAAATACACTACCATATAGCGTTATAAATCAGTTAAATGTACTCACAAATGGTTGTTTTTGTTACGGATATTTGCGTTCTCTAACATTGTTATATAAACTTTGTTAATAAAAATATAATTCAATAAGATCTATAAAATTTATTCTTTATTTGTACCCACCACTTTTTATGAATATACGAGATATCTAACCTACATATATTATAATATCGTAAAGATTAGTGAAGGACCTCTGTACCTGTTTTTTTTACATTTTTTAAAGTGTTATTCGCACACTTAGGAAATTGAAAAAGACATGTTTAGAAAACGAATAATTTTTTTTTAACACAGCAGGATTTAAAACAGCGCCTCCTGAATACCGTTCAAGGCTCTGACCGCTAAGCCATGCGTTCTGCAACAGTTTTCAAGAGGCGCGGGTTTTCTAAATATGTCACTCTGTACCTGTAGTATTTATATCTATTCAATAGATACAGCATTGTCTCATGTACACTAGTAGGGGGGAGTCTTGTCACTGACGCGGTAGAGGTCGGACGTGCGCCTGCGCTGCCGTCAAACTAGTGATGAGCCAGTTTTTGTGTTCTTTGTGTCAGTTCCTTTAACGGTCATACATAACAGTACCCTTTTTGACAAAAAAGTATGTGTGTGTGTATGTGTCAGACCAATTTGTGAAACTTAAAGTTTATTTAGATATAGAAAGATATTATTCGGAATAATGTTTTTTAAATACAATAAATATTACATATACAGCTATGTGTTTGATATACACTTTTGTACAAAATGAGAAACACGATGCTAAGCAACGCAACGCTTATTTTACGCGTCAAGGAGCTACTAGCTGTTATAATTATGTTAGAAGCCAACTATAACTTATAATTTTATATGAAAAGTATTAATATAAAACTATAAGGAATATTACAATGGAAGCTATATTGGAAACATTGTTGAAGAGTATTCTGACTTATCTAACGAAAAGTCAGCTAACGTAAGATGAAGAGGATTCCGAAAATAAATCAAGTTATATTCTGTTATTGTCCATGTCTTTGTTATCAAGGTATTTGTAGTTTTATTTTTGTTTCACGCATTTCCTTACAGCGGAGCAAAAGTAAACCTAGTGTCAAAGCACTCTATCTTGCACTTTTTCTGTTCTCAAGAAATAATAAGCTGAGACACAGTGGGGGCCATCGTATAACTGTAAACGCGATTCAAATTCAAAATATATTTTATTCAAGTAGACTTTTTTCGGACCGTCGAATGAACATGAAGCTACTACCGGCTTGGAAGGCAGTTCTGCTGGGAGCCATCCATAAGCTCAACAGTTGCTCTTTTGAAATATAAAAGTTATAATTTTATTACTCAATCATTGTATTGATGCTTGGTGTAATAGTAAGTTATCCTGTTAAATCACGATAGTTCCACCCATTTTTATCATTTAAATATTGTATATAGAGTAATAAATTGTTTTTATAGTGACTTGAAATCTAACATAGGTTGTGGCATTGTATTATATATGCGATAACCAAACCCATTAAATACTTTTTTACTATTTGGAGCCGATAGCTTGACGATTGATTGTGGGTTCAATCCGTACTCGGGGGACTGATTGTATCAATTATTTTTATTTTTGTGCTCTGGTAAATCAAAGCGAGGCGTGTTTATTTCGGACGGAAAGCGAAGGGTGGAGTGTCTTGACACTCGATTCTCTCTAATTAGCCTGCTGTGCAACAGAATTGAAACTGTTGAAATTTGATTTACTAGGCTATAAAGGTTATTTTGTTATTGTTTATAGGTTTTGTCTTATTGTTTCGATGTAAACAAAACATTTAATAAAAGTAGGCATTTTCTCTGTGAACTTTGAGTGGATAATGGTTGAGTTCGCTTTTTGAATTTATTTATTTACAAATTTAATAAATTTTGCATCTCCACCCTTTTTACTGCATATCACGAAACGAAACGAAAGCTTTCTGTTTTTTCAATATTTTTCATTGCTGCTCCGGTCCTATTACTTGTACCGTGATAGTTTTCCTCGATAAATGGATAACTAAAAAAAATTTTTTAAATTCGACCTAGTAGTCTCTGTGATTAGCGCGTTCAATTAAACAAACAAACACTTCAGCTTCATAATATTAATATTAGTATAGATAGAATAAAAAATCTACAGACGATAGTTTAATGTGAGGACATCGCGGCGCAGTGTAACAGCGTCTGACACTAAGCGCTCCTAGCTGTGGGTTCCTTTCCCATTAGGCAGAATTATTAGAACTTAATTATTTTCATTTCATCTCTCCAGTAACAAGACAAAGCGCCGCGATAAGTACCATCACTCAACACGCAATGTCTCGATTTTGGACGGAAAGTCGAGTACGGAGTGCCATAAAATACTAGGTACTCTCTGACAACCCTGCCTTTAACTTTTAAAAAATTTGATTAACCTGGACTCGTTGATGAGTGAAATACGTGGTGTCCTAGCAACGTGTGTTTTACACATTTAAGTAAAATAGTATGTGTAAAAGAGATTTTATAGGTTTTATACTTCTTATGTGTTTTTACGAAAAATATTAGTTTTTTGCACTTTTTATTTATATGATAACTTTAAGTATGCTAAATTAGCTAGCTAGTATGCTAATACAAAGATAGAAAGTTTTCCATCACGTATATAGTATAGGTATAAAATTATTTACTTACACTAAATAAAACACGCGAGAAATATCTATTCTACACAAAATAAGGAATAATCAAACATCGGCACAAATGTATAGAAATCTTTACAAAGCTAGATTTATGGGTCACACAATTATTGGTTATTCTACAAATAACAAAATTTTTCTCCAAGCATTTGGCATGAAAATCATATGACTACTTCATATTTGTGAGATATTTTTGCCTTATAATGTATTGTTATATTTGTTTGCTACATAAGTCTTTGGTTATTAATATTAACCATTGTATATATAATTCCTTATAAGTAGATTTTTTGTCTGATTTCAATTAATATCTACGTGTTTATATGTTTTAAATTCTACCAACGATTGTTTTCCTCTCACCCACATTACTTGTTCCAAATTGTTCAGTGATAACTTTTATAGAATTGAACGGGTAAATATACAGCTAAGAATTTATATCCGTTTTTATTAAAAAAATACAGCTGATTTCACGGACATGGTCCTTGGAGCCGGATAGTAATGTCATAAATTACCAGTATTAAACGGAGCTTCTGGATTCGTCGTGGAAAATAAGTGAAAACACGAATATAACTGGGCTCACATAACAAGGCGCTCTTAATAAGGCGTGGTTTATGGAATTCAAGCAATATTTGGCAATTTCAATATTTATGTTCAATAAAATATATGTATACAAAGGAGTTTTGAGTTTATGTCACGCTTTATCCGGCATAATACAGTTAGGCGAAAATACTTTATTTTCCAGACACCCCATTCTCCACTTTCTACCCTAATTCTACGTATTATTGTTGTTGAGTGGCAGAACTCAACGTCGCGCTTTGGTTTGTCACCAGAGCAAAGAAATGAAAATAATTTAAATGTAACCATTCACCCGCGTGGGAAGCAAACCCATAACTAATCGAATTTCCAGTCAAACGTTGGTTTCTATATACTATTATGTGATCATCAAAATTACAACAAAATATAATTTATAACATTTAATATTGTTTCTTTACAAGTAAAGATTTGCTAATAAACACGTTTAGTCATATTCGGTCTTGTTCATATTTGTTCATATTTATTAGTATATAGTGTCCTAGGGTTAGTAATCTACTGGAAAAGGTGACAAGCTGAAAACAATCACAATATCTGTGGTAACATTTGTAAGACCACTCCTTATTTACATGTAATTTCCTCTGACATATTGTAAGCACAGATTACAAAAAATCAGTTTATGGTCACATTACCACAATCGCATTTAATGCTCACAAATATACAAAGCGTAGCGTAGCGGGACTCAAATCGATTTCCAAGAGGCGCGGGTTCGAATTCTGCATTCAAGTTTTTATACGTTGTCTAAAAATATGTTACTCGGAATGATTACATCAATTATTTCAATTTCCATACAGCATACGTATTAAAAATCGTGAAATTAAAACTGTTTTTGCCGGTAAAGTTAGATGAACAAGTTAGTTTCCGCCAAACAAACTGTAATATTAGAAACACATTTTTAGAGAACGTAGTGGACTTATAAGTTTTCTAAATATGTTAAAAAACAGTGTGCAGTGAAGAGTCAAAATTGAAAAATGGAATGCTGTTACCACACATTCAAAAGTTAATTCTGTTATTCTTTTAAAAACACTACAGTTCATGTTCTGTGTTTATTTTGGAAAAAAAATATATAAATACAAACAAATTAGATTTTTATTTATTTCCAATTTCTAAAATTTGCATTTGAAATTGAAATAACGTAACTATTATCAAGACAAAATGCAGCGATGAGATCCGCGTGGATAACGGTGTGTCTTGACACTGCTATGCGGGAAAAAGCGGAAGTTACAAAACATAATTTATTATTTTCCTAATTCATTTATCTATATATCTACATATAAATAAATTAAATTGGAGTGTCTGTTCGTAATATTAAAATAATCGCTTTCTACTAAATGTATATGTATGTATACACGACACATAAATTACATTAATTACAATTTTTATCTGTCTGTTTGTTTCAACTAATTTCTGGAACGCGTGGACCGATTTCAATAGGATTTTCCCTGGCTAATGTAAAAAGCAGCAATATAGGCTACTTTTTTTTCAGAGCTCCACGCTATATAAATATAATAAATATAAAAAAAAATCTTTCTCATTAATTTTTTTTATTTTTTCATTTCATTCATTCTGTATGCTTTTGCAAAATATAAATCACTATATAATATATTATATGTTGAATGAAATAATAAGTTGACAATTTATATATGAAAAAAGTATGCTTTTGGCAAACAAAATCACATTTGTAAGAATGTTAGTATAACATTACTCTTGTCATAACGTTATACTGATATATGTATGGTATAAGTCTTAAGAATTAATATTAGCGAGTTCTTTAGCTATTAGGTCGATTATATTTTTCAGCTTTAGGGATGTCTCGTAAGAGCAGAGTGTAAAAGGTAGAACATTTCTATATATTTGTGCCGATGTTATAAGTCCTTGCAAAGTAAACTTATAAGTCCAATACGTTTTCTAAAAATATGTTTTTAATATTACAATTATTTGGCGGAAACAACCTTGTTCGTCTAACCTGAAAAAACAGTTCTAATTGAACGCTTTTTAATATACCTATAGTAGGGTAGTGACGACCTAGTCTCAAGATATTCAGTCCATGGCGAAAGACAACGCTGCTCGAAATGGGGGAAATAATTGATGTAATCATTCCTACGAGTAACATATTTTTAGAAAACGTGAACGCAGCGGAATTCAAACCCGCGCCTTTTGAAAATCAGTTTATATCTCGCTACTTTAAAAATTTTATACGTTTTCTAAAAATATATTTTTCAATATCCTAAGTGTGTGATTAACACTTTGAAAAATAATAAAAATATTCTTCCGAATGATGAGCACCACAACCTGTCCAGTCGTTTTACAAGTTTAATTCAATTAAACCTTTTCAAGACATGGAATTTGAACTTACAAAAACACCTAAGTCAAAGTAGCGAAAAACCTAAATACACGTATAAAATAAAATCTAAAAATAAATATTACATATTTTTAATTGAAAATGTGTGGAAGTTTTCACATACAGTATATTAAAAATACATTTCCTTAGAAATCTTTAAGGAAGAAATAGCTTCGTATAAAAGAAAGATTGTGGAAAATATTTTTGAACCGTTTTTAGAGATTTTTGTAACGATGTTATTACTAGATGATATGCTAGCTGCGTGAAGATATACATATATTACATAGTAGCGACCCGCTCGCGTCTTCGCCTGTGTAAACTACACGACTATAACTATTTCGTTTTTGCCTCCGCCCGCGTTCTCTATAAATTAAATCACACACTTTGCTTAAACTTACAATTGAAAATGTTAGAATTTTTATATACAAATAAAAATGAAATATATAATATAATAAAATAAAAATGTTGGAATCGGTTTGATTAAAATAAAATAATAATAACTGTTAAGACAAGTTTATAAAAATACAATAGTCAAAACTACATTAAAATCGGTGAAGCCGTTGCTGAGATTAACGTGCAGAAACGCGCAGACATATAGAAAAAGAAATAAAAAATCATTGTTTTGATAAATGTCCCCAATAATATTTTTTCTCTTATATCTTTTATGTACAACAGCGATCAGTTGCATTTTTATTATATATATAGATTTGTATCTGCTTTTATGCCTTGCCATTTGTATTATGAAAAAAGATAGTGGGGATTTACCGAGAATTTATAGTTTGTGCTTGTTACATAACTTTATATATGATAAAGACATATTTAGAAAACGTATAAAAATTATAACGCAGCGGGATTTGAACCCGCGCCTCTTGGAAACCGTTAAAGATCTCTGACCGCTAAGCCGTGCCATAATTTTTATACGTTTTCTAAATATGTCTTTTCCAACTTCCTTAGTGTGCAAATAACACTTAATTATTTTTAAAAAATATAAAATTTTAATATAAGTTTGAAATAAATATTTTTTCTCTCAATATTTTACCTCGCAAAGCAGGACAAATAGATAAAACCTATAGCGGCGTGTATTTCCACCACTAAACACGCAATGTCTCGAATTCCGACGGAAAGCGGAGAACAGAGTGATTTGACACTAGGTAAAACGTAAAGCTGAGTAAAATATTTTACATTTTTTCTTTTTCTTTATATTTTATTTCTTTCTTCTTTTACACGAAATTTATACACGAAACGACATTTTTCCTATTAATTTTCAAATACAATATACTCCCACACATTAAAGACAGGAAACTGATTGACTAATTGGCTAATATATCAACGTACAACCCAAGCTTTTGAATCTAAAGTTGAAAAGCTTATGTGCCTTTTACGATGAAAAGAAAATTATAAATTACGTGACGTTAATATATAATATAGATTTTTATGACAGTTTATAATGACACGATCTAACTTGTCCAAGTGTTAATGAAATCGTGAGTAAAATTATTGAAAGAAAAAAGAGTGTGATTTTGTTCCACTCCTTTGCTTCGTTTCAATAGATTTATTCTTTTTAATTTTGAAAAGTATTACGTGTTATATGGAACGTATAGCTAGTATTTTTCATAACAGGCTGGATAATTATAAATAATATTCATTCACTCTATCAGCCTATCAATTTTGCAATCAACAATAACATTCGTAACATTTTCTTTCAAAAGATTTCAATTAGATAATAGAAAATATAAATGTGTAAACAAACGTTTTTTAAAATAACATGTACATTCAAAATATGTATACAGCTTTACGCTTTACCCCGCATAGCAGGGTCGTCTGAGAGAGACTTGTATCAAGACACTACTTTCTCTACTGTCCGTCCGTCGTCGCCGTCTGTCGCAATAGCGTTTCTATTGTTGTGTTGAGTCAATGGTTGATTATTATTGATGGTTGTTGTCAACTATCTTACCAAAGTGGAGAAATTTAAATATAATCATTCCCCAAGTAGAAATGAAACTCACAACCAATTGCGTTTATAGTCTGGCGCTTTCCACAGCGCCACGATGGTCTATTTGCTTTTTGTATTTTGTACACGAATATTCATATATAAAACACAGCGTAATTAAATACGGAAAGACAACTAGAATGTAAGCACAAAGGTACATGTAAGCCGCAGGGTACATCTGCAAGTAAATAACGTGTAACCAACATCAACCTACGTTTTTACACCAGAGGTAAAACTTTCTTTGAAAATTTCACGTTTAATTTATAAACTTTTTCAATGTTTCAAACATGTGAAATAAAACAGAATTTTATATAAACTATCTGTGGAATTTTTACAATCTACATGCATGTGAAATTAATGAATGTGAAACTTTGTATTGAAAGCTTATTTAGATGCTTTTAGTTTTGCTATGTCAAATATTTAGTTTATTTACTGATTTATTTGTAAAATGGGAAAACGTATAGCTTTTATATATAGAAAAAATAAAAAAATTCTAATTAAGTTTTCCCGCATAGGGCTGCTACAGATAACCAACCTAGTGTCATGACAACCCGCACTCCACTTTAAGATCGTATTCAGAACATGACAGAGCTAGGCAATAAAAAAATATATATTTACATTCAGACGCTGTCACACTGCGCCACTTTGGTTTTTATCTTATATGATATAATATGTAATTACAGTAGTTAGATCAAATAAAAAAATAATAATAATAATATATTACTTATCATTAAAACTATTATTCTCAACATATTTTTGAGACAAGCTTAAACTGAATTGAGTTATATGGTTGAATTTCTACAAAATGAATATCAGCGAATTACTGAGACCCATCTAATGTGTCTACTCGTAACATAATGTTGGTTTTAAGCCGAAATTATAGTCATTACAGATATACTTACAAGCGATTTAATTAAGAAAATTTGTTAATTTTATTCATAAAATAAAGTGAAGATTATAAAGAGAAACAAAAGTGTTTCGCATATGAGATGACATCGATTACTAGTTAGGAGATAAATTTATTTCTGTTCAAATATTTTTAATATAATTCTGGTTAGAAAAATTATGGTGTTGAGTTCGGTTAATTGACTCGCTGTATATAAATTTCATCGAAAAATGGAGTAAACAAAAATAAATTAAACCTATTTGAAATATAAGAGGAGCGTGTAAATAATCGGCTACATGTCCATATACTCGTATGTGACCCTAACGTTCCATTTTCTTAGTTTAGAAATAGCACAAAGAGCCCTTGTTAAGGTAATGTACAGCCTACAGGTATGTATGCTATACAGATTTTCAACTCAAAGCACTCTATATGAAATTATTAGAACATTATCTGTGAGAAAACTTTTTGTTTTAAATATATCATATGCAGAAATTTAAAATTTACTATAACTTTAGATAAAACTAAGTAAGTACATGTTATTTTATTATATTTAATACTTTACTTATATTTTACACATAATGAACAGAAAATACAATTCATAAAAATACAAAATATAGCATGCACATTGTTATAGATTAATTATATATAAATTTATTTTTATTTTATTTTTTAAATTACTTAAGCTTAATTGCATCCGACTGAGATTAGATTAGGGAAGTGTCGGCGACTGAACATTAATTTTTTTTTTAATTTATGTGTATAAGCTTATTTAATTAATATCCTTAAAAGGTTTCTTCTATGATTAAAACTTTTGATTTATTTTACACTTATGACTTACAGACAGCAAGCAACCAAAACTTCTGGGGCTTTACTTTTCTATGTACTATTTACATTTCATTTAATACACAAAATTTAAAAGATAAATACAAAATGCTTAAAAGTGAATCCAAGTTGTATGCATATTTTACTTAACTTAGACTTAAATTAACGTGAAAGTATGAATATAATTTCTAAGCTTGATAAAATTTGTAAAACCCTTAGAAACAACGTTAAAAGCATAAAAAACTCACCCTAAAAAGCTCAAAATAAAACTTTCACATCCACATAATACACTTCACCAAACGTAATTTCTTAGTCCTTTGAATACAGTACCGACCCCTGGGGTGGTTGTATAGACACTGAAGCCTCAGCTTCCCCGCGCAGAATCAACAGTCACAAAGTTAGTTGAAAAGTATTTACTTTTACAGTTTTCATTTGTAAAGTATTTTGGTAATAGTATGTGAGCTACTTTGTTGCTTTTTTTGAAGTTTTTTTAGATTTCTATGTATATTTAAATGAAATATACATAGAATAACTTGTCTCCTTGACTTTATAACTACGAGTATCACAAATTATAAATAAAATTATCATCATAGTACATGTATAGGGTAAGCGGAGAAACAGAGTGTTTTTTTAATGGTTTTATTTAAACCCATTACTCACCTTACACGGTCCATACCTTTTGTTAAGAAAATCTGTATTATTATATAATTGTTATCATTTTATAATATGATTATTTACAGATAAGTAGTTTCTAAAAAAGCCCAAAATATTTCAGTTCCCTTGTTATCTCTCTTAACCCTTATTCACCCACTGCTGGATATAGGTCTCCTCATTGGACTTTCAATCTATGCGTTTATCGGTTCACCTCCTCCATTCAAATTCAAATTCAAAATATCCTTTATTCAAATAGACTTATGCAAGCACTTTCGAATCGTCGAATAAACAGAAGGCAGTTCTGCTGAGAAGGGCTGGCGTGAAACTCAATAGTTATTTTCAAATTTATATATGTACCACATAACAAAATATACTGAAACTTAAAAATAAAAAAAAATGTGTACGAAGGATTACTTATTTCAAAAATATATCTCTACCAGAGAACCTTAAATGTGAGAAAGGTTGAGATGAGCAAAAGCGGTTCGGGTATAGTACTAATACAATTCCTCTTTTTAAATATAAAAGTTACATTTTTTTGGTTCGACGGCCCATCGTTCTGACCAGACCATTGGTCCATCTTATTGGCTGTCACCCTAGGCGTTCTTTACCCTACCTAGGTCTTCATTCTAAAATTCTTCGACACCATCTTCTGTCAGATCTGCGGCATACATGCACTGCCCATCACCGCTATGTTTATCTTGTTATTACATTTATCATTATACTATACACTATTCTTACATATTATATGTTATATTATACATATTTATGATTATTTCCGCTCAGTTATAAAACATAACTTATTAAATAGTAAAATTTAACGCCACACTTACATTTTCAAAAATATTTCAGACTTATATAAAAAAAATAATATAACAAATTTAATTTTTTTAAAAGTGCAGCTCGATTTCGTTACTCGAGCTTAATTATGTTTCCTTTTATCATTATGAAAAGCTTTTAAAACTTTCAAAGTAATACATCGTATATTCAATTATACGATTTCCGATACGATTTGTTTTTTCACATATGTGTTATCTGCTTTATGGATAGTAAAAGCTTTACGCATAGTAGGGTAGTTGGACATTGTGTATTGAGTGGCAGAACTTAACGCCGCCCTATGTCTTAAGTACCAGACAGGAAAAATCATATAAGGTAGGCGTTGGAAACCAAGTGATATAAAACTCTGTTCTCCACTATTTTCAGCCTTTTAAAGTGTTATTCACATTCACTTAGGATATTAAAAAACATATTTTTAGAAAACGTATTCGTTAAACGTTCAATTTCCTAAGTGCGTGAATAACACTTTAAAATGCTGAAAATATTTCATAAATAGCATTATCTCTTGACAAACGATTGTTAGTAGAATAATCTTTGTATTGCAGAATTTTGTAAAAATCTTTCTACAGAGATGCTAACAATAAAAATAAGTTGTTATAACCGTATACAAATTTCGACGTAGCCGGACGTAGAACGCATGCATTGCATAAAGGTTAGAGCGCTTGTACGGTTTCCTAGAGGTGCGGGTTTAAATCCTGCTGCGTTATCATTTTTATACGTTTTTTTTTAAATATATATTTCTGCGCCCCACTTTTTGTTATATTCCACCATTAAGGAGAATTCTGAGGTATAATATAGTCACAGAAATGAAAATCATCGTCTGTCACTAGCTTCTAGGGGATTGATTATATTTACATTATTTGGATTTCTCCACTCTGGTCATCAGACAAAACACGGCGTTGAGTTTCGCTACTGCACACTGAACGTTACAGATTTAGGCGGAAAATAGAGGTCGGAGTGTCTTGACACTAGATTCTTTCGGCCTACCCTGCTATGCGGGGAAATTCGTCAAGCTGCAAATTGATTATTACTTAAAATCTTTGCACAAGCTACTAATTTGCAGCTCCATATATTCTAAGAGCAGTGGAGAACGCTCTGGTATGTCATCATACTGAGAACTACACGCCTGTGTAGGTGTCGTAACAAATCAATGGGTGAATGAATGCTGCACGATAAAAAAAAATTCACAGTTCCTCGTTTTTGTTTTCTATGCTATTTTTATGGTATGTACATAAAGAAACATACATATTTACCCACCCGCCTGTGGTTAAGTAATTATTTATTGATCAATCTACTTTCTGTAAGAGTAGAGGTAATAGAGGCGAAATAGTAGCGTCTGACTGTATAAGCGATAGTTGGGGGTTCGATTTCTATATTGAGGGAACTATTACAGGATTTACAATATAACACGGTGTAATTGAATACTAGCTTAGTTAGCCTCAAGCATCAGTGGCTCAATTACGACTTTTGTTATAAGTTGGAATTTTGCTTTATGAAGCTGAAAAAATATCAATTAGTTTATGGCATTGAATTAAAACATTAATGTTTCCAAGAAGAAGTAAAATTTTCTTGACTAATTATGACTAAATTAACTAAATAAAGAAACACCTTGATTTGTTAACTGAAAAAGTAAAATTGTAGAGCAAATTTTATTTAATAACGGAAAAAGCTTATTCTGCAACTGAATATCTTAAGAAAGTACCGAAAATATATCACACGGAATAATTATAATTTATGATCTACCTAATATACAAAGTATAGATGATGTGAAGATATTTTTATATACAAGATTATGACAAACGGCTTATACAAAATTCATGAGAAATTGACCTGATTATTTGATTTTTACTTTAAAACTGAAGGACTCGTTTCAGGAGCTATTGTTATCCCTGATTTTATGTTTGTAATATAAATTTAAATTTTCTATTATAATCGTATTAATGTATATATAGAAAAAAATAAGAAATTCTGCCTGTACTCGGGATTGGTTGAGGGTTTGACTCCCACTTGCTGGAATGTGAACGAATGAAAATAATTCAATTATTTTCATTCGTTCACTCTGGTGCACAAGATTAAGCGCGGCGTTTAGTTTCGCCACCCGACACGCAATGTCTCGAATTCGGGCCAAAAGTGTAGACCGAGAATAGTTGTATAGCTGACAAATAAGAAAAAATATCTGATTTATCACTACATTTTCACTAAACATGTTCAAAAATATTTATTTATACTTTTCCCAAACACCTAAAAAGAAAACGTATAATATATGTAAATTGAAGCAATAAAAGGTAGATGTTGAAAGGATCTAGAAATGAAGTCCTGAGTTAGGAAATATCCCTAAATTTGACGGCATCTTGCAATTTAACGGGATTTACGCTCAAGATAAATTGAAGTTACTTCACGTCATATAAAAAAGTAGTATTTGTTGAGAATACAATATATTACATGATAAAAAGCAACTGTGATGGGAATGTATGATACTTTATTAAGCTGGACTACGATTGAAGGTTCGATTCCCACTTGGAGAAGATTTGTATTTTTTGTTTTTACTTTTATTTGAACACACGTTGTCCTTTGGTTAACAAATTTCTTTTTATGTATCGAAGTCAGCTGTGTATGAGCATACAATGGATAAAACCAACCATTACATCAGGTTTGATAAACCTCATATTCTCGCTAGTGAAAACAGATATATCCCAAGGATGATCCACGAGGCTATTGAAATACAAAAACACCCTAATTTCAATAGAGAAGACGGTTGGAAACTTTCTACCATCTGGGACCCAATAATGAAAACTTTGCAGTCTCAATCCCATCACACCAGAGATAAAGATATAGTCAGCTCATTTTGCAAGAATCCAGGGCAGTACGCGAGGCAACTAAGAAATCGTTGGCGGTAGTTTGAGATAATAATTGTATCGAATTACAGACAAGTGCCACCTCAGTCTACCTGTGACCACGGACTACTGTAAAGTGTTCGAAATGTCGGGTTCTAAAAATGAATTTTCGAATACCGAAATTATACACGATTAATCCGTTTAAAATAGTTTCATTTCAAAATGTGTTATAATCGCGAAAATCAAAGAACTTATTAAATTTCTTTTTTTTTTCTTGTCAGTCAACTTGGCTAAGAAATAAGAAATAACTATTTAGAGATAAGTAGTTTATAAAAGAATCTATATATTACAGTGCCTTATTATAACATTTGAAGATTTGTATGAGACTAGTTTTCATTTCTTCGCTCTGGTATGTCCTTTAATTATTCTAAAGCGAGCAGAGAGTGTAGAAATTCGGTAATCTTTGCCAAACCAATTAAGTAAGGGAGATAGATGCTTTAATCTAGAGGAAACCTAAATATTTGTGAAAATATAAGGTTCATAGACTAGATGATGATGAGGCGGCATCAAGTAATTGCCCCATATGGAGGGAGAGGTGGAATTTGGAGGTCTGCATATGTTTTCCGTGAAGAATATTTGAAAAAAAGAAGAAATAAGTTGAAATGAGTTAAATATATAAAAGCTTTTATTTAATTATTAATATGAGCAATTTCACGCTTTTTCCCGCAGTGTAAACGCGATTGGTTGTGTGAAAAACGGAGGGACTTGACACTAGATTCTCTCTGCGTGCTTGCTGTGCGGGAAAAATTGAAACGAGTTTTATTTTTCCAAGTTTTGAAAAGAATAAATAATAATAGAGTTTAATAATAGAAGCTCAATAGTCTATTATTAAATAAAAATAGACATTAAAATACCTAAAAATAGCTATTAGTGTGGTCCATATTTATTGTTTTTGTTTTTCATCTTCACTTTTTTTCCCTTACAGCAAGTAGGTAAAGAGAACCTAGTGTCGAGTCACCCAGTAATTCACTTACTTACTTGAATAAGTTTAAGTGAGAGAATTTTAAGCGGTATTACACAACGCCGCGCTCTGTGTTGTTACCAGATCGGAGAAATGAAAGTATTCAAAATATAATCATTCCCCGGAATGGAAATCAACCCTTAACCAATAGCGTTTACAGTCAGACGGTGTCTGCTATGCTAAGAGAATTATCCACTTAAATTAAACTAAGCGTTTCAGATTTATGTATATTAATTAATTTGCTTCGCAAGAATTCAAATAAAATGTTACGATGAAAATAGCTGACATTTTTATGTATGGAAATATGGTAAACTCATAAAACGATATTAATTGTATACTAAATGCAATACGTTCCGTCTCGTCCACATATGGAAATTTTGATATTTATAAAGTTCTTTTATATGAGATATAGTCTATTTTAACGCCATTGGTGCATTTGGCTTCTTTTTAGCATAAAAAGACGATTGTTGCGGATTTAATTACAACTCGGGTATCAATTTATATTTTCGTTTAAACCATCGTGGCGCAGTGGGGGTGCAGTGGATGGCGGGGGGTGTGCTTGGAGGAATGATTATATTCAAATAATTTCCATTTGTCCACTCTGTTTTTACCCACCACTAAAGCGACGTTCAGTTCTGCTACTCCACTCTGTCTATACAAAAGAGAAGACATTGGTAATAGAGAGGAGCTGAGACAAAACAGAGAACGGAGTATCCTAATACTAAAGCATACGCATATGCATATATGCCTATCCATACGCAAAGCCAGTAAATAGTATAGAAATTAATTATCTAATTATATTTTCCCATGCAAATGCTATATACAGTACGAATAAGATTTCTTCAATTTAATGCGATTTCACGCTCTTGCACATAGTCTACGGAAATTTAACGAGAGCAAAAGGCGTGTTGACAAAATTAATTAAGCATACTTTCTGTTATATTTGTTGTTTTACATAGACATATCCTCTATATAATTATTCGGATTCGTATCTCACTTGATAAACCATAAAAACCAAGAAGATATCCTCTTATTGAGGCCGACAATTGAAAACGGAGTGTCCAGACACTAGGTTATATCTGAATATGAGCGAAAAATCGTTAAGCTGAATATTTTAATTTCTTTGCCTACCTACGCCTTACTTCTTGGTAAAACAAATGAACAACACGGCATATCTCGAAATACAGGCGGAAACAAGCGAACGGTAGAGACTGGAGTCTTTCTGTCACCGCTGATATGCGGGAAAAGCTTTAAGCTGATTTTTCATTAACGAATATCAAAGTAACGGAAGTCGAAATATGTAATAATATGAGGAATATTCTATTTCTAACCATTACTATAATGAAGATGAAACTAAAGACTCGCCAATTAAGTTGTACGTTATTGATACAATGTTCAATAATAATGAATATGCATTAGGCATGGGAGTTTTCGTTATTTAGCTGTATAGGCAGAGAAAACCTGGTGTCAATACACTCCGTTCTCTTCTTTCCATATGAATCTGAGACATTGCATATTGAGCGGTGGGACTCATCGCCGCAGTTTGTCTTGCTTGTTGAGGGGGGTAGTGAAAATTATTTAAACGTAATTCCCCCGAATGGGAATTGAACCCACAACCATTTGTTTTCATAAGACACTGTCATACTGCGCCCCGATCACCTCTACGGAAAATAATAATATATACTGTAATGAAACTGCAAAAATAGAATGTTTGTAAGTGCGCATCTTCGGAACTACTGAACAGATTTGAATGAAACGTTTTTTGTTATATATCTGTTTAGTGGAATATGATGTAGAATAATATATACCAGCTATACTACAAGGAAATTGAGATTTAGAAAAAGTTGTCTATTTTGGTACGAAACGTTATTAATTCCACGTAAATGAAGTAGCGGGCAGGTAGTAGTTTAAAATATAATATTTCCTTGAAGATTGAACTCAGAACTATCGCGTTTGCAGTTGGAAACAGGGACTGATATATTACTGAAAATGTGCAAGGAATTTTCATTTCATTTTAAGTCTGCTCGGCGCTACTAAAGCTTACTGTATAAACAATTTCAGTTTACTTGACAAGATGAAAGTTGGTAAACAACGTTTTGAAAATAATACTATGGCTGGTCGATGTCCTATAAGTTTCATTCTATACCTATGCTAAATATATGTACATTAGGGTGTCCAAAATTTACATATAAATTTGTCATATATATTACCTAATTTTTTTTTATTTGCTAGCATGATCGCAACTTGGGTCAACCGAGCTTTAAAATTTATTATAAATCCTGTTTTACTGATATTCCAGTCAGATATAAAAGTTATATAAATGCAACAAATTCAATTAATAAAAATATAAAAAAATATATAATAGCATTCGTATTTATAAAAAAATAAAAAATAATAACAATCAGTCAGGGAAACTTATTTTGTGTGCAAGTATGTTCCAAAACAGCAAAACCTCTCTCTTGTTTCTT
The DNA here is from genome assembly GCA_038994665.1 of Podotricha telesiphe. Taxonomy (NCBI): domain Eukaryota; kingdom Metazoa; phylum Arthropoda; class Insecta; order Lepidoptera; family Nymphalidae; genus Podotricha; species Podotricha telesiphe. The sequence continues at coordinate 293,622 of JAOYRR010000132.1, read as the reverse complement.
TAAAATTACATAATCTTCCGTAATTTTCATTTATTCAAAGGCATATGCATATATGAGTTCTCAAGAGATATTTAAAATTAGTTTCACGATTCTTAAACGTGGCTTTTATGAGTCTTCTTACATTTTTTGGCAGCTCTCTTCTATAATAATATAAATCAACAAGCTTGTACTCGCAGTTAGGAAATACCTTTGTGAGAGTGAGTGCTTTTTACCAAAAATATACTGCACTATTTAATTACTACGAGCCTTGCAATTTCACTGACAGTCAGCTTGTCTTGGCGAATATTGTAAAATAAAACGGTGAGTACTAGTCGATTTGATGATAATTATGCACCATTTATTTAATAGCTAGGTAATAGGTCAATTAATATATTTTGTTCGTCACTTTGTTGTTCCACCGACATTTTTATGCAATAAATAATAGAGCGCTAATAAACTCAGAAATCATGTACGACATTTACTTACAGGTCGCAGCGCATTTGTATGGAAAAGTTTCAATATTAAGTCGGCACGGGTTATCGTTTATAAAACGGGCTAATACTTTTTTCTAGACAATATTACATCATTACGAAAGTTTAAAGAAGTTATGCGTAAAAATATCTCGAAGTCGATATAACGGACACCCTAATGTACATATATTAAAGATTTATGCAATAGCAAAGCTGTTCAAATAATATATCTTATTATGTATCTTACAAAAGGTATGGATAACGGAAAAAGTTTAAAATGTTAAAAAAAATATTTAAGTAACTTTAAGTATTTTTTTTTACATTTATAAAGTGTTATTCACATACCTAGGAAATTGTAAAACATTTTTAGAAAACCTTTAAAAATTTCAAACCCATTCAGGATTCAAATCCACGGTTTCCAAGAGGCACGGGTTCGAATCCTGCTGTTTTCAAATTTTTCTAAAAAGGATTTTTTTTAGGTTACTTATGGTTTATTAGACAAAAGGCATAGGTAGTTATTTAAGGTTATTAGAAAAAAATACAAAAAACAGTATACAATTTAAATTTACTTTTAAATATAAAAATAACAAAGAGAACAGAGAGCCTAGTTTTATCTCTCTTTTCCATTTATTTTATTATTTAATAAATATTGTACATTCTCAGTCCGAGTTAGAGCTAAATATCACTTTCAATTTTCATCTCGTTTTAGTAAAATTAACTTCAAAAGTGACATTTAATATTCATTAAATACTAATTTACGTCTTTAAGTGCAGAGATCAGTAGATTATCAGAGAGTATCAGAGATAATCACAAGCATAATACCTCAGCTTCACGCATATGCCCAGCATTACGTGATAAGTGCTCGGAACTCAACACCGTGCTTTGTCTCACCAGAGCGGAGGAATGAAAATAATTTAAATGTAATCATTTCTTTTATTGGGGAGCGAACCTATAACCATAGCATTTAGTTTACAGTCAGACGTTTTCTCACTGCGCCAGAAGTTTTCTATGTATTTATTTAATACGCTTATTTTTATGTTAGAGTAAATTGATATAGAAATCTAGACCTAGTGGAAGTGCATTACTTAGTCTAGACCTAAAAGCTTCATAACAGATAATTGCTTTAGCTAACATAGCTTTTATACTTGAAATGAAAATAGACTGTTCTAATGCAAGACCATTTATAGCTATCTTTAACAACAGCTAGTAAAATCTCTGGTTTTATTTAGATAAGATTCCAAACGTAATATAAAAATGGATGGATTTTTTTCAACTTCATAGTTTTCCCGCACTGTATGTTGGTTGCCGAAACTCAACGCCGTGCTTAGTCTTGTCACTAGAAGAGAGAAATGAAAATATTTTAAATATAGTCTTTACATGGAATTCAAGGTTCTTGTGTTATTTCCATTTAACCATTGTGGCCCAGTGACAGGGAATTGATCTGACTACGAACACGATTGGTTGTAGGTACGATCCAGACACGGAGGAATGATTATATTAAAAAAATATATATTCTGATTTCTTTACTCTGGTAAGAAAACCGTTGAGTTCCACTATTCAACGCGTTATGTATCGGTTTTAGACGGCAAGTGTTGAACGGGTTCTGACTACAGAATTGACAAGTTCTGTTATTTTCTTCCCTCAAGAAAAATCTTCAAATAATATTGCATACATACATATATTCCGTCCAAGTATGATATCACAGGGAGTTATAAAAGTCCGAGTGGTCGTTAAATTTACTGCTAATCTAATACCCATTAAAGCTATCTCGTTCCGACACAAGATGTGGAGATTTATTAAAATGTCTAAGGTTAACACCACTTACGCTAGTTAAGTATATATTAATTTGTAGATGAATTTTATATACTTTTTTTTCTAATTAAAATTTTCGTTTTGACATGTTGGATATTTTTGTTTTGAAGTTACGAGTTAGTTAAGAGGGAGAAAATATATTTTTAAAAAGTAATGATATCATCTTTTCTATATGAGTGTAATATTTATTTTCCGCGTTTAGTTTTTGTAATGCACTGTTAACAAAAATGCCTTTCTATCCAATTTATAGGATCCAAAGTTTTACTTCATGTATTAATATAATAATCATCATAGCTCACTGTGTGTGTGTGTATCATTGTGTGTTGAGGGGCGAAACTCAATGCAACACTTTGCTTTAGGTATTAGAACGGAAAAATGAAAATAATTAAAGTATAATAATCATTCCTCCTAGTCGGATTCGAACCCACAACAACTGACGTTTACAGTCGGACACTGTCCCACTGCGCCACGACGGGCAATAACTATATGGCTATTAAGCTATGCTATTCGCGTAAGTTAAAATGTTGGTGTTCGTAACATTTGCATACAACTTTGGTTAAGATCCCTTTAGAAGCAAAACCGAAGGATTAAAGAGATAGAATTATTTATTTATTAGAAATTAGAGAAAATAAAAAAAAAACATTTACAACACATGTACAATATATCAAAATTTCATTAACTAGAAGTGTATAAAAGTAATTCAATGTATTATTATAAGAGCATTAAGCGCTTGTACAGATTAAAAAAGGCTGAAATACCGAAATTTGCTTAATCTTAGTATTTTGAAAACAAAAAAAACAACACGTCCTGAAGTAACAATCGGTATTATCATTTACTTTATAAACGTCAAAGTATACGTTTCTATAATGAAGAGCACATTAAAGTAGACCGTAATCGATATACTATGAACTTAATTAAACTTAATTGTTTTCGTCTGAACAAAAAGTTTACGATTGTAGTGGATTTTATTTAGTATACACTGTAATAAATGATTCTCATTTATAGATAAATTATATTAAATACTTTGTCTCTGAAATGAATAATATTGACTTTATTTTAATTAGTTTTAGATACAGATTTATCAAGAAGATAAAAAAAACACCATGTGGGTGCCCATCGTGTTGCAGAGAGAATAGCTCGGGGCAGTGCTTCGAACTTGTGACCCAAGTCTAACAATAGAGGCTCCTTTATAATGTATCAACGTTTATTTCCACTATCCGAGTTCCTTTCTCTACCTAACCAAATTTCAAAAGATCTTAATAATGCTGTTTTTGAAATACTGTTCAGAAACGAAATGATGACAGTTCTAGACAGGCTGAGTTCTTTTAGTTGGTTATAGGTATATTTATCATTAACACATATGTGTTAATGACAATGAAAATATGATTAAATGCTATATTATGTATATACATAATATAGAATAATGTAAATAAAAAAGTAAAAAAAAATAATGTAAAAAAGTCTTATTAAAAGTTTTACCCGCATATCAGGTTAATCTGAGGGAATCTAGTGATAAGACACTACGTTATGCACTTGTCAAAATCCCACATATTGTGTTAATATAATTTATTATTTTGTTAGGTAGAGACAGGAGCTCGGTCAGGAAAGGCTAGTTTTTGCCCCTTTAGCCCACACTTGTGGCACAAGCCCCAGGCACTGCTCGGAGCTTCTTTTTTTTCGTGGGACATCCTTAACGAATACCAGCCCGATTGGGGATTCGGACGTGGTTATGTGGTACTCCGGACAGGCGATGCAGGCTGTCCGTATCCATGCATATCCATGGATTGCTAATGAGTTTCTTCTCTAGATAGATTATCCTAAATATGCAAGTTATTGCTCCTATAGGTATTCAAAATAAAATTAGATAGTAGATACATACGTTTTTATTAGTATTTATAAATGAACATTTTAAATGAATACTGAAATTTAATTTGTATAATGGCTGCGAAAATTAAAAGCTAAGTAATATAATGTATTTTAATAGTCAGGCCTTTTTATATTAATATTTATTGCAAAGTTGCTCGTATTATCACATCATTTACGTTTAATTTAAATAATATAAAATATATTATTTTTTACATAAAAGTATATTAATTTTCACACTTTGGTAAAACAAAATGAAGCACAGACGTATGATGTACTAGATTTCTCAAAATGATACTAAGGCGACTATAAAGTGAATATAACCAGTGACATTTTTTTAATACAATCGATATTATGAATTTATATTGGAAATATCAAAAAAAAACAAGACAAATTAATACCAGGTGCCATTGCATTAGGTATATAGGCAGAGAGAACCTAGTGTCAATACATTTTGCTCTGAATGAATTTGTTCGGTCTGAATTCGAGACATTGCGTGTTGGGTGGCGGAACTAAACACCGTGCTTTGTCACCAGAGAGATTAAATAAAAAAAATTAAATTATTATTCTACCGAGTGGGACTGAAACCTCAGCCAATCCTGATTACAGGAGACTTTCTTATTTTTTCCTTTATATACAGTAATCAGTACGAACTAACTTACAGTAATTATGTACTTATCTAGGTTTCTAGGCTCTCTCGTGGCACAGTGGGACAGCATCTGACTGTAAATGCGATTAGTTACGGGTTCGATTCTCACTCGGGGAAATGATTATATTTAAAATATTTTTATTTCAGTGAACGAACTCAACGCCTCGCTTTGTCATAGGTACCAGATTGAAGGAATAATAATATATCATTGTCCCTTGAGGGAATCGAACCCACAACCAATCGCGTTTAAATTCCGACGTTATCCTATTGCGCCCCGATGCCACTCGCCAATGTCACTCATCTAAAAATATAATATGTCTTAATATATAAGAGTTTTAGTGTTTTTAATATTTTTAATAACTATATGAATATTTAGTTTGCTAATAGATTTACAAATTGAATTACACAGTAAGACTCAAGACCCCTGACTCCTTACCTTGCATACTCCTTATATTTCAACGCTACCGAGCTAGATAGCTATGAAACTTTTCAACTACATAAATGTTAAAATCAACATGTACCTAACAAAGTTACCTTCTATTATAAACTACATTGTCGTATGGAAGTCATCCTACGTAAAGATTGAGAACTTAAGCGGTGGTAGTTAAAATAGCTGATATTATGTTATTTTATGATATTATTATAGCGCAATTTGAACTGTTTAATTAGACAATAAAGGGATTTATATAATTTATAATAGAATATATTATAAAATTTACAATATACATGAACAAGGAAAAGGTTTTCTTAATTTTTGATTTTGGGAGAAGTTACTAATATTTTTGATTCCTCAGTCTACTTGGACAGCGTTGTAGAGAAGTTTTTCCAAACAAAAAAAATTGTAGAGAAGTGTTTCCTAAACACTTTCCTGTGAAGAACTGGGTATTGGACACAGGACGAAGATGGCTGAAGCTTAAAAAACTGTTTTACACAGAAACATTTTAGTTAGGTTAGGTTCCTGTTCACCTATACGAGTATGTAGTTGATGTTTTACTGATATTATACTATATAAAATTTTAAGAATATTTGAATATAAACACAAGATATATCAAAAATATCGATACATTTGTACGATATATTGTAAAGTATCGATAGAACTCAACGATATATTCAATCGAAAAAAATATCGATTTATTGAATGCGATCAAATGAATCAAGCTGACACAAGAAAGGCAACCAGAGTTGAGAACAGTACTCAATGTGAGGCCGAACCTCAGCCCTATACAGGGCCAATCGGTGTTTGACAGCTTCTTTGGGGCCAACTTGGCCTTGCTTTCTAGATGATCGCGATACTGACAGTCACTCAAAACGTTAAGGCTCAATATGCTGGTTCTGGGCGTGGTTTGAAGAGGAATGTTCTCAAAAAATAGTGACACTACAAATGGAGTTTTCTTAGTGGTTAACGCAAACTTGTGTCTTCTGGGGGTTAAATTGAACTATTTCCTTTCACCTCATAAGGAGACATTTCCGATGGATTCATCAATAAAAGGGACTATTTTTTTTCGGGACTCGTCGACGTTTTCCTGAGAAATATTCCTGAGATGCACGACGTCCACCATGCCATCGTCTGCATAGCAATAAATGCAAAGATCCTCTAACATGTCATTGATATGGAAAAGAAACAGACTTGGGGGACGCCAGCGTTCACGGGCATGTAGTTATAGCAAATACGCTCAGTGAGAAAGCTGGCAACCCACTTGCATAATTCGGGAAGGCCAAGTTATTGTGAAACTATATTTGAAAAGAGCAACTGTTAAGTTTCTCGCCCGCTCTTCTCAGCAGAACTGCCTTCTGAGCCGGCACTACTGATATTTTGTGTTAAATGACAATTTGAAAGTGCTTGTAATGGTCTATTTGAATAAAGAATATTTTGACTTTAATTTTAAACAACTCTGCACAGTACAGTAAGTCCATGATTTCATGGACTAAGGATTTATTTTCTGTAATTATTGTTTTATTTTTATTTTTAGCATGAGCTTTAGGTTCGATTGTGTGTGAGATCGATGTGCAAAAATCAATTACAGAAATAGTTTTACCTATATATTTCAACTTCAAAAATCAATAAATATAAAAAAAAAAACAGCTTCACACTTAGTAGTAGGGCAGCTTAGTAGGGCAGCAGAAAGTCAAGACACTCCGTTCTCCATTTTCAGTCCGAATCGAGACATTGAAAGTGAGAATGGCGGAGCTCTATGCCGCGCTTTGTCTTGTTTATCAGATCGGAGAAATGAAAATAATTAAATTACGACCATTTCACCGAGTGGAAATCGAACCCACAAACAATCGCGTTTGCAGTCAGGCGCTGTACTTCTACTCCGAGAATTGGTAGTATAAATTTCCACATAACATAATTCATAGCGTCTGAATTTTTGATCATTCCCAAATTATTTGTTATATTGAAACATGCATGAGTGCAGGTGTTGCACTTCGAGAGTAAGATATAATTTCGTGAATAAATTGCATTTTGCATACATTTTGTATATTGGCTGCATTTTAAAAAATAACAAACGTATGAAGTTTTATACTTTTATATATTATTTTACACTATATACGTAAAAATGAAATATTTCAACTAAAAATACTTATCAACGTTTTTTTTATTTATGCAATAAAAAATTATAAATACGATAAAATTTATTATGAGTTATATATACCCTTTTTATTTTGGGTGTCGTTTATAATAAGACATAGACAATATCCGTCAAAATAAGCCCTTGTATCTGAAAAAAGTAAATTGAATGAAATGGTAGTGTCAAGAGGCTATTGTGGCGCATATAGCATTTGACTGTAAAGACTATAGATTGTGGGTTCCATTTTCACTAGGAGAAATGATTATATCTAAATTATTTTAATTTATTTGCTCTAGTGCAAGACAATGCAAGTACAAGACAAATTCATATGGAACGTGGAGAACAGAACGGACTACCCTGTTATGAGAAAAAATTATAAAGTTGTAAAAAACCTGAAGAAATTAAATACCTACATAATATCGTCAACTTTGAAGAGTTTCCAGTAATTTAACAAAGTGCTTGTATATTGTTAGCACTTGCGTCGAAACTAACGTTCGTGTTTAGCTAATTTTATTGGAACCAAGGCTTTATGGTCCATTAAAATGAGCTCTTACCATGAATTCAGATTCCTTATTCAATAATAGCTGTGATACTTTTGTGATACGACAAAAAGTATTTATAGTAAATGACAAAGACGAAATATTCGTAATAATATTGTTATTTTCTATATATGCTAAAAAACTCCTTTTTTGGTAGAGAGATAGTTGTAAGTTCGATTCCCACTCGTGAGGATATTTATTTGTGCCTATACACGCGACTCGTAACATAGTCTAGGAAAATGTAGTTACTTTAGCGTACCCAGAAAATAATTTTATTGTTTAGGCAGGTTTAAAATTATTTCGTTTCGTAGGAGGCCTTCGTGGCGCAGTGACACAGTATGTATTCGTTATTATGATTGGTTGTGGGTTCGATTCCCACTCGGAGAAATGATCATAATTTAATCATTTTTGTTTTATCCGCTCTAGTGAATCAGACTAAGCACGGCGTTGAGGTGCACTACTCAGCAGGCAACGTCATGAATTTGGGCAGAATAACAGTGTGTCTTGACACTAGTTTCTGTATAAAGTAATAACCCTGTTATAAAGGAAGAGAAAAGAGACGAGCTAAAATAAAAATATGTGGTCCAAATTCTCTTAAAAAATAATACTTAAAACGTATTTTCCCTTCTCAATTGAAAAATCAATTAAGTACAGTGAATTCAATGCGTAGAAAATGGTGTAATTACTTACCGCTTGCAGTCTTGTACCCAAATTATAGAACACAAAATGCTTCATCAAATTGTGAATAAAAACCCTATAAAATCATAAATTCACTTTAACTTCGTGTTTTCATAGTACATAGTGACGCGTAATGTACCTACTTTCATTTGAGCCAGCCGTGGTCGCTCATAAAGCTGCGGCACTGTCTGATTCTGCATTTTTATGCATTTTGCAAAAGCACGCCCCCTGATTGCTGATAATAAATTATTTTTATGTACATTTTTAGTAGATTTTAACGTCGTAAAGCTTTTAAGACTTCAGTAAGGGTTGGCAGTGCTAATTAATATGTTATTAGTACTAAATGTTTAATATTAATTACATAAATACTTTCATTTTCTTCAATATAGTGGAGTTACCTTATATTTAATGGAGTTGACAAAGAGAATCGGTGATAAGTCACTTCATTCTTGATTTATGGCCAATTTATAGAGATACTAGCGACCCGCTCGCGGCTTTACTCACATGATTTATAGCCGTTTCGTATTTTCGACAGCCTTGTCGTGGAATCAAGAAATTCCCTGAAACAGAGAATCACCCAAAAAAAGTATAAAAATAAAATTAGCTTCTTGTTCATCCCAAGATTCTATAATTTTTTTTATCACAATAGGTTCAGCGCTTTGGCCGTGATGACAACACAGACAGACAGACAGAATAGAGTTACTTTCACATTTATAATATTAGTTTATATGAAAGTATGGATTGCACATTTTTTACTAGTAAAAACAAAAGTCACAAAAGAAACATTTCCATATAGAACTTTGTGACACTACAAAACACCGCGTGACCTAGAACGTGACGGTGTTGTGTGACGTTCTTGCAAATGCGACAAAAGCACGCGAGTAACCCAATTATAATATAAGTAGTGGAATGAAATGGGATGTGCTCCAATTCAAATAAATTTTACGCCTAATTTTAATACTATTTTATGCAATAAGGTGCGGATCTCGCATTTTTTTATTATTTTGTCCATTGCCCTGAACTGTAATCAAACTTTGGAAGTTTGATTGCAATTGGTTATGGTTATGGTTGGCCATCGCGATGATATTCTGACACTGCTCCGCTGACCCATGACGAGATGGTGTCAACAAATATGAAGTTTACAAAATGTTGAACGTAATAAAAAGACTAGTGTCTGGGCACTCGGTCTCTCTACCTTTTTTATAGTGAGAAAATCCCACATAACCCACCTGACTGGGCATTCTGGCGAGATATGTAGAACTCTAGGCCAGAAAATATAGGCTGCCTGAGTAGCCACTAAAACTTCTCGCAATACTCGACCGCCACTGGCCGAGGCCACAGTGGAGGCAGTTTTCTCTACCTTGATTTACAGGAAAAACTTGAAGCAGCTTTTTAATTATACATTATAATTGTACCAACGAGTGTAGATCGCTCGATCGGGATGGCCACTATATGCTATTGTCTAGATAATCAGTCGTTGAAGTAATTTTTTTATTTTTTTTTGTGAAAATCTTTCTACCATGATACTATATATATACTAACAAAAAGTTCAAATAACCGTAAAGAAAGTTCGATCTGAGCAAACGTCGTCGTATATCTTAGTTTGTTAGGATATTTGGACGCGATCCAAGAGGCGCAAGTTTAAATCTTTATATGTTACATTTTTTGTAAATGTTTTACATGTAAGGGTTCGAAACTAAGCACCGTGTGAAATTTATGATGTGTTTTACATTTTAAACTGTTTTAGTTATGATAACAATGAACCTGTTAAGACACAGTGCAGTTTTGAGTTACACCAATTACCACATACGTAGTATCATTAACCTAATTACCTAACTAACTTAAAATCAAAATAAAAATATTATTTTTTCAAATATGCTATTACAAGAACTTTCCAATCCTCAATAAACATAAAATGTCAGTAATTTCAGTCATGCCGGCAGCTACCACTAGCTCAGATGGCAGTTCTGCTGAGAAGAGCCGGTGAGAAACTCAACAGTTGCTCTTTTCAAATATAGTTTTACAATAACTTTATATCTATCATTAGCCTCCCGAGTGAGCATCAACAGATAATTATATAGTAATTCCAATTATAATTAAATAGTAATTCCACACATTAACATCAGAATACTATTCCCGGACAGAATAATACACTTTCCACAAAAATATATTTTTATATTGGGAAATCAACAAAAAGAAAAAATGTTGCCAAACTATGGAAAGATAACACGTGGCGTTGAGTTCTGCAACTCAAGGTATAATGTCTCAATTTTGGACAAAACGTGGGGAACCAAGTGGATCGGTATTAGGAGCGAAATACCTTGCTGCAAGCGATAAAATGCGTTTAGGTGTTTTTTTATTAAAACTAATAATAAAAATCACGAAATGACTAGCAATTTATACGTAAGTCCATTACAAAAGGCCAGAGAAGCTTTGAAAATGACCGACTTTTGAAGTTTTGGAGTAATATAATAAAACTTCATAAGCGTTACGTTCAAATTCAGTTAGCAGGCATTTTTCTAGATGGCCATTAGAGGAGCGATTTTTTAGTTTTTTGAAATAAATATCCAAAGGCAAAGAATATGTGTAATTCATTTAAAAATGTTATTTGCACGTTAATAAGAAAACATATATATATATATATAATATATAGAACGTATGGCTTAGTGGTAAGATCACTTGGACGGTTCATAAGAGGCGCAGATTAAAGTCCCGCTACGTTAAAAAAAAATTACGGTTTCTTATAATGTTTTTCTTGTCCTAAGTATGCGAATAACATTATAAAATTATAAATCATACTTCGACATAACATTCTCCTTTTCTACACGGTTGTTCTTGGGTATGATCTTTTGGTAGCAGAAATTTGTATAGAAAAACTTTACAGAGATGCTAACAATAAATATAATTTATAATAATTGTATAAGGATTTCGACGTAGCTAAGAACGTAAAAGAACGTACGAACGACTCATGGTCGAAGCGCTTGGATGGTATACAAGAGTCGTTGGTTCGATTCTCGGCATGTAAAAAAATTTAAACGTTTTCTTGAAAGGAACAGAGCACACATTTTTACTGGATTAAGTTGCTTCATAAATAAATGAAGCAAAAATTAAATGCAGTATTACACGTAATTCATTAAAAAATGAAAAGTTTTTTATTTTAAAGTATTAACATCTTCATTCTTCTCCACTCTCCACTTATTTATAAATAGTTGTTGTTAGTATGCCATAGTATGCCAAAATATTATAGTGGAACCACTAACTATATGATGACTTTAAATATTTACAAATCAAAAAACTATTATCATAAATAGAAATATACATATAACTTAACTTTTTACAAGACAAGACAGTTAAAGACACTCAAATACAAAGTGACAAGTTTTTATCTGATTTATGTTTACTAAATCTCCGATAGTAATCAATATTTATGATAGCATTAACAATAGCTTTGATAGCTATAAACAAAGCTATAAATATAAGCTTATAACTTGATAATGGAAGATGGTGATGTAGCATATTTCGCAGTCTTATCAGACATACATATATTTGTAATTTTGTCTCTACACCCAACCGGGGAGAGGGAAAACGATATCAGAACGAGGCTCTCTGATCGTTGAGGTCAACGCCACCCGCAAGTAAAGGTGGGTCCCTGGTTAGGCCTTATTGACCTGCTAATGTAATTTCGGAACCGGGTGATTCCGAAGGAATGGTTGTCATAGAAAGAAGTTGCTATGTGCTGCCAAGGCGGTCCACCAAGCTGAGTGAGACCCCTGATTTCTCAGAGGAGGTCCAACTTAGGCGACCAGCGACAGAAGCAGCAGCTCAAGAATCTGGAGACCCTCTCGAGACCTCCAACCTCCCCCAGGTAGGAGTCTTATCAGAAAATAGGTCTTTCTAAAGGATATCCACAACGGACCGAGTCCCCCAATGGCATCAAAGCGGAGAACGGAGTGTTTTTAAACTAGGTTCTCTCTACCTACTCCCTACCTATTTTTTTTATAATTACTTTTGCCAATTACTCGTAGTGATTATACATGTGGTCTGTATCTTTTGTTTGCCTTTTAAATAAATGAATTAAAAATGTATTATATATTTTTTCAGTAATTTAACTACGAGTATGTATGTAATTATGTCACTATAACATAATTATTTATAGGAAAGTATTTCCCAAAATGTTGAAGTTGCCTTGTCCTTGATACAGTATGTGATATATCATATAATGAAGAAAGAAACTGTCATGCAAGATTTCAACAAATTTATTCATTTCAAACATTACTTATTTAACATTTAGCTACGATTTCCCTAAAATAAATCAAAAACTTTTTGTTCACTAGAAAGCTCAAATAAAATAATATTTTACCTGTCAAAGGCATTTATTAAAACATAAAATTAAAAATTCTATAAAATAACGTATTTCATAGCCCGTCTGCACCCATAAGCTTAGTAATATGAGCCATCTTCATAATTTCTCCCGAGACTGCGCCCTATCGTCTACTTGAAAATATCACATTAGATTATTATTACATTTGAAATTCTACAATTTAAGAAGAGTAATTTTAGAAATAATTAGGATAGTGTTTTACAAATTTACATGTTTTATTTCGTATATCTCAACTATACGTCCTAAATTGTAAGTGTAGACAAGAAAATTCTAGTGTCAAAACACTCTCGTCTCCGTTCGGCGATTTGTGTAACCAAGAATAATATAAAAATGCTTTGCAGGTTCTAGAAATTTTTACGACATTCTCAAATTCTTTGTTTGTGGTAGATTTTGGGCATTTTAAAGTAGATTTTTTAATCGTTTAAGTATTTATACAATATGTTTTAATATTTTCATAATTCTATATAACACACGTATTTTTCAGCATAGCAGGTTAGGCAGAAAGAAGCCAATGTCAAAACACTCCGTCCTCCACCCTCCGCCTTAATCCAATACAACTCAATGTGGTGCTTTGTCTTGTCACTAGAATGGACAAATGAAAATAATAGTAATCCTACTAATATTATAAACGCGAAAGTTTGTGAGAATGTTTGTTACTCTTTCACATAAAAAACTAGCTGAATGGATTTTAATGAACACATAGGTTACAAGTAATATAGACATTATACATCAGAATTGAACAACATATCAAGTAAATATCTTATGTTCAAGCCATTAAAGCCAAAATAGTGAAGAATTGTAGTCAATAAATTAATATGGTAGTTAGATACTTTAATCGCTTCTGGTATTTAAAGTAGATATAATGTCTTTCACGGGTTTCATTCGGACAAATATTATTTAAACCGAGTGCGCTATACTACGGCGTGGCCGACGCACGGCGGGTGAGATGGGGGAAGAAGTTGCTCATCGCTGAGTGCACGACCGCGACCCGAACGCGGACAGACGCGTGAGGGCAGACGTCATTGATGATTGTGCCTGTTTTGCGAATTTTCAAGGCATTAACAATTTGTTAAAAAGGCATTGTTCTTAAAGCTATTATTAGTTATTCGTCCGTGTTTTGTTATTGGCAGGTTTTTATTTGGTTAGGATTTACACGTACAACACGTCGTTACACGACTTCATTTTAATTATGTAAATAGGTTACTTACCTGTTAATTATAACGAATGCGATTTGTTAAAAACGTATTGTACTAAAAGTAATATAGGTCCAGGGTTAGTTAGTGGCAGGTTTTTTTTTTGGTTAGGAGTTACACATAGATGCAAAAAGATACCTACTTCATTATAATTTTAATTATAATGAAGTAGGTATAAGTAGGTATTTAGGTTATTTACCTGTAAATTATTAGGAATTTATTTAAATTATAGATTGTATATGGTTGTAGATAGCAAATTGGTCCTTTTTTAGTTGTTTTGTTTCATTTATAATATAATAATGTGATTAACGTAACAGCAATAATAATGTAAAATTTATAATAAAATATATTTATTGACTCACGGAAGCGTATATACGGTATATATACATGAAATACATTCATATACATGAAATACATTTATATACATGAAATACAGGTATATACATGAAATACAGGTATATACATGAAATACATTTATATACATGAAATACAGGTATATCCATGAAATACATTTATATATATTAAATACATTTATAACGTAACAGCAATAATAATGTAAAATTTATAATAAAAAATATTTATTGACTCACGGAAGCGTGATTTTGTTTTCTAATTATCAAATCAGAATTGTTTTTTGCCTATTCATGACTATTTTGCTATAATTTTAATTAAATAAGCAAGTATTGCATTTTTCAAGTATAAATAAGGAAGCGTATGAAAAGCACGAACCTACTAACAATTATGCCGCGAAAGCGTAAGTCTAATCTTTCCCAAAGCTGTAATATGGCTCGAATTATGAAAGTAGCTAAACTTAACTTAACTTAACTCATAGAGCTGCCGAGACACCAGAGCAGTCCCTGGATCGACGTTGACAGCATGCTGAGTATCTAGCATCTCAACGGGCTTCTGAGACACCCGGACAGTCTCAAGCTCGGCGTCTTCAGCAGGCTACTTACATGGCGTCCCAAAGAGCTACAGAAACCGTTGAAGCTGCTGCAGTTCGCGGACGCGCTGTTGCTAATAGGGATTTCGGCAGGCGAAGCCGCATGGGGGTCGCTAGTAATTTAAATATAATGAATCCCCTGAGTGGAAATCAAACCCACAAGCATCGCGTATACAGTGAGTCGCTCTCACACGACACAACGATCTCAGGTGAATATAGTTATTTCAAAATATTATGTTTATAAGATACTTCTCGAAAGTCTTTACATTTAATTATTTTTATTAATCTAGTAATAGCAATTTTTAAATTCTTCTGCTATTTTAAAATACATAAAGGGGCTCTCTAGCAGTAACACGATTAATGTTTTAGAGTTAAGCTAAATAAGGGTTCAGCCGACTAAAGGATAACATTTATCACTCTGCGAACTAATGGCATACAAATTTGATAAAGCGGAAGTGATGCTCGGTGTGGTTTTATTCATGAATTACGAACCACTTACATTACGTCACTTTTGATAGTTTTAAAAAGGACAAATTAAAAACACATATAATTTTTATTTTCTCAAGCTTTACAGAGAGAACATTCACTATATTATTATATCAATCCGTCTTCTGCTTTCTGGTGGGTAAAGAGATGTTCTTAAGCTCCTATAAGCTACGCACTTTTTCTAATCAGATCGGAGACCAAAATATTTTTATTTTAGTGTTTGTACCCACATCTCTAATCTAAATATAGATTTAAATTTTTTACGTTTATTTAAATTGTTTTTTTGTATACTGCCACCTGTTACTCTATATTTTAACTTCGGTAAGGTAATTCCCCAAACTAGTCAAAATTTTTGAGAATCCATACTGAATAGATAGAGGGCAGTAGTATTATTTACGCTTTACTTAATTATACATATATTTTTAAGTGTATACTGTTAGGTAAGATGAGTTGTCTACAACTAAAATATGCCTTGATATATTCTGCCCCTAGAGCAAGACCCCCCGGACGCCCGAGCAAGCCCGATGGCTGGATGTCGTGAAGCAGGACATTGGAGCCAATGGGCTGACAACTGAGGATGTTGCAGAACGTGCAAAGCGGAGAAGATTAAGAAGGCAGTCCCTGGCTAGGCCGTGATTAATGCCAGGTAGAAACAGAGATTTGTAAAACTAACCTAACTAAACACTTAAGCAATAAATAAATAATTATTGTAAAGAAAATATCTTTAAACATAATAATAAAAAAAAATTCAAAATACCAATGAAACCTAGTGTCAAGACATGCCTCCGCTTTTGCACTTGCCGCCCGAATTCGGGACAATGCGTGATAAGTGGCGGAACTCCACACAGTGCTTTGTCATATTACCAGAGAGGAGATAAAATTATTTAAATATAATCATTCCCCCAAATGAGAATCTAACCCACGACTATCACGTATACCGACGCTGTTAAAACACTGCGCCACGATCTCAAAACGACTTCTTTTAAGCGTAAAATAAAACATAGTTGAAAAAGGTTCTAACGCCATCTAGTATTGGTTACACGTACAATATACTTCCTTACGTAATATACTCAGAAACAACCCCTTGGAAAAATAAAAAGCTTTTACCTTTGTAATAAAAGATGGCATTGTATATTAAAAGTTTTCTTTATAAACTTTAGAGTGATCCTGGTTGCACAAAATCACACAATATTTTTTCTTTTATCAAGTTTCTTTTTATTTTTAAAAGTGATATTATTGAAGTATATACATATGTTTGTACAAAAACATGCACCTTTCTCTGTGAAATCGATGTTAGTTGACTGGTTAATGCACATTAAGTTGCGCAGCGCCTTAATGAAAAAACGTAGAACTTTTTTGTCATGTATGAAATACGAATGAAATACGAAATGTGTGATGGCGTGCCGTGTCGGTAACGTAAAGTGTATACATTTGGAGCGGCGCCTTATATTTGTATGATACTAGCTATCGCTCGCTACTGTGTTTAAGAAGCCCTTGCAATAAGTCTTTTAATATTTAAATAAAATCGAGTCTAAGTGCTAGTGATATAGATACTCCGAAGGAATATACATAATTTTTAT
Organism: Podotricha telesiphe; assembly: GCA_038994665.1. NCBI lineage: Eukaryota > Metazoa > Arthropoda > Insecta > Lepidoptera > Nymphalidae > Podotricha > Podotricha telesiphe. The sequence continues at coordinate 276,479 of JAOYRR010000132.1, read as the reverse complement.
GCTTATTTTTAGTAGTTTGGGCTGTACGATGTCTGTTCGTCAATAAAAAGTAATGGTAGAGTTTCGAATTAGAACTTCGAACGTAACTCTGTTTTATATAGAGATAATTTACGGTATTGAGATAAGCATACTTTTTTCTTCCATTTTTTTAGTTTTTCCAGGAAATTCACTGTTTAACGAAAAGGCCACAGTAAATACGAAACAGTTCACGCGGGCAAAGCCAGCGTCACTATTATATTATACATATATGTTTAAGTTTATAATAATTTTCAATACAACCGAAAGCGAGTGTCGCATTACTCCATCTTGACAATTTCCTTTCATTGACTGATGCTCTTTTTATTTCATTTAGCTTTACGCCTCTTCCGCATAGTAGTTTAAGCCTAGTGTTTAGGCACTCTATTCTCTACTGTCCATCTGAATTGACACTGAAGAGACACTGAGTGTTGAGTAGCGGAACGCAACGTCACCCTTTCTTTAAGATACCAGAGTAGAGAAATTATAAGATATTAAATATAATAATTTCCCCGAGTGCGAATCGAACCCACAACCGATAACGTTTACAGGCTGACACCATCCCACCAATATGGTGTCACTTTTCATATACCAGTAAGCTTAAAAAAAGCTAGAAAAAGCTAGTTAGTAAGTAGAATAATTTGAATAAAGTGATTGAAACTGAGATGTATATAATACTATGATTCACGCAATTAGGAAACAGATGTCATAACAAAGTCGTTGGAAAAGTGCCGGATAAGCGTAAATTAAGTGGTGCGATTTGACTATTAAAGCTTTCGATCAGTTTTTTATTACTAGTAAGCTGTTGACGTATTACTCGTCTCCTTGGCAACATGTATGTTACTTTAAGCCACAGTGTTTGTCTATAAATCGAGCCTACTCGCTAGGATTAAGCTTGAAGCAAAAATAGTTTTTTCATTATTTTAGTTTTATCAATGCATCCTGTATTTTAATTGCTTAAAAAAGTGTATCTGTGATAATACTTTTGAGTTACTGACTGACTGCGAGACAACGCCCAGTCAAACTAATGTCAAAATTTAGCAAATACTTTCTTGAAGAGTGTAGTTTTCTATACCACAAGATTTTGAAATTGCCACCGGGAAGGAGAAACATCAAGATTTAAATTATGTAGTCCACGTAAACATAGTTGCGGGCTATAACTAGTGTTGTAAATAAAAACCTACTAATATCAAACACTGCATTGTAAAAAATATAAAATCGAATTATAGCAATATTCTGATGCTATTAATACTAGATACATATTTTCTTAAGTCCATAGTGTTTGTCTTTAATTAGGTTAATTTTTCCAAGCAGATGAACTTTCAGTTCCACCAACTTAAACTTTCAAGTTCCCCTTTGTAGTTTAAAACGTAATAAGCTCAGTTCGAACGAACTAACAAATTGTGAGTAGCGCATGGTATTGACAATTTACTAGTAATCCATTTTCCGCTTACATTCTGCATAATAAAAATAATAATATAATAAATAAGAGCTCATCGGGGCGCAGTGGGACAGCGTCTGACTGTTTGTGTTCGATTCCCACTCCAAGTAATAATTATATGCAAATTATTTTCGTTTCTGCGCTCTGGTACCTAACAAGCAATGACTTGATTTCTACATTCTCTCTGGCTACATGCTATGCGAGGAAAAACGTGAAGCTGAATAAATATGTTAATACTTCATTGCATTTATATATTTTTTTAAGTTTTTAGTTTTATGGTTCATTCCTAGCGGGGTAGAATGGAGAGTCAAATGCTACGAGCCCTTCATTCACCACGTCCACTAAAACAAACGCTGCATAGATACTACTCGGCGGGGATCCTCTTGCTTTTTTACACAAATTTATTCTAGTGTCATCGGTACTGTATTCTAGAAGAACACCAGGGGTCTCCACTTGTATCTTTTAACGCTCGGTTATGCGTAATATAATATGTTTAACAAAAATACATATTGGGTTGACTTGTTATGAAAAATGGCGGCGTTATTTGTTACTTATTATTAGGAAGGTTGAAAAGCCTTCTCTGGAAGTCTAATACTTGATTTTTAATTCAAATAGTTTTAAGTATGTAAAAGGCTTCATATCCAGTGATTATCGTCGCTTCATGAGGTGCTTTGTTAAAAAGGTTTGTTACGCATTAAGAGAGAGAAGAGAAAGACGAAATGCAGTAAAAGTATGTGTTCTTTAATACAAAATATTGTAGTAAAAGAATTCCTCGTGTCAAAATTGGCTATTATCTTGATTCTCCGTCTAAATTAGAATAAATGTCTATATTTTGGATATAACGATACCCCCAAGTGGCATTTGATCGCGTAACTATGATGGGTTCGGATATGTCTCGACATTACGATTACTACACCTTATATACTCGCAAAATATAAATATGTAACATCACATAGCCATTTCTCTCAGTCCTGTATTATAATACGAACCACGCTACTACCAAGTCTTGTCCAAAACATTTATCTCTTATTGCTAGTAGTTGCTAGTACATGATGTTTTGACAATTATTTATAATGGAATCGAGCTCATGTAGCAAAATTTTCACTGAATTATTTAATTTTTCTATCCTACTATTAACTTAACACATAAGCATATTAATATCAAGTCACCGGAACTCGCAAACCTTGAAACGGTTCCTCTCAGGTCTGAGGCATTAACTGTAGTGAACCGGTGGTAAACTGTTTGATGTTAAAAAAATGAAGCACTTAATATATTATTTTGAATAAAATTATTTGACATGGATTTTGACTGACAATTCACAAAAAAATGACGTAATAAATCTAAAAGTTGATTTCAGAATTTAATTTGAAACTGTCCGTCCGACTTGGACGATGAATTTCACAAAAGTTACAAATACAATGTTTTTACTTGGTAAAAGGAATAAAAAACTAACAAATATCCTCTGGAAATACATCAAATTTAAGCACATTCCACGTAAAATCCAAACTTTCCATGTCCCAAAGTAAAATTGATTGTTGGTTTTTAGATTTTATTATTCAAAAACCCAGTAAGGTAAGTTGTTGGTTCATTACGCGAGCAAACTTCGCTAATTAGTCATGTTTTGTATACGGCAAGCTTGAAAAATTGTTCGCAAGCGTTTCATTTACTCAATCTTTTTATAATATTTTAACTTTCATTGGTGTACAGACAATATTTTATCTTAAAATAACATTGAAGACTATTTATTATTAGCTTTACTCATAGCCGAATATTTATTTTGACATAAATCCTAGCACATGCATACTTTTATAAAATTTAAAGACTGGTGACTGAAAGCCTTCGTGGCACAGAGACAGTATCTGATTTTAAACACTATTGATTGTGGGTTCGATTCCCACTGATTTTCATTTATTCACTCTGTACCTGCCTACAAAGCGCGGCGTTGAGTTCCGCCGCTCACCACGCAATGTCTCGATTAAGTGTAGTCTAAGAAAAAGCGTACATTTAAAGCAAATTTTTCCTCTTGCGCTTCAATACAGTGAAAGCGTAAATAGGTTTAAAAAACAATGATGCTAGTGAAGTAATCTATGCAATAATTTATTTTATTATATTCGACGTAAACTTTTCTATTTTTCTCTGCATCGACCCTTATATAAAATAATGAAGAAATATAGTGGTGTTTCTTTTCTCTCAGTTTCTTTGTAACGGAACGCTTCGGCGTAACTAATGATATTGAACACTGTGCATTTTCTCAAAAGAAAAGCAAAGTTTAAATATTCTTGATTTAAATAGGCAAGCTACTTTTGTACAAACATTTTGTACAAACAACTACTCTCATACAAACCAGCTTTGAAAGACTTTATTTACTCAATATTATTATTTTTTATAATATTTTAAAGTCGAATGGTAAATAGGCAAATTTACTGCTCCCTGTTATATGAAAACTTTACAAGCGATGGTTATTAGTTCGATCCTCACTTATGAGAAAGTTTATTTAAAAAAAAACATTATTTTCTGGATTTGAAGGATGAAGTCGGAGGATGTGGTGTTGCAAGAACATAAAAAAATATAAATGAAATTTTCGACCAAACATATTATACACAATATTGTAATCATTTCCCCATAGCAGTATTCAAACCCATAACCAATCAGGTTTTTGGAGAACAAGGAGACGAAACTCCTTAGCGTTCCATGGATCCATTGAGCCATAGTGCCCGTGCGTTCCCGATTTCAGGGCAGACTTCGAGGCGCTTGCGACCTAAGTGTATACTTACGGGCCCATTTCAAATAAAGTACGGCTTGCCTCCACTGTCCGAGCTCCTGTCTCCTCCTCACCAAATTTGAAGAGATCCTTCTAATGCCACCTTCAAAATGCGTGCTAGAAATGAAGGGATGATAGGTCTAGACAGACCGAGACCTTTTAGTACTTAGTGAAGAGATTTCAACTTTCACACATTTCTACCGTGTACAAAATAAATCTAAACCTATTCCTGGTCAATTCATTGCATAGATCAAAAGACTTGTTTACTTTATAAATATGGTCTTTTGAATATTTATTTCCTATGGAACTGTAAGTACTACTACTATTACACGCTTTAGGTTTCTGGCTGACGAGATAACAAAATTGTAATCGAATTTATATTATTTTTTCATACATATCCATTTTGATAGTCTAATCAGGATCGATAGCAATTAGAATACAATTGTTCCGCTTAGAGATCAAAGTCACAACCATCACGTTAATAGACATTGCCACTGCACCATGATACTCTTTAAGAAGTATAATTTTTAGTTCGGAGAAACGGCTCCAAGAGAACGAGTGCATTTCTCATTCAAATGTGACAAGATCGTAAAATACCAATGTACGTGAGTCGCTTGCTTTATTAGTCCGTCCATAGAAAAATATTCCGTGCTCAATCTAACTTCACACTTCTACGATATGACCTGATTTCGAATACAATCAGAAATTTATAAAAAATATATATTTCTCGTCATATTTTCGATAATTGGCCATAATAATAAAAAAAAAGTTACCTATTTGCAGAAAGAAATATTTGTTCGGTTATTATGAGATTATGTATCTTGATGTAATTGGACGTCTCATTGAACGGTGGTAGCGAATGGCAAACTCATTTAAAATGTTTGTTTGAAAATTTAATAATGTTAATGTTAAGGCTTTGATATATAGTTGTGGATACGACCTCCACTCAGAGTGAAGACTATATTGAAATAATCTTCACATCCCCACTCTGGTAAGAATCTGGTAAGTGTGAGTTTCACGTCTCCACACAAAATATCTGGATATCGGGCGGAAAACGGACTGTGTTTTGACAGAACGTTCTCTTCTTCGTCTACGTGGCATTAATTCCGGGCTAGCCAGGTTCTGCCTTTTATTAAGCGGAGCTTCCGTCTGGGTACTAGGGTCATTAGCCTTGCCCGTACATGACACGGTAGCACTTGCCCACTTGTCGCAAGTTGTAGGGCGATGTGCTTGCGCGTTTCGCGGCCTTATCTTTTTACCGTCCCTTGAAGTAGCGAAGAGTGGTTTTAATGGAGCGATTGCCATCTGACCTCCAAAATCACTTTTAGGGGTACCAGGTAGAGTAGGAGGTGAAAGAGGGAAGGAAACCAGGAAAAGGGTATAAGAACACCACTTTCATAGATTGGATAGAAGTATGATAGTGGTGGCATCCGAGAGGTACTTGGCAGGGCACCCTTTGCCTCTATGTAATAAAACATATGTCATATCATCCTCTCTCTGTATGTAATAAGAGTGTAGTTGTATAAAAAAATAGATGTTTTCTCACAACTTTTTATTCAGCTCCACGCTTTTTCCTGAATAGCAGGGTAGTCAAAAAGAACCAAGGTAAATTATATGTATATATTTATGTAATCTAAAATATACTATTTCGCACTTACAAATTTATTTCCTATACGACAGATTGTATGGTAGACAAGCCTATTTAGCTTTAAGTCGACCTTTTGTGCATATTAGTTATTTGTATGGAATAAAGAAATTATAAATAAATAAATAAACTTAGTATCAAGACCGTACATTTTCCGCTTTTCTTCAGAAACTAGGTTTTAGGTACCAGAGCGTAAACATTTTAATATGTTATAAATATAATCACTGGGAATCGAACCTACAACCATTCGTTTACAGTCACTCGCTTTCCAACTGCGCTACAATGGCCTCAACTGATTTCTCATACTGATTACATAAATACACTGTTAGATAACGTGTCTTCAAATGGTATTCTATAAATGTATACATATAATATAAATGTAACTGATCGCTGTCTGAAGATATATGGAAGATATATGTAAAAGAATATTATTATGGGCGTTTATGAATATATTAGAACCCAAGACAATGATTTTTAATTTTCTTTTCTGTTTGTCTGTTTATCTGCTTGTGTTTTTGTTTGTACACGCTAATCTCAGAAACGGCTTAACTGATTTCAATGCAATGAGAATTGTATTGTGGTAAACTTCCCTTAACATTTAGTGTTTATTTCATTTTATTTCAATTAAATTATAAAGTTAAGCAATGTTTGTTATTTAAGTGAAGATGCAGACGGGCGAAACGATGAAATAGTTTAGTCGGGTAGTTTACGCAGGCAAAGCCGCGAGCAGGTCGCTAGTGATATGATATATATCTTTTCAAAATAATTGGAGAGGTTTTTACACAAGGTCCTTTCTGTCTACACCTTTAATTTTTCTCTTCTCACTTGGCAAAATATAGGAAATGTGCAAAAATATCGTAGTCAGTTGAATTCGTAAAGAAGCTTATTACCAAATAATACACGATTATTACGATCGCGCTATGTTTTTGCTCGCAAGGAAATAAATTGGAAGGCTTTGTTCATTTCATTTATTATCTTTAAACATTCGTATAACAATATTTTGTAGGTACGGTGTTTTTTTCATTACGATAACAATAAGACTCTTATAATACGAGGTATTTAAATTGAATTAATTTAGTTAAAAAGGAGAGTTTTACTAAAATCGCTAAATTCTATGCTGACTGACTGACTGACATACAATTTCCACTTGTTTCTTCGGTAGTTTCAAGTTACCAAAGGATCTACATGCTTATATGTGTTATATCTCTGGCAGTCAGTAACGGAATAGTTTTATATAATATATATTGATTGATATTGCGCTTTAGTTTATCAATCAATCAATGTCGAATTGATTTTAAATTTTAACCTAATAGAATTAAAGTAATTGTTATTGCCATCCATGTGAGTATTTGGTATTTTATGTAAATGCACATATTTGTAGTTTCTGAAATATACACCTGTTACATGGCAGCATTGTTTGACATGGGATTTTTGACCCAAGCCACACTATTTACTATGAACTTATTGTAAAATGATATTTGATTTATATTTATAGACTTGCTTTTCGAGCTGGTAGTAGCTTTCGGTCGGACAGATATGTTGTGTTAATAGACGATTCGAAGGTATTTTGATTTGGTTAGATTTGTTTATATTGCCCTACCATCGTGCCGCAGTGTGACAGCGCCTGACTGTATTCGCAATTGTTGTGGGTTCGATTACCACTAGGGGGAATGATTATTGTGAAATTATTTTCATTTCTCCGCTCTGGTGATTAAATAAAGCATGGTGTTAATTTACTCCGTCAATTTTAACGTTTGCACCTTTTTGACACTAGGTTATCTCTGTATACGCTGCTACACTATAAAAGCAGATCAAAGCAAAGCAGAGCAGAGAGTAGATCATATTTAAAAAGAAAATCAATTTTTTTCCCGTTTCTTGGGAATTTCGGGATATGCTTCCCAGCCCCAGAAACCTACATTCAAAATTTCAAATGTCTACGTCCGGTAGTTTCGGATGGGCGGTGTTTTACATAGGAGTATATAAGATGTTTATTTTAAATGTATTTATTTACTATATTTAAAATAGGCCTCTAATAGAGTAGAGTAGTGTGAAATTTATGATTTACCAAATTTAACGATAAAATTACGAATTGTTATTTTATCACAACTTAATTTACCGTGCCTCTTAGAAATAAAACCTAGAAGTACTACCGAGTTATAAGTGAATAGGTGAGGTCAGCATAAATAATGAATTGAATAATAAACAAATAATACGATATTTTTCATTAAAATAATTAAATTATACAATGAGATAATTAAATAACTAACCATACTTTGGTGTAAGTGTTAAAATTCTTTTATCCGATTTAAAATGCAACAGCTGTCGCAAATTATAACGCTCTCATGCACTCAGTTCATAAGGCAAGTGTTTAAATATTAATTATTATTCTTATTATTATTATTTTATATTATACTAGTCGTAGTACGCTACCCCAAAGAACCTACATGTAAAATTTCTGCTTTCTGCGTCTAATACGTTCAGATGTGTTCTATTTAATATCAGCGACCCGTTCGCGGCTTTCCCCGCGTGAATAATAGCTGTGCCGTATTTACGTACAGCAATTTAATTCCTGAAAAAAAACTAAATATTGTGTGAAAACGAAAAGAAGCTTATATTTATACTAAGACCCTAAAGTATAACATTTATAATATTAAGAGCGGATATATATATGGGTCAGGGGAATAGTGTAACATTATAGATGCGATGGTTGAGAAATCGCTCACGACTCGCAGGATATTAACAAGACAGCGTGGTGTTAAGTTTTGTCATTGAAAACGCAATGTCTCATATTTAGGCGGAAATTAATAAAAGAGTGTAGTTACACTAAGCCCGCTTCGTACAGGGGATGTGTAAAGCAAGGTAATTGATATGTTAATGATTGAAATTTATTAATGATTCTACTGCCATTTGCAGAAATATTCAATTATGTTAGTAACATAACATGACATTTTTATATATACAAAGTTCACGTGTATATTATTATATGTATTTAGAGATTGTTTTTATTTAAAATTATGTACAAAGCTTGTCAAGGTCGCTGAGAACCGCTGTATGCGCGATTACAATTGAATTTAAATTGAAAAACATTTTCAGAAAACATATAAATATTTGAACGTAGCAGTTTTGAACGCGCTCTTCTCGAAAACCGCCCATCGCATGGCTTAGTGGTTAAAAGATAGAAGACAAAGTGCAGTGTAGATATCCCGCCACTCGAAATTAAGACTGGCGTTTTAATATGAAAAAAATTAACGCAGGACCCCGTGGAGATCCTTGTGGTGGCATATGTCCAGCAGTGAACATCAAACGGCTAAGACGACGACGACAAAAATTAATATACGTACTTTCCTTCCTTTTCTTCAGTAAAAGTGACAAATGTAGTGCTGTTGAATGTAGCAGCAGCAAGACCGATACAAACATTTCCTTAAAACATAAACTTTACGTTGAGGTTACTGGGTGGGAACTCTAACAACTATTCACAACCATTGCGTGTATACCAAAACAATCCTCAATTACGCCATAGCGTGTTTCATAGTTTAAAATACAATAACAAAAATTAGTACTCGAAATGAACGAGATTAATATGAAAAAGTAGTTTAAAACGGCTGAATACAGCCGTAATTCGTTCTTCCGGTTATTACAATGGGCGTCTATAAATCCCGACTCGGACCGGCTATAATGCAGATATGACATGTAATTGTATGAAACATTCCATATAATGAGAGTTATGACAGATCATCGTGGCGTAACGGGACAGCGTCTGACTGTAAACGCGATTGGTTGTGGGTTCGATTCCCATATGGAGAATTTTTATGTTCAAAATAATTTTATTTCTCCGCTCTGGTACCTAAGACAAAGCGGTGTTGAGTTTCGCCACTCAACGCGCGATGTCTCGATTTTGCGCGTAAAGTGGAGAATGGCGTGTCTTCACACTAGGTTCTCACTGACTAACCTGCTATGCGGGAAAAAAATATTAAGTTAGAGAGATTTACAGTTCATGCAGGGTAGGAGATCCGAATATTGTAAGCAAAAAGTTAAATTATTTAAACTTATAATTTACTACAAAAACGTATTTTTTTATTTGTTGTTTTACCTATGGTCGTATGTAAGTCTAATAGATTAATTTCGTAAGACGTACGACTTACGTGTTTATCACTTCAGTACTTTAATTTTTTCATATTAAAACGCCAGTTTTTATTCAGCTTCCCGCTTTATCCCATATATCAGGGTAAGCTGAAAGAACGTTTTCAGCTTTCCGCCTGAATTCAAAACACACATGGAGTGTTGATAAGTGGCGGAACTCGACGCCGCACTTCGCCTTCTGTTTTTTGACTTGAAAATAATTAAAATATAATAATTTTTCCCAGTGGGAATCAAATACACAACCATCTCGGTTACGGTCACAAGCTGTCCTACTGCACCTAAGCACGGATCCACCATTGTGGGCGCTATGGACATGTCCACAACCCCTTGGCGCTTGGTCGTTTCAGGTTTTTGAAATAGTGAAGTCGTGTAGTGTACGCAGGCGAAGCAACGAGCGGGTCGCTAGTATTTAATAAATACTAAATAACATTCTCTGTTGCCAAAAAAATAACACTAATATTCTCTGTTGCCTGTTTGGGTAGTAAAAATTATAAAAATCTCTATACAGAGAGTTGCTAGCAAAAAAAATTGTTATGATAAGCGTATATAGAAGATATGGTTAGTGGTAGGAGCGCTTGGATGATTTTAAGAGGTGCGGATTCAAGTCACTCTAAGTATAATTATATCTACGTTGTCTTAAAAAAAAATCATAATTATATTGTCATCAAAGTTTGATCGGCAAAAAATGGGTCAAAAAGGCATTGCTAAATTTCCTAATAATTATGTATACATGTATAAATACAAACTAATTTAATATAAGCGTGTAAAAAGAGAAAAGAGTGACTTAAAACTTCGCTTCTCTCTCCATACGAGAGACGTAATATACACTAATATTAATTAATATTTCAGTTAATTTTAAACGCTAAATAACCATCATTCGAGTTCTAAGCAAAGTTTACGACTAATTAGTTTGTGTTTTGCGCAAATATTGTAACCAATACAGCCAGTCTATTTTATATAAGACGTGTACTTTGGTTGGAATGATTAAGCGATTTTAAGTAAATATTTGTTCAAACAGTAATTGACGTCTGAACCTACGATAAAATATTATTTAAAAGAATGTATATATAACAAGCTTTTGGATGTTTTTTTCAAAATTTATTTTATTGTACAAGGTAAGCCTATTCATTTAATAACTATAGTAGGTTAAACAAAAATATGTCTTCTGCCATTTCGTTGTGGCGGCCATTTTCAATTAACAACAAAAATTATAATTATTTATATAATTTTTAAAAGTGTTTTTTATACATTTAGAAATTTGATAAACAGTTTTTTAGAAAAAGTATAAAAATAAATAAGTTGTAACAATCGTATAATAATTCCGATATTCGCATAGCGGCCAGCGCGCTTGGACGCTTTTCAAAAAGTGCGGGTTCGGATTCCGCTGCGTTAAAATTTAAATTAAGTTTTTTGAAATATTTTTCTTATCCTAAGTTACCCTTAAAAAATGTTAAAAATATTCAATAATTAATGGAATTTTTTTTTGCCCAACAATTGTTCGTACAATAATCTTTGGGTAGCAGAAATTTGTAAAAACGTTGCTAGCAACAAAAATAAGTTGTAATAATAATGATAATATATTAAAAGAGATGAAGAAAAAGAAAGAAAAGAACGGAATGCAAGATTTACGGAGTTAGCCTAGCTGATCGAATCCACAATAAAGAGATACAAGGCATGACAGGTTACAGGTTAGTGAAGACGTTATAAAAAGAATGAAGCTCATGTGAAATTTTGAAATGAAAGACTACCAATCTACCTGTGACCGCGGACTACTGTAAAGTGGTTACACGTCGTATTTTCTAAAATTAGTTTAATTTCATAATGTTTAATAATATTAATTAATCATTAATCAAAATAATCATTAAATTAAAAAGCTAATATTTTAAAACTCTACAAAATTATTAAAGAATAAAAGTGCTAATTTTAATATAAAGTTTAATAAAATTGGTTACAAGTTGTCTAAAATATTCAATGAACCCACACCTTATCTTCGTCATTATGATGTTATATATAACACTGTTTCAACTGTTGACCTTCAAAGATTTTTGATATCTCCATAGGATATTGTCCATTTTTTTTAAATTTTATCAATATTCTAGACAAGAAAGATGCATTGCATTGTAAAATCTTTGTGTAAAAACATAAAAAATACTTCACTCAATATAATAAAAATAAGCATATTTACCTATGTACTTTAAATTTGAGTTTTCTGATTAACTATAGTAATTGAATCAATTTTTAAATGTAAAATCAACATATCTATGTATTTATAAGTTTAAAGTATATAAACCCCTCCGTTACACTTAGACCGAAAGATACTGGACGTAGTCAGCTAAAATTTGGGGTGTAGGTTTTTTGGAGAACGTAGGGGAGCACTAATAACTGATTTACGATATAAAATACAGTTTCACGCTTTTTCCTGCATAGCAGTGTAGTCAAGAATCTAGTGTCAAAACATTCCGTTCTTTACTTTCCACTCGAATTCGAGACATTGAGTGTTGAGTGGCAGACATCAACAAATTTAAATATAAACATTCTCCCAAGTAGGAACTGACCCCTCAACCAATCGTGTTTACAGTCAGCCCACTCCTATCCCACTACGCCACGGTGGCCTCTAATTCTAGTTTACTAATATACTTAAATATCATAATTATACTTTTAGTATATAAACACAAAAGTACATACAAATTCATATATTATCTTAAACAAACATTAAAAAAATTCAAGGCTTTGCACCTGACAGTACTACCACTTATGTTCTCTCAACAATTTACTTAGAACCTTATAAATATTAAAATAAAGATCGAATTCCGCTGAGTTTTCTTAGAATCTTAAACGCATGCGCCCAAAGTTGGCAAAACGCGTGTAAAACAGAAATTTCAGTATTCAGCTTAACACCGACTGTTACCAACGTTCCGATATTTCCGGAAATTTACAAAAAGCGCGCGATTTAATTCGATTCAATTTCTTCCGGTATTTTTATTCTATACTTTTAGTGTTGTGAGTGTTTTGTGTTTGTGTGTTTGTGTGGTAAGTTGTGCTTGTTATATCTTTTTTTATCTCTTTCAAAAATATCACTATATTGGGAAAGATAACTTAAAATTATTTAAAATATTCTAAATATTTCGATTCATGTTTAAAACTACTTATACACGTTTATTTATTGACAGAATTTATTCTGTATATTTTTTGTTACAATATAACTCTACGTAATATCTCTACGAGTAAACTAACTTAGACTCAATTGAGGCTAGATTCTTAAAAATAATATTAAATGTAAGAAAAATTGTAGGCTTACATTATATCATTCGAATATTTACTTTCTTTTTATAATTATATAGTTAAATATTATTGTAATGATTAACAAGTCATTCAATAATGAATAAAGATATGAATTTAAAATGACTTATATAATAAATATAGTAAATTAATATTTTTCATATATTTATTTACATAATCTATTTTTAACACAACAAATTCGTCTTTATGATTTACAAATTTACATATTTTAATTTGCAATTTTTATTTATGTAAGTCACGATTTCTTGTAAGCTTCAATATTTTTTATCGTTTCAATAGAATAAATATGAAAACCAGTCAAATTCAAACTTGAAATGATCGGAGTTTCAAACTCAAAAGAAATAAAATTTCAAAATAATTGCTTCCTTTTTAACTGTATTTGGCGTTTTAAAAGTACAACTGCTGAGTTTCTTGACGGTTATTATCGGTAGAACAGAACTGAAGAAGGTTTCTACGAATCAGCAGGTCTTTTACGAATTGATTTAAGTGATGATTCAAAAATACTTTTTAAAGTATTGTTGAAGAAAACTTCAATAATAAATAACTTTAAAAATAAATTCAATAGTTTAACCATTATTATATACAAATATATTTTTGGTTATAGCAAATATACATTAAGATATGAGTAAAGCTGAAAAAAATATACAAATTGGTCCTATTACTTACACAAATTATAATAGGACCAATTATGGATAATTTTCCTAATAGCCATTACGTTTATTTAACTGAATATCAAAGAAGCAAAATGAGTAAATATTGTAAGAAAAACTGTAATATTGTTTGGAGTTTAAAGACATTAACAATTTAAGTAAAATATTCGAAGCGTTAAAAAAGAGACCATATAATATATGTAAATTGATATTGGCGATTACAAAGAAGGCAATGCTCAAAGGAAATGCTCGTATATAATTTGATTATGGTTAAAACTATACAAAAATATGTGTGTATAAACAAATACGAGTTTTTAATAGGTGTATGTTATTCTTGTTTCCCGGAAATATAAGGATTTTGAATTTAGAATTTATTTTTTTATACGTCTCACATTCAGGTTATTGAATTTCAAATTCATTTTTTTTACAGTAAATTAGTATCTTGTAATATCAAATATTTTTTTTTACTCAAACTCACCTTTTTACTTTACACACCGTTTTTTAGGTGCTCATTTATTATTATTAATTCTTTTCATCCTTTCAAAAGGATAAATTTGAAAATCAAATTTGAATTCATAGTTTAAATTAATAATTTTCCAACTCAAGAACATAAAAATTATACTTAAATAAAAAATGTATATAAAATAAGCATAAAAAGAAACAAAAAATTAAATTAAAAGAAACAAAAAAAAATTAAATTCGGTATAAGCATTCAATGGCAATTTATATACTCTGTTCTTTTATTTGTGATCAAAATATTAATTATTAATTTTGTTTATTACCAGGGTAGGCAAAGAGGACCTAGACTAGACCTAGAACGCATGGCTTAACTGTCAGAGCGCTTGAACGGTTTTCAAGAGGCGCGGGTTTAAATCCCGCTGAGTTAAAAAATTTATACGTTTTCTAAATATGTGTTTTTCTTTTATACGTTTTTTAAATATGTAAAAAGTACAAAATCAATATATTTTTAAAATTATATTTTGTTTAAATTATGAATTGGTTAGTTAAATTTTCACAGTCACATGAAAAAATGGCTACCTAATGGCCCTTAAGAGATATTAGGATATTGCCAATGTATACATTCCTAGAACAGACTTCGTTAGAATGCTAGGTTAACATGAAAATATTTATTAGTATTATAAATACTTTTATTTTTTAGTTTGGTTTTATTCTAGAGCTCTTACAATTAAGAACTTTTTTGCAAAACTATAAAAAAGTAATATAGATAAAAAAAATTAGAGTGTAGATATGAAACTCATTAATAAAGATTTTAGTTTTTCCACCGTCTGGTCAAAGTTTAAAAGTAGCTAGCGTTTCGACGAAAGGAAAATGAAATAAGAAAAGAGTAGTAGCACTAGGGATATAAGCTTAAGGAAAATAATTCACTTAATACGTATGTATCGTCATACATATGTATCATATGAACAAAATAACGATATTTCTTTATATCATATATGAAATGAATTATTTATGTTTATAACATTCACAAATTTATCCATTCTAGAAACAAACAAATAGCAAGCAATTTCTTTAAATATGCAAAATATGCGTCAACACTCATATTTTTATTTGAAGCGCATTTAAAATGTTATAATACTATAAATCATTTTTACATATGAGTACAAGTCTTTTTTATGAATCAATGATATTGCAAATAGTGTAACACAGTTATCAGATTAAGAAGAAAGCTACTAGTTACAAAAGTAGGTTTTCTCTTACCTAATCTATATATGAGTAAGTATATACACTACCTTAGGTACTACCTATAAAACACAATGAATGTGTAAAAGCTGTAATGCTATAATACTATAAATTACTTCTATATATATGTACAGCCCAAGTCTTCTCATGAATCAATGACACTACAAATAGAGTTACACGATAGAATCTTCAAATTATATTCAAGCACGCTTGACGGTAATCTGTTCAATTTACGTCTGACTAACAGCCGCCCTAGAGCTTTAATAACTATTAACAAATTTTAAATTAAAGTTTACCTCAAGCTCAGTATGTAGAAACTTGTAATCTTGTAGAGCTTTGTTTGCTTGGTGTTAACTTTGTATGGAGGTGATGCATGTGGGTGGGTGTGTTTTTGTAAAAAATATTTATAAATTAAGAATTTTGAGAATTAATTTTTTCATTATTTATTTTTATTTCCGTTTACCACTTTCCGCTCCAATTCGAAAGTATTTTTATTAATTTTTGACACTATCGAAAAAATTCTAATTGTTAAGTAGCGGAATTCAACGCCGCGTTTTGTCTTGTTAACTAGAGCAGAGAAATTAAAATATTGAAATTATGATCCTTCGTCCAAATGGGAAGCGAATTCATAACCAATCGTGTTTATAATCAGAAGCTATACCACTGCGCCACGATGGACTTATGGCCACCATTAATTTATTTAAATAAAATGATCTATATATAAAAAATTGCCTTAATGACTGGCTGACAGGTAATGCACAGCCTAAATTACTGGGCGTAGAAAGTGAAATTTAGTACACAGATTCCTTCGAGAGTATAAGAAAGTATCAAGAGAGTATTTTAAGCAAGAACAAGATTTTACAGTTTATAATCCACAAATCGCAAACTAGTTACAAACAAAGGTTTTTGTGATTGTAAGGCAGTTATTTCCAATCTTATAATAAAGGATAGTCGATGCATTTTTCATTTTATTTTTCAATTTAACATATATATTTTACGTAAGAATTGATATGAGATTTGTAGCTTATTCAGATTTTTCTTTGTTTCTTTATTCTATAGACAATAACTTGACTAACAATAAATATATATATGTTCTAAATATATATTTTTTTGTTTTCATCGTTATATTTTTTCTTATTTTTCAAATCATATACAAATTACAGTCACCTTGAGTCACAAATTTAATACATTCACCACTTTAACTAACTTTTTCTTATTATAAGTCTGTTAATAGTTAGAAACGAAACAATTTTATTATTAGATAAAGTTACTCGAAACAACACTTGTTAGATATTACTAAAGACGATGTAAACATCAAGGTTATATGAAAACAAAAGTATTGCCAAGTACGATATAGTTGTTTTCAGAGTAATCTGTAACATCCATTGTTATATAGAAGTAATTTCAGAACACTTTTTATTAGTTTCAGGATTTTTTCCGCATCACAGTTTAGTCAGGGAGATCACACTTGAATTAAATTATGAACACACATTGAATAGAAATCGAACCCACAACCAATCGTGATTACATGCAGTCACAGTTCCACTGCACCACGATGGCCTTCAGAATAGTTGCCACCTAAACGGAAATATATATTTTATATATTTCTGTTTAGGTCGAAAGCCAAGAATTTTGATTTAATGTTTTGTGTATGATGGTTGTGAGTTCTATTCCCACGCCATACCACAAGGTTCTCTCTGCCTACATTGCTATGCGGGAGAAAGTAAGAAGGTAAAAAATTTTTTTGGTATATTTCATATTGGCTATGGGCATTATCGATTATTTCTCACTTTCTTGACTTGACTTTTCAAATTGAACTCGACATAAAACATTTATTGTCTCTGGTTTTTTTGTAACACCCCGTTCCCATAAAAATTTCGTGATGAATTCTATTAGTGCCTGCCTACATTCCCCAAGCAACATAAATGCCAAATTTCAGCTTTTTGCAATTAGTAAATACGGCTTTGCGTGGTCTGTCAGTCAGTCATTCAGTATCACAAGTGTTTTATATACGTAGATTTCAAACGAGCCTGTGTTTAATGTGGCTATCAAACTTTAACTTGACAAATCCATCTACTTAGGACCATTCAACAGATGAATAGGATCATAAACCCTAAGCACCTGATTTTGATTTAGTTTCAAAACCAAGAGCTATATGGCCTTAGAGAACCATCTAGTGGTACTTACCGCAACCTTGCGGTCAGTCAAGTTATCAGAATTATGCAGGCTGCTGACTGCTATTAACGATTGTAGCTTAGATACATATTGGATCGGCTGTTACTGAAATGTGCCCTTATATACACGGAAAGGGTTAAATGCCCTTTATGGCTTGAGTAACTAATTGAAATAGATATATTTTTAAGATTTTTTTAAGTGTTATTCGCACACTTAGGAAATTTAAAAATACATATTTAGAAAACGTATAAAAATTTAAATGCAGCGGGATTTGAAAACCGTGCAAGCGCTCTGGCCGCTAAGCCATGCGTCCTACATCCAGCTACGTTGAAATTCTTATACGCTTATTACAACTTATATTTGTTGTTAGCATTCCAACCATGTTTGAATTAATAAGATGTTTGATTTTCACGGATTACTGTAAAGTGCCCGGGAACTTCGTATTTTCGAAAGCCAAAATATATACTATTATTTTATAACAATGGTTTCATTTAAATTTCTAAACTTTATTACACAACGGCATCTTAGTACATGAACATGACTGACTGTATATAATGGCTGTGATTTCGATTTCTACTTGAATTCAGAATGAATTCAATTACCTTCTACGTAATTGAATTTATTCTGATAACATTACGAAATTAAGATTTTTTATTATTATAATAATATATTTTTTATCATTAGGTAATTAGTACCAATATTATAAATGTAAATACGCCATATTTCTATAATTAAGCATTCTTTGTTCATCGACACGCTTTTTCACGCTTATCGGGGGGTATTCTGAGAGAACCTACCGTCTAGACACTCCGTTCTCCACTTTCCGAGCGAATCCGAGAAATAACGGTTGCCTTGGCACCAGAGTGGAGAAATGATAATAATTTAAACATAATCATTCCCCTGAGTGGGAGTCGCATCCACTACCATCGCGTATACATATGCTGTCACACTCCGCCACGATGGCCTCTAATCAACAATTATACGACACTAATCGCTAGGTAAAATAAATCTTGTAATATTTGAATTAAATGTATAGTTTTTTTAGGTTAAGCAAAGACTTTGTTTTTAGTTTTTAATTTTTTTGGTAAGCTATTTTATAATACAAACTTATATTACAGTAAATTAATCAAGATTGTAACTTTTAAAAGTCTAGTCTAGCCAAGTTTAGTGTTCAACTAAAATTTATTTGTGTAAGTGACCCATTACATGTTTTTTATTAGGATCTTGCTTTTGTACTTGGAGCCTAAAACACGGGCACGTGCCAAGGGCATAGCCTAAAATTACGCAGGAGAAATATAAAAAATATATTATTTCTAAAGAAACTTTATTAATACATTCTGCTTAATTTAATTTTTTTTTAAGTAAAGAGAATATAGTGTACAGACACTCCATTCTCGACAAAGCGGAAACATGAAAATAATTTTAATATCAAATAAGATGATAATTCTTTCGAAAGGGGATCGAACTCACAACCATTCGCGTTTGTAGTCCAATACAGTCAAAAATCGTTTAAATATACTTAAATAATTTTGACTTCAAAACAATCATTTGTAAATCTCTAATAAATATCAAAATATCGATCCTGTTGACGGCGAAACAAAAACAAACACGTTTTAAGGGTAACGAAACAAGTATTCGTGTTAAATCCTTTGGAATAATCCGCGGAGGAGCAATTAATGCCGTTATCAACAAATTAATACAGCTTATTATATATTTACGATATAAATCCGTATTTAACGGACGATTAAATATTCAAAGAGTAAATGAGTGTTTTTTTTCAATTAGCATGCGGTATTATTGTGGTATCATGGCTCAGTGGGGCAATGGTTTACTTTAATCGCTGTGATTGTGAGTTCGATGTCCACTCCGTGGAATTATTGTATGGAAGTTTTATTATCATTTCTCAGCTTTAGATAGACTACCGATAAGTATCGCAAACATTTAGTTTAGTAACTTAAAATTTAGTTTTGTTAACATTTTTTAAAGTGTTATTCCCACACTAAGGAAATTGAAAAAGACTCATTTAGAAAACGTATAAAAAATTGAACGCAGCAGGATTTGAACCCGCGCTTCTTGAAAACCGTTCAAGAGGCGCTGCGTTCAAATTTTTATACGTTTTCTAAATATGTCTTTTTTTAAATTTAGTTTTTTTTTTAATTCAGATCAACTTTCGTATCGTAAACTCGCTATGTATTATTCTTTTAAGTTTATTCATTAATTTTAATGACATTAACAAGTAATCCGTTTTATTGGCTTCACGCTTTTCACGCATTGTTATTTATTTACAATTTAAATCGAAAAGACATCAAATAATAGGTTTTAAATTGAAAATTATATTTTTAGAAAGCGTATAAATACTTGGAGCGGGATTCGAACCCGCGCCTCTTGGAAACCGTCTAAGTCCGTCCAACCGTACGCTTTATAAAAATAAAAAATGAAATGTTTTTCATTTAAAAATATTTTTACAAAAAGTATAAATTATGAAACCAAATACTGCAAATTTTAATAATAACATAAAAATAACAATATGGCTTTCGTGACCTTTATAACAACCAACTCTGATTATCACTACGAACGCGTTAAATCTAATGTCCCTGTAAGACAACTTTTCTTCATATTGAATATTGCAGAGTAGAGTATTTATATTAATATCACTTATTAAAACATCTGAAAATCAGCGATTGCAAAGAAAGTTCTTCAGTCACTTCATAAAGTGTGAAGCTGACAAAGAAATATATATACTTGCATTTTTGTATAAGGAAATGATATATTTTCTTCAATAATAATGGGATAAAGCTTTATGAAAAACTTTTACAGAAAAAGTATACAAATTTCAATATTACGCGTCTCTTGGAAACTGTGGACTGCGTGGGTTCGTATCCTGCAACGAAACTAAACTTTATTTTATTTAAAAA
Source organism: Podotricha telesiphe (assembly GCA_038994665.1). Lineage (NCBI taxonomy): Eukaryota > Metazoa > Arthropoda > Insecta > Lepidoptera > Nymphalidae > Podotricha > Podotricha telesiphe. The sequence continues at coordinate 255,736 of JAOYRR010000132.1, read as the reverse complement.
AGACATATTTAGAAAACGTATAAAAATTTAAACGCAGCGGGATTTGAACCCGCGCCTCTTGAAAAACCGTTCAAGCGCTCTGACCGCTAAGCCATGCGTTGCGTTTAAATTTTTATACGTTTTCTAAATATGTCTTTTTCAATTTCCTTAGTGTGGTAATAACACTTTAAAAAATGTTAACAAAATATTTATTTTATTTTTATGTGAATTACATTTTTTAAAAATGCTTTTCTATAATTGCACATAGCACGTGAGATGTGTTGATAAAGAATGATTCTTAAGAAGGTTGAAGATTTGCTATATTATTTCTAGAGTTATTTTTTTGTTATGTCCACACAATTATGCAACAATTATAGAGTGGCTGTTCTAGCAATGGTTGTGAGTTCTGAATCCAGGAATCCAGTAGTATTAGATTCTATTACCTAACACGCAAAACATCCAAAGTTTATTTATGAATATTAAAATAATATAATATTCCATTGAAATTGTCAGTTTTTACACAAACTTTTGTTTATAATAATCATAAAAAATGACGTCGTAAGTTAAACAATATAAAAAAATACTTTTTAAACAATACTAAAACAAAGTTACGTAATGCATTATCCCAAGAGAGTATGTCTGAAGAGGTCGATGATGAAATGAAAGAGGTATATAGGCCCGTGAGTTAAGGCAAAGTTGTTTACCTTAGACACCAAAACTCAACATATTACTATTCGTATTTAATAAATATATACAGATATATATTGAAATTTCTAATTATATTAAGGAGCAGAAAATATTTTTAAGTGTTATTTAAAAGTGTTTTAAAGTGTTATTTAGACACTTAGGGAAATGGATTTCAAATAAATATGTTTTTTGAGACCATCGTAGTGGAATGGGGTTCGATTGTAAATATTGCGGGTTTGATTTCCACTCGGGAGAATGTATATAAATATTTCCTTTTTTTCTATTCTGTCGAATTCGGGCGGAAAGCATATAACGGAGTGTCTTGATACTGGGTTCTTTACACTATGCTTATTTTCTAGGTTTTTTAAACTTTATAATTTAGAATAAACTGTAAAGACGTTTCTTTATGTGGTTTTAGTATAATTTATTTGTGTTTGCAGAAACTTTGAACTAAATTTGGTTCCAGGTCCGTTAAATCAAATATCTTTTTTTTTGTAGAAGTTCAATATATTTTTGTAATTCTAAGAATATTAGTCACTTTAAACTATTATATAATTAATTTCAACCCCTAGCCAAATGAATTCTTTAATATCGTTCGGAGGCTAATCTAAGTTTTAAAAAATATATAAATATACAGCTTTACGCTTTACCCGCATTGCAGGGTAGTCAGAGAGAATCTAGTGTCAAGACACTAGGTATTGCGTGTTGAGTGGCGGAACGCAACGCGCTTTGTATTGCACCAGAGCGAAGATATGTAAATAATTTAAATATAATTCCTGCGAGTGGGGATTAAACCCACTGCGCCATCGCGTCTGCAGTCAGTAGCTGCCCCACTGTGCCATCATCGCCTTCAAATAAAACTTAGGTCCTACAACAATACTAAGAACAAAAGTTGTAACAATATATACCTTAATAGCTTATAACAGTCATACATCAATTGAAAGGCGCATTGACAAATTCAGCTACGTAATGATTAAAATACCGATTTTTATAAATGCCTACTCTTAAAACACCTTGTCTCGAATATTCCGATTCTCAGAGTCGAATATCAAATATTTATTTTTGACGCTCAAATACAGGCACTTGAAGTTAATCGTAAAATATGTGAAGGTCGTTAAATGAAATATAACCCATTATTCCCATTTTTTCCTTAACGCATTCGCCCATTCTTTGTGTGTAACACTTGACACGTGATACATATTGTGTTCATGCATTGATAAAACGATTATATTCTAATATTATTTATGTGTGATTTATGTTTGTTTTTATATGGATTTAAAAGGTTTTGGTTAGATTTTTTGGACAGGAAGATGGAAAGAGGAAAATTGTCATCAATATGAGGCCATAATGTTCGTTCTCAGGGTTCGTGAAAAGGCGTGTAAATAAATTGATTGAAAAGTTAATTAATAATAAAATGAAAACTATTATTATAAGATATTTTCACTTTTACCACCGTCTTAATTAGCATTGTATGCCTACCAAGAAATCGATTTAGGTTGTAATTCAAATTGTAATGCGAATGTAACGTCGTTAGAATAATTGGCTTGATGTCGAAACTTAGGCAATTAAAGACAATCTGACGCGAAACTTATTTACCAAATAACGGCATTAAATACTTATCTTGGTTATAACGTTATTTATTATCAAAAAGCCTTATTACATAGGACAAAATGAAAATAAGTAATGCAATCTTTGAAATTCTAAGTCTAAGCTACACTCAATTTTGTCTTTAGAAAAGATTAAAGCTACTTATAGCCGGTGTTAAATATACATTACTGTGTATACAGTATGAAATTGAAAGTAATCAAGACAAATATTCTTAACTGGTTCTACCCGAGACTTCTTTCGCGTTATGGAATCCTAAAATAAGTTTATTACTCTAAGTTTATATTACTACTTATTACATCAGCTATCTGGCAGTGAAAGTTCCGTCAAAATCAGTCCAAGCGTTCTAGAGTTTAGTCAGGCAGGCCGGCAGTTCAGGCAGACAGAAAGAAAAAAATAAAAAAAATTACACACAGACAGAAAAAAATTTGAAACAAAGACGCGAAAGGCGATTAATATAACCGCCTGAATCGAGATATTGTGTGTCGAGTTACATATAATGGTTTCTATACGTAGGAATCGAATACTACTAACGCATTGACGACTGTACGCTGTCACATTGCGCCCAGTTTTCCTGACATGGATGATGGATAAGCTGGCGATGAATCCATGGAATGCTAAGAAGTTGAACTTAAATAGTAGACGATAATGTGTATCATAAAGGAGGCCTTTAAGACTATTCTTGGGCTGTATATACCCGGCACTGCTCGGAGCTCATCTTTCTGCAACGCTATGGGCACCCTCGTGGTAAAACCATGGAATACTTAAACTACATGGAATAATAAACCATGGAGTTTCGTTTCTTAATCGTTGTGGGGCGGAACGTTACATTTAACGCTGCTTTTAACCTAATAACATAATTATTTAATTTTTTAATTCTTAACCTTTGCTCAAATAAGGATCAATCTCACGACTATTGTGATTACAATCCGTCATTTCATATCCCAAGATGGCATAATATAAGCAACATAAGCTTTCTCTAATAAAAAATTTAAGACTTAATTCCCATAATCATCTAGATACTTTCCACTATAGAAAAAGAGAAATAACAAAGAAAATTTATTAATGACCAATCACGCGTGGAATCTTGAAAAAACACTAAATTAATAAAAAATATACATGATTTAAAAATTGAAATTATAAAATTTGTTATTTAGTAATAAAAAGCTTTGGAAAATGATTGAGTTTATTTGGTTGACAAAAATACAAATAATTTTTTCAGATGAGAGTCTTGAAACAATCCCATCATGATCAAAAGGCATTCGGGGCGCAGTGGGAAGGCGTCTGACTGTAATACTATTTAGTTTTTCAGGTTCGCTTTCCACTGAAATAATGCATGGAATAATAATTACATAGGAATAATCATAATTTAATTATTTTCATCTTCACTCTGATGAAAAAGTCATAACTCGAATTCAGGTGAAAGGGGGAGAACGGAGGGTAGGAGGTTCTATCAGACTACCCTGTTAAGTAAGTAAAAACGCGAAGCTGAAAAAATATATCTTGAAACAATGCTCGTATATAAGCAAAGTTTATAAAATATTCATAATATGGTGTACAAACTTTCTTCAAACGTCTGAAGAATGAAATGATGAATATATTAAAATACAGATTTTTGAACAAGTTATTATGTGGTTAGTTACTTATAAAAGCAATACTTAAGTTCAAAAATTTAATGTCATAGGATCCGGTTACGTGTACATATTTTGAAGCAAACTAGACGGTAAAAAAACAATTAAAATGATCTTGCAAAAAAAGTTTTAAAATAATGACTTAAAATTATAATAACGTAAATTTTTTATAAAATCGTCAAAATAAAAACCGTAGACTCTTTTCGTTACGAAAGTCTTGTTAAAACTGCCATATTCTAAAATATTTCCAATAACACTTTTGGATCTGGATATAAATGAGAAGGGTTCTAAATTTTGTTCACTGTATTATAAGCTAGGCTGATATTTTAAATTAATTTAATTTAATAAGGGAAATATTGTAATATTTTTTAAGATAATCATAGCAAAAAGTTAGGTGACTATAGAATATTAAGATTCAGAGTGAACTTAGTGGCAAGACACTCTGTTTTCTACTTTCCGTCCCAAATTCAGATGTTGCATGTTGCGTGGCGGGACTCAATCTCCGCACCAAGGCAGAAAAATGAAAATAATTTAAGTATAATCATTCCTTCAAATGGGAAAGAACCCACAATCAACTGTGTTTAAAGTCGTACGCTAAATTTGTAATCCAATAGTCTAAACCTAATATTTTTTTCTAGTTTTACTACCTAATTAACCTAAAAAAAATCAAATTTAAAATATTCCATTGTCAGCATGTGTATTTTAGCCTATACTGATTTAATTATTACCTCATCCAATACGACCACGGACGAAATAATTTAACAAATAATTTAAACTTTACCTCGTTGGTTTGAGTAAGTTGATTAAAAACGGATAACCTAATGTTACTGACAGAGCTCGAGGAATATTGGCAAATCGATGCTACAATACTCGCCACATTTAATTGAAAAGTTTTAATAATTTGTTTAGGATAGGCATTGTTTGTTTTACTTAGAAATCTAGATACAAATTTATTTAGCGTAGAGTTTTTCGGTATCATAAATGTATTTCGATTTCAATTAGTTATTTTAATTAAATTTATTAATAACATTAAATAAAACTACTTTGAAGGATTTTAAATGCTATAATTTGGTTTTTATCTATATATTATTATTAATACGTGAGGCAAAAACTTTGTACCTGATTTAGACAAAATTACGCCAACATACTTCTCGCATGTAATTTGGCACATTTATAGTTTATATACAAAAGGAGTGGCGTATTCTAATATTTTGTAAATAATGCATACAAATACTTTAAATTAACAAAATAAACACACTACCATACTTATCACATACGCGTCTGTATAAAATGAAATTCACGTTGGTAAGGCAACGCGTGTATACGCGTTAATAGGGGGGCTACTAGTATTTTTACCCGACTACGGCAAAGCAAAGTTTTAGGATTATGACTGACATGTGTATGTATGATATGGGTATGGGTTCATCTGTTGTCCTGTAGCTTGTAAAATACTTATCATAATAGGTTCGTTGGTAATTGTCGTGGTAATTCTAACCACAGCTGTCTTCTGAAAATCACAATGAATATGTATTAATTTATTTTATGATATTTAGTTAATTGATCATAAATAAATTTAATACTTGCGACCCCCTCGCGGCGACTAAACTAAAAGGTTTTTTAGTCCGCCCGCGTTCTTCACAAAAAATGTCAAATCTCAATCAATAAATGACAAATCTTGCTTAAATTTATAACAGACAAACAGAAGAGAAAATTAAAAATCATTATTTTATTATATATTATAAATGCCCCTAATAATATTATTTTCATATATCTTCCAGGTAGCAATCAGTTACATTTTTATTACATTTAAATATTTTTTATATTTTTATAAATATCATAAAAAATTTCAGGTGAGAATATTTTCTTTTTTTATACTTTTTAGACCGTGATTTTCTATCGTTGTATATCGGTTTTAGTTTTTATCAAATCTATCATTTCGTATGGTTTAAATTAATCTACGGTGACAGGTTTATACAATTGTAACACAACATTGCCGCAATGATTTGCCGTAAAATGAGATTATATAGAATACATTATTACAAAATTGTAAGAAGATTAGCTTAGAATATTTCTAGACAAAATTAAACTCGTTTATAATTTACAATTTATTATCGTCAAATGTTAGTTCATTTGAGTTTTAAAATATCGATATTAGATAATTGCTTCAGGATATTAGGCCTTCGAAATAGACTCAAGAACCAGTTCGTCTGTGGCGCATTTCCCGCACCACTACTCGTTATAAGTTATAGTGAATTGGAATGAAACTAAAAAGACCAAAAAAGGTATCATGGCTAATTTTAGACCTGGAAATTATCAAAAAGTTTTCCAGTATTTCCAGTATCTTATAATGATATAGCTTAGCTACTACTATTATTTTTTTGACTATTATAGGACAAATACCTTTATATGATGATTTATTTCCATACATATGACAAAGATGAAGTGGGAGGTTTTGAAACGATACATTAAAGATGTCGTCGTTGTATGGGACGTTGCTGAATATTTACATAATACCTTATAGAGAGCGTCTGACTATAAGCACAGTGGTCGTGGGTTTGATGCTTACTCAGGGGATTGATTTTATTAAAACCGACGAATAAAAACGGAGGAGGTTCTTAATTCGACGCGTAATTTTTTTATGGTATACCATGCACAATTTTTATTATTATTATAATTTACAGAAAATACTAATTTTGATATTCTGTTTTTTAATGGTTAGGGGATACTCCGAAATTGGTCCCATAAAAGAACCCATGCCATAAGAGGCTTCGTTTAGAACCAAAATTCTAACACTAAGAGTCGAAAAATAGTATAGTAAAAATAATTTCGTATTTACTTATTTTAAGGTTTAATTTTTTTGTAAAAAAGTTATAGTAAATCGTTTTAGTACGCGCGGCGTTAAGTCATTACGAAAATCGATGTCAGGCAGAAGGTGGAGAATGGAGTGTCTTCTTAGTTCTCTTACCTACACTACTAAGTGGGATAAAGCGTTAGGATGAAAACAATCTGTATGTAGAAAACACATACAAAAGTATAGAACACATGTAAAAAATACTAATCTTTTACACTTGCACTTGCACGAGATAAATTAAAAAAAAGAAAAAAGCAGCTTCACGCCTTTTCCCGCATAGCGATGTTAGAGAGATCTCAGTAACCAGACAATCCGTTTTCCACTTTCCACCCGAATTCGATACCTCGTCGTCTTGTACCAGAGCAAAAAAAAATAAAAATATTTAAATAAAGGTAATCATCCTGCCAAGTCAGGATTGAACCCACAATCGCGCTTAGTTAGGCGCTGTGCCACTGCGCCACAGTGGACTGATAGATTAATACTATGAAAATAATTCATATAAGTACAAAATTAGTAGAATTAAATGGATTACTCACTACTTCAGCGGAGTCAGTTCTGTAGGTGTATTTAAAATACAAGTTTATGAAGAGCGCATTTGTAATGAGAAATCTTGTTTCAACTGAAATTAATTATATATTTTAAATTCTTTTAAGCCGCATCGTAAAGCCGTGGTTCAAAATATACTGACAAAAATCTATACGGTTTCTTCTCTGGGTATATTTGTTTTACAGGTATGAAACTGGTTCTAAAACATTTCCTTCGCCCAACGCGCCGTTTGCCGTCCACTTCACGATAGCGGCTTCAAAATCGTTTCGGCTATATATTTATATAAATCTACCTCTAATTATTATTATTTTACTTTATTAATAACATAGGTAATGTATAGGTAATGGGTAATATGAGTGATAAAAAATCTAGCGACATATCCTTAGAGTTTTATTATTTACTTATTCTTTCGAGTGGGCATAGAACCCACGACCATCGTGCTTACAGCCGGTCATTGTCCCACCGCGCTACGATGGATTTAACTACATAGATATAACTATGTTACGTAGTATACATATATTTTCTACATTTTCAAACCGGAGTCACTCTTAGGAAATAGAAAATCATATTTAGAAAACGTATAAAAATTTGCAGTTTCCAAGAGGCGCGGGTTCAAATACCGCTGTGTTCAAATTTGTGTTATATTTCAAGGGATTTGAATCACTTACCAACGAAACTTTACAGGCACTTCAGTCCACTATAAATATAAGTTTGTTTTAATCAATTTCTCGTCGTTTCCACGTTATAATAGCACTTGCCTTGTCACCGGGTAACGAGCCAATTTTGTGTTTTTCATCAAAATTGCGGTCTTGCGAAAATGAATTACAGCTTTTATTCGGTTAGAAGTTACAAAGTGATTGTTTGCAGGTGTAACAGGTTGGTTGGAAAGATATTATTGAATCAATAAAAACTTTCTAGGTCCTCTCAAAGTTGAATAGGCAGTCTGGAAGAAATAGTGGTGTTAGGGTGCAGTAGACAAGTGAATGGCTGGACTCATAGTAGTTGTGAGTTCAATTTGCTTTTTGATTTACTTTTTTATTTTGTACTTAATGATATTATAAATGTATTATTTTCTTAAATCTATTGACTATATATTGACATTAATATATTTTTCTCTGTTTTAACTGCCTTTATTCCGCAATTAGTATTCATATGCGCTGCGTGGCCAGTTTTGGTGAAACATTGTGTAGCTTTCACAGACCAGACCTCACACACCCAAATATATAAATAAATGATTATTACTATTGTTACTTTAAACTCTTAAAAAAATGTTATAGCCAAGCTCGTATATATTTTTGTTAATGTTATATATTTATAATAGAAAATTAAGTGGTATTAAGAATGTCTTGAATATGTTTGTTTTATATTAAAAAAGGTGCTAAACTTGAACTGTTTAAAATTTTAATAAAACAAGAAAGACAGAAAAACTGTGTGTCAAGGCACTCCGTTCTCTACTTTGAGCCTAATTTCGAGACACTGCATGATAACTGAAGGTGAAGTGACTAAGCTCAATGCCGCCTATAACACCCATATACTTGATTTGTATATTAAAGTACATGTACATTATATATTAGAACAAAATATACAAGGTTTTGCGTTATACTTTGCGTGTTACCACTCCGAACATTCCTGCTAAAGTATTTAATTAAGGGCGATAATGCTGATCTTATCTCAGCATTAAATTGATCCCTTTTTACTGTGTCCGCATTAGAGTAAGCCAGTGCGATTGTAGAGACAACGTAAAAAAAAACAAATATTTCATGTTTTCTTGTTTGCGTGAAATTCAAAGTTGCTAACTTGTTTGTATTTGATAACCGTTGCTTCATTACTGTATTATTATATATCTGTATTTTTTCAGATAAAAATATATGGTAAAATCCCGGTTTTCCGCGTTTTTGTAAAATCCTCTCTTAGTCCTCTTCTACACTCTCTCAAGAAACCTGCATGCCACTCTACCAAGAAACCTGCATGCCATATCAAACTTCAGCTTTTCTGCGTTGTCTGACAATCTGTCAGTAACGCAAGGATTTTATATATATATTAAAGATTTACTTTTTATCGAAAGTATGTGAATAAAATTTTATAAAAATATTTAAGAAAAAAATATTTTCTCCCGCCAAATGATCGTTCTTAGAAATTATCTCTGAGCAGCGGAAATTTCTAAAAATAGCTTTACCAAATTGTTAAAAACAAAAAAAATTAGGTAACAAGAATGTAAAAACTTATATAGATTCGTTAGTTATAATCGTCTAGAAGGTTTTACAGAGATGCGGGTTCAAATCGTTACGTCTATAAAATTTTACCCTTCGTGTTCAGTTTCGTTCCCGCGGACTCCTAAGCTACTGTCACGGTCGTTGATCGCCTAGCTGGGCCTCCCTCGAGGAATCGTGGGTCTCACCCGGCTGGATTGATCGCCCGGACAGCAACAGCTTATCCCCCCAGCTCCCCATACTTCCCCATCCGCTAACCCCGGACTGACACCCCCCCAGGCCACTCATGGCCATAATCCCCAATGACTCACCTGTATCAATAGGTGGAGAAGATTTTCTTGGTCATAGGGCTCCGCCCTGGCACCAACTCCTCCACTCCTCCCAGAGGAGTGTGAAGACATCACGAGTACAGTTTCGTTATTTATTCTATTAATAGAACAAAGAAAAAAGTTTTATTATTCGAGTCTGTATTGGGGCTGATTTCGAATGTAAACTTTAGTAAATATAATATATATATATATGTATTATTTCAACTATTTTCACTTCCCCGCTTAAGCTCTAGACAGATACGAAACGTATCAAATGAATTGAAGAGTAGAGAAATGAGTGTTTTGGTACTTAACCAAGAATCTGGCTACCCTAAAAGCGTCAAGTAAAAATATTTAAACTGCATACACATTTATATTTTTTTTGCCTACATTACCAAAAAAACAGTAAACTCAGTATTGATAGTGTAATGAACTGAACGCTCTCTACGTAGCGCTACGTAACGACCTTTAACACTTTACAGCCTATCGTGTTAAGATAATTTTACCAAAATGTTACAATTTAACTAAAGGATGTGATGAAAACTTCAATATACGAAATTTTAATAACTTGCAAATTTAAAAGTACTACTTACTACAATATTAATTGTTATTCAGAGAGAACCTAGTGTCAAGACACTCCGTTCTCCACTTTCCGCCCGAATGTGAAACATGCGTGTTGAGTGGCTGAACGCCAGTCTCTATCTTGTGTACCAGAGCGAAGAAAGGAAATATTTAAATTATGATCATTTCTCTAAGTGCGAATCGACCCCACAACCAATGGTGATTACAGTAAGACGCCACTGCGCCACAATGGTTTCTAATCAAAAAATATATAGTAATTTATTTTATTTTATTTAAATAAAACTAATTAAATTTACTATAAATTGCAAATAACTTCTGAAATTCCTTTACTTTACAAAATGCAAAACCCAAAGGCAAATAAACATTACGGTAACGGTTAGTAGTCGGGTCTTATTTATTTTGCCACTACTATGTCAATGCAGTCGACAGACATAAATGCCGAATTCTAAAGGATTTTCTATACACGTTAGATGTTGTATTTGTTTAGGCTTGTCATGAAGCTGGGGGCTTATGAATGATTCATGCTACTAACCCTTTCATAAATACGAATCTAAAATATATTGTTTTTATGTAAAAAATAGAGATCTATTTACTGTTGTTTTATTTTTGAAAAAATCCAATGATTTTTGCATTGGTTTTTTATATATATATATATATATATAAATATATATATATAACTTGAGATTTGTTTAAGGAAGTGAAAAACTAATTTCTGACAGCATAGCCTTTCAAACTGGATGGTTGCCAATAAATAATAGGCTTATATTAAGCATCACTTTCTTTTATTTCAGATTTTTATAAATTTCTTCTAATTTTGAGTTGAGTGACTTATTTGACTTAGCTGACTATTTAACTCTATTTTTGACAAGAGATAATTTAGCAGACATGAAAACTGCGCCTCTTAGAAGCTATTTAAGCGCTCTAGCTAATTATACTATATATTTTATTAAGCTGAGGTAAAATTCATGTTTTCACAAAAATATATTTTACTAATAAGTATGTAAATAAGTATGTAAATAATACTTTAAAAATATATTTATATAAATTTTTGCAATTATTACCAATATTATATGTTATTACACGTACCCTTAAAAAAAACAAAAAACCATACCAAATAGCTTTTCAGCTTTAAGCTTTTTCTTGCATAGCAAAACAGTCAGTCAGAGAACCTAGTGTCAAATTAATATATTCTTTAACCGAATTACCGCCCGAATTCAACACATTGCGTGTTGAGTGCCGGAACTCAACGCCGCGCTTTTTCTTGTACCAGAGTGAACAAATACCAATGGCCAGGATGTCATAATGCCAGTATAATATGAAACTTCTAAAAGCCCTTTTAAATAATAATTATAGATTAATCTCTGTAACTTTTTTTTATAAATCGCGCCTGATATAAAATAATCTTTTGAAAGATTTTTTATATAAATATTTTTAAGATTTTTGGATAAAATACATTTAGCATATACCGTAGGATTTACATAAATTAATCTTAGCCTACGACGACATTTGCGAGGAACGATTGACACTTCATTTATCATATTCTGCCCGAAAAGGGTGACGCTAGGATAAAATATTAAAAGTATGGAAATATATTCGAGGATATAATTCGCTACACGGTATATAATTGAACCTACGTACAGTATTTATAATAATTTTATTTAAGTAATAATTCAACTATCATTAATAGTCCCAAAACGCGGCATTAAGTTCCGCCATTCGCAATGACTGCATTTTCTCTGATTGTACAGCGGAAAAAGCGTGAAAATGTTTAATTTTCTAATAGCCTTCAATAAGAATACGCACTGTGTAAAAAAGAACAGCTTCTCGCTTTTTTGGCATAGAAATGTTATTGTTATAGAGAGCTAAGACGATCCGTTTTATACTTTCAATACTGTGCTTTGCCTTCCCAGAGCGTGGTAATGAAAATAATTTAAATACTGTCGCTCATATACCTATTTTAGAAAAACGTATAAAAACTGAACGCAGTGGGATTCGAACCTGCGCCTCTTGGAAACCGTCTCTTGGTTTATACGTTTTTCTAAAATATATTTTTCAATTTCCTAAGTGAGTAATCAACATTTTAAAAAATATGTTAAAAATACTGTCGCTCACTTGAGTAGAACGCGATTGCAGCCATACGCCATTTCCCTGCACCACAATTTTTATATATGGATTGTACATAAATAAAAAAAAATCAATATATCATTTACACATTTTTTTTTAGCTTTACGCGTCCCACCAGCAGGGTGTGAGTGAGAACCTAGTGTCGTGGCGTATGAGTGGTGGAACGCAAGGTCGCGCTTTGTCATAGGTACCAGAACGGAGAAATGAAAATATTTCAATAATCACTCCCCTAGTGGTAATCGAACCCACAGCCAATCGCGTTCACAGTCAGACGCTGTCCCACTGAGCCTCTTATTGTAGTCATGTATACTAGATATCCTGTTCTTTTACATTTGTTTTTGAAGTGTTTTTGCTATGCCTAATTTCTTAGGCACATTTTTCATATTATTATAGTGATAATATACTTAATTAATAATTTATATTTACATATTTCTTAGGCTTATGCTTAAGCAAGAATAATATGGGTGCTATCTAAATAAATGATATGTAAACATTTTGATAAAATATTTCAAAGTGTACATTAACATTAAGTTAATTATATCTTTTATATACTTAAGAAATAATAGAGCTTTTGCTCTTGTTTGTTCATAACGTAAAAGTTTTAACTGATATCGAGATGTGAAATTATTTAATATGCAAAGGGGAACTCTTAGAGATACTATATGATTTATAATATTGGGTTTAAACAGAGCTTTTAAATATATATTTTTTTCAGTTTTACGCTTTTATCTGCGTAGCGGTAGAACGTAGTTAAAGATAACTTAATGTCAATGCACTCCGTTCTCCACTTTTCTCCTGAAATCAAGAAATCAATCGTTAAAATCTATTTTTTCCAGTGTCCATAGATTTTTTAAGAAACCCTTTTGTAATGCTCTCAAACATTTTGTACCTCACAAATCAAATTTTATTCCTGCTTTCTATGTCTAATACCTTCCCTTTTCACCTATACGTTGTCTGTCAGTCAGTCAGTAACAAAACAGTTTTATATAAATACTAGGGACTCGCTCGACCCGACCGCTCGAAGGCTGTCTTTCGTATTTTCAGCAGCCTTTTCGTAAAACAATGACATATCTGCAAAAACGAAAAATGTAAGAAAAAGAAACCTATGTTCATGCCAATACCCTCAAGTATCGCTCTATAAAATTTAATCACGATCAGTACAGCAGTTTGGCCGTAATGATATCACAGACAGACAGTCAGAGTTACTTTCGCATTTATAATATTAGTATGAGTACCTTTAAATTGACTTTATGAAACAAACTTTATTTTTATATTACTTAATTCTGTATCATTAATATAAATTTTTACCTCAAAGTATACTTTAACGGTGGACTAAATAAAACTCTAGTGTTGAGCTGAATTGTCTAATCATGGTAATTTTTTTGGCAACAGAGCACCATTAGCTTTGGCTCATCCTCGCTAATCTTACCGTACAATTTAATTTCACCTAAGTGAACTAAATAATTATTTTAAGCGCTTTCGTTGTGGTTATTTAAAATGAGAGATTAATATTTTAAATAAGCACATTATGAATGATATTTTTTTTTTATTTTACTTAACTCTCGTAGAGTGTACAATATTACTGATATTGAAATATTATTCTGTTTTTTACACGCTCTTGTTGTTTCGCTTTTGTATTATTATTAAAGTATTGTAATAAAAGAGACGAAATTGTGGCACGATGGAACACCTTCTGGTGGTAAACGGGTTTAAGTTGGTTATGGGTACGAATCCCACTGGGTGAATAATAGTATTTAAAATATTTAATAGAATCAGAGACATTGCGTGCTGAGTGGCAGAACTCAATGCCGCGCTTTATGTTATGTACAACATTTTAATATTTTGAATATAATCATTCCCCATGCTCCTCTCACCAAAGTTTGTCTGGCAGAGAAAACATCACCTTTGCACACTCTGTAATACTCATAAAATATTGTGCACTATTCCTTGTATTGGATGTGTGCAATAAAGTATTTCTATCTATCTATCTATCCCCCGAGTGGGAATCGAACCCACAACCAATCAAGTCAGACGCTGTCCCACTGCGCCCTGATGGCCTAAAATGGAAAATGGGATATCTAGGCAGAAAGCTGCCCTTGTTATGCGGGTAAAAGCGTGATATTCATCCCATAGTAGAGGCTATCATGGTGCAGTGGCACAGCGTCTGATTGTAAACGCAATTGATTGTAGGTTTAATTTCCGCTCGGGAGTATGATTATATTTTAAATATTTTATTTCTACAACCTGCATCTAAGACAAAACGTGGCGTTGCGTCACTCAACACACAATGTCTTGGTTTTTGGCGGAAAGTAGAGTAAGGAGTCTCTTGGAAATAGGTTCTCTCTAACTTGTCTTGTAATGCGGGTAAAGCTCAAAAAAAAGGAAAGTGGTTTAGTTACAACTTTTTTTAGTTACTGTACTATTGAATATAAAAAGTTAGCATAAAATGAATTATTTATTAACTCATCTCTAAGCCATTCTTCTTTACTTATATAGAGTGAATGGAACATAGTATATACATTTTTCACGTAACCGATATGTGTTAAAGCTTCTGTTAAACTTTTACGGCACACTTTTTACATATGAAATTCTAAAACGCTAAAAGATTTACTTTATTTGCTGAATGAGATGAGATAGAATTACAAAAAGGTCGATTTGTTCTTTGGTTTTGGTTTGAAACTTCTTCGTTTATTTAAAAGTCCCGTTTTATATACAATATTATTATAATATTTTTATATTATACATATTAATGTACTGAATGTACTGAATACTATAAATATAATCTGCATTATGTTAAAGAGAACATCGAGGCGCAGTGGGGCAGCGTCTGATTGCAAATGCGATTGATTGTGGTTTGAATTCCCCTTCGGAGGATTTATATTCAAAATTAATGAATTCGCTCTGGTAACATAAAACGCAATGTCTAGATTTCACGTAACAAGCAACGTAGCAACGTAGCAAGTGGAGAACGGAGTGTTGTAAGTGTAGCTTGTCACTAGTTTCTCTCCAACTTCCCCGCTATGCGAGAAAAGGCGTAAAGCTAAAAAAATACGTTATTCTAATAAAAAAATTCAATTAAAAATTTATTTTCAGATGTCTAATGTATATGCTTCAGTAATTTTTATGTATTATATAATAATAATAACTTGATTATTTCCAAAAATATATATAAATTTAATCAATAAATAGGAATAATTAATAACTTGATAGTAATCAAAGTTAACTAGTATAATAAGCAATAAAATGATTGTGGAGTTTCTCGCCGGCCCTTCTCAGCAGGACTGCCTTCTGAACCGATGGTAGCTGCCGCTAGGACTGTCAATACTGACATTTTATGTTAATTGACGATTCTAAAGTGCTTGTAATAAATAGCCTATTTGAATAAATAATATTTAAATTTTGATTAAATAAATAATTAAACATTCATAACAACATTACACTATAGTATAGATTATTATGATTTTAATTAAGCTTCCGAGTTCGTTACTTTCTATTGTTTAATTAGAACAGAATAGAATGTTCTTGAATACAAATAACACTAGAGTAATAATCATATGTTTATATAAAATGAGTGCAACTGTGAATTTATTAATCAATAATGAATAATACATCGTAGATGCCATTGTGGTGCATTGGGACAGCGACTGACTGAAATAGCGATTGGTTGTGGGTTCCCTTTCGGAGGAATTATCATAATTTAAATATTTTCATTGCTCCACTCTGGTGAACAGCACAAAGCGCGGCGTCAAAACACGCAATATGTCGAATTTGGGCGGAAAGTGGGAAACAGAGTGTCTTGACACTAGGCAACCATGTGATATGGGAAAAAAGTGAAGAAAATAATCATTTTTCTTCGTGATTTAAAAATTTTAAATTGTTATATGAAAGTTTGTTGTTTTTGTCAGTGATTATTAGCCCGAGTGGCAATCGAACCCACAATCATCGAGTATACATTCAGACACTAACACGTCTCGATGGTCTCAAATTCTTAAAACTTAGTAAACAATAACATTTATTTTAAGCTTTATCCCTAGCGGGGTAGCCATTGAGAACAGATCGCCAAACGCAATAGTCTTCTCTCGCCTCGTCCACTGTCATCAACCTTTTCATATACGCCCTCCCCACTGGACCTGGTCCTCGTGGTTTTTACGTGACCTTACCCCAGTATCATCAGTACTGTGTTCTCGAAAGTCAAGCTATGTCTCCCCCTATCTTTTCTCCCAGTCACCTTTGCTTCATGTGTATAAATGGAAATTTCAAAATAAAATGATATTAAAAATATTTTACCTATCTTTTCTTGCGTACCAACCAGTCTTTTTTTATTTTTCAATTAGGATCTAATATACTAAACGAGCTATCTAATACTTATATTTTAAAACTCACGCAATCCAACAATTTACGATGATATATTGATTATTATGAAAGAGATTCTAGAAATATTTTAGCACATTCTCTTAGAATTTTGTAATATTGTTTTTTATATTATGAACAATTGAGACTGTCGTGGTGTAGTGGGACAGCATGTGACTGCAAACCCGATTGGTTGAGAATTCATTTCCCTGCTCTGATAAAAATTATAAAGGACGGCGTTGAGTTTCGCCACGTTCGTTAAAATACACTATACATTTATACGTATCATGAAAATTTACCTGATCGCTGTCTATACATGGAAGATATATGAGAAAAAATAGTATTAGGGGCATTGGTTAATATAATAGAACTCAAAACAACGATTTATAATTCTTTTCTTTTAACGGTACGTTTATGCACGCTAATCTCAAAAACAGTTAAACTGATTTTAATTTAGTTGTGACTATTGTATTTTGGTAAGCTTCCGATTATAAAAAAAAAAATACTATTAAAAAGTTATTATTTAAGAAAGAAAAAAAATATTATTTAATATTTAGCTACTAAAATGAAATTGTTGTGTAGTTTACGCAGGCGAAGCCGCAAGCGGGTTGCTAGTATACAGTATAGATGTAGGTTTTAATTTAATAAAACGCAAAAATCTTAAAACACATAGACAGAATACGTTGTATAGTCCTAGAAACAAAATTACATGCTACAATTACTTGGTCCTATTGTAATAAAAAAAAAATACGTATATTATTACACATTATGAATAAGTGCATGTTCTATTCGACTATACTCGTAACGTTAATAATAAACTACAGCATAGTTACTGTGCGGTTTATTTCAAGCGATTATCATGAGGCGGAAAATCAAAGTGAGTTATCGGCGTGGAACGATCACCTGTAGAGGCGCCAGACTTTATAAAAGCTCCATTTAAACAGTTATACACTATTTTGTGCACAACAAAGACGTGCCTTTGTACTGGTTTTTGCTAAATTTGTCTAATTATTTGATAGGGAATATGAAATCATTTATATTTATATATCGGTGCAATATTCGTAGATATAAATGTGCAATTTCACTTTTTCCTGAAACACGGTTATCAGAATGTCGTAATTTTCCACTTTTCATCTAAATTCCAAAAAAATTTGAAGTGTGCATATTCAAAAAAAAATTCTTGCTTCAATATTTGATTATATATACCTAACAAATTCTAAAATAAATATTAACTGATTTAGAAAGGGTTCACGAAGTTCGTCGGGTTCACGAGCAAAATTTTAGGGAACACCCTTAATTTACTAGCAGAAGTTTTAAATTCCTTCTAAATATTTCATGTTTCTCCGAATTTTCACGTGAAATCATTTCGTATGATTTTTATTGGACTGAACTTGTTGGTCTTGATCTTAAGAACTTGTAATATTTTTTCATCAACATAAGTTCTTAGTATTTGTAACATTTTTTAATTGTAGTTTTTATTTTTTTTTATTTTTATACAACTTCACGCTTTTTCCCGCATATTACGGTAGTCGAGAGAGAGTTTGGTGTCAAGACACTTTCGCCTGGAGATCGAAATATTGCGTATTGTAGCGGACCTCAATGCCACGCTTTGCCTTTTTCACCTGAGCAGAGAAAAAAAACGCTTAAATTATAGAAATATATTAATATAATATAATATGAGTCGATGTCATCGTGGTGTAGTTTGATAGCGTCTAACTATGACTGATGTTTCTTTGATTCGTCATCGTCATCGTAGTCGTCTCAGCCGTTAGACGCGCACTGTTAGACATAGACCTTCCCCTAGAGTCTCCACGACGATCAGTCCTGCGTTTGCCGCATCCAGCGGCATTCAGCGAACTCAAACAGATCGTCGATCCATCTGGTAGGAAGCCTGCTCACTGAGCGTCATCCGTTTACAGTCGCCACTCGAGAACCTTTCCACCCCAACGGCCATTGGTTTTCTTGGCTATGTGTTCCGCCCACTGCCACTTCAGTTGAGCAATTATTCGAGGAATGACAGTTACTTTCGCTATCCTACTGATGTCTTCATTTCTGATCCTATCACGTAGGGAAATATCAAGCATTGCTCTCTCCTTTGCCCGTTGGGGTTTGGGTTGTGATAGGCAACAATAATATTCAATTTAATCGGAACAGGCACAAGCTGGGCATTCAATAAGATTTTCGTCTTGTCCATGTTCATCTTAAGACTTGTGCATTAAGAAACACTATTGAGATCTTCGAGCTGTGACGATCACGTTTATGACGTATCTTTCCCATTCCAGAAGCTTGAAATAACCTCCAATGCCGCATTGAACCGTTTCGGAGTATTCTATTTCCCTTTTTCAAACCTCGTTGCAGGTGTATAATTCTTCAAAAGTGTATTATAACTATTTTTGAAAAACAGAACAATCTCACTTCCACTCCAACTCCACTCCTTTTAACTTTGAAAATGATGGCATTGCTCAGCCTCTGGACGACTTTAGTACGGGCCTACCACCCGCTCTCAGGAGTTCTGTAGTTATTCCGTCATTACTCGTCACCTTGTTGATTTCAAGTAAGTCGAGAACAGTACTAATCTGACACAAGGTGACATGCGAAGTGTTTTGTGTGTCGTTGTAAGTAGCATCGAGTAAGCGAAGCTCTGGGCTCTCTAGCCAAATTTTAAATATATGCTTGCGTGGAGTACAATTGTCTATAGAAACTCTCCATCTTTCTCAGGATTTCAAACTTATTCGAAACGATGCGTCATCAGTTTTCAGCCTCGTCAGTGGGCTTTGCCCAATAGACAACGAAGACTTTAGAGCCTTGGTTCCGCTCAATTGCTTCTTTAATATACATTATATTATATCGGGGAAGAGCGCATGTTAAAGACTAATAGCTGCATATAAAGACTAGTCTTGACGGGGACTAAGGGCCGTTTTGTTGTGTGGCTACCCATATCGGAGGTTTCGTCGTCATCACCACGCTAGGCTAGTTTCATAAGACGCTGCTGCCCATCTCCTGCTGGCTGTATTTTCTTAGTCGCCTTTTGTGATACCCACGAGATGGGACGAGATAGGATGGTGCTATTTTAAACTGGCATCTATACGGTTACGGAGGTTACTTAACATATTGTCGTTTTCCAGTTCTCTCAAAAGTTAAAAAAAAAAACTATATTTACAGTCTGCATATGCGAATTTTATGCATGCATAATCGATAACATCTTGTTGCTGTAAACTACAATTTGTGATGACATACAACTTTGATCTTTGCTCATGGTGACTCTTGACTTAAAAACTGTACAGTACGCTATTAACCTTTTGTTCTTGCTAGTAGACTAGTACACATGGAAAATACACGTTACCATAGCAACATATTGTATATCACTTTATATTAAAAACGTTTATGTCGAACAAGTGGTAATGTATGTGAAATTTATTTAATTAAGTGATTTCTAACGCATAATTACAACAACGTATTTATAATACATTACCATTAAGTACGCCATATTTCATATTCCTTCGCAAAGTTTTCGCGAAAAGGAATTCAGAGTCGTTTTTCTTGTACGTAATAATGGCTAGACAGAGAAAGAAGCTCGAAAAGTGAATGCGTATTTAAAAGGGCTTAAGCTTACACTTGGGTCGCAAGTTCCAGGCTTTTGTTACATTATTAAATCTTACTTATATATTTTGTAATTCAAATTGTCAGTGAAATCTTTGAAAATGAAATATTAACTGAATTAGATTTGAAGCAACAACTAACAAGCTCCTTTACAAACTGGTATACACATCATAGATAAGCTATTGTGACGTTCAAAAATTGCCTTGAAATTAAATAGAAAATGTTTTAGTTCAAATTGTAGGTATTTTAGATTTTTTTAGCTAGACGGTTTTTTTCTCATAGCAGGGTAGGCAGAGAGAACCTAGTGTCAAGACATCCCGCTCTCCACTTTCCGCCCGAACCCCAGACATTGCGTATTGAGTGGCGAAATCAACGCCCCGCTTAGTCTTGTTCAACAGAGCGGAGAAATGAAAATAATTCAATTATACTTATTAATCTGAGTGGGAATCGAACCCACAGCCAATTGTGATTAAAGTCAGATGTTGGCCACTGCGCGAAGATAGCCTCACATGATATTTTAGTTCTTAAAATATCATGTGAGGAAAATATCATCTGTATCTGAAATAAAATATTACATTTACATGAAACTTAAGAAACCTTTATAGAAAATTTGATACGCCCGAAAACGCTGAAGCATTAGTAATTTTATATATGTAAATAATATGTATGTAGATCAAAAACTAAATTTTCGTATTGCAAAATATCAATATTTACTGTAAGATATAAGTGGTAGTATCGTTGTAACGTAACCTTTCTTTATATAAGCAGACCTATTTTCAATAATATGATCCAATTTGTAACCCTTTATTTTCTTAAATGAAATATTATTTCAATATTATATAGACGCTATTGTAAAGATCTGGCATACTTGGTATAGGTTTTAGTATACGCGATGGTCATGTCAAATTAGGAATTGCTAGAGGAATATTATTTTTATAATATAAATAAGTGTTGAGGACACCGAACCACAGTAGATATATCTGGGAGCTCGATGGTTGTGGGTTAGATTCTGAGAAACGGTTGTAAGTAAATATTTTTTATTGGCATTAGTGAATAAAATATGACGTTGAGATTCGCTATTCATTACACGATATTTCTAAATTTGGAGGAAATTGGATTGGAAAAACGGAACGGTAAATAAAGATAAGAACATTTTGGTATCTAATAAAACAGCAATTTAAAAACAAATACATGTCTTCATGTCTCACAAGTTGTTACCATATTGGAATACAATAATATTTTGCAGCTTTACGCTTTTTTCCACATAGTAGGTAGGTAGGCAAAGAGAGCCTTGTATTAAGACACTTCGTTCTACACTTTCCACCCGATTCCCAGACATTGTGTGTTGAGTGGCTGAACTCAATGCCGCGCTTTGTATTATAACCTGAGCTGAAAATAACTTAAGTGAACTCATTCCCCCAAATGGGTATCATACCCACAATGATCGAGTAAACAATCAAGCGCTGTCACATTGCCCAAATCTAGACCAATTAACATAATTATTATATAATTTCCATATTATTTATAAATGGTTCATCCAAAAATACAATTATCGAGTTAAACAGAGATATCCGTAGCTTTACCCGCAATTTGAATATTAATAACTTGTGAAAAGTTGCTCTTTGAATTCAGCTTTATTTTGTAAACAACTGTGACATCACAATGTCGAGCTTCCATTAAAACTTTATACTAAGTTTACATTACATGAAGTATTATTTATTAAATAATTCAAAAAGCCATGCGAAAGCTTTCATTTTGCTTACACGTTTGTGTGAGCATTTTTGAATGCCATCTTCAATTACAATATAATTTATGTATTTACTTCTTCGGCAAATACAAAGATAACAATTTATGTGGGTAGAAAAGTTAAGTCTAAATCTAGTAAATAAATTAAAGAGGGTAAGAAAGGTTGTACTGATATGTGTTTGTGTTAAAAATATATTTTTAAGTATATGGGAAAAACTATATTGAAAAAGGATGAATCCTTTTTCCCACATAACACGGTAGTCAGGAAGAACCTAGTGTCAAGATACACCGTTCTCCACTTTTCACCTGAAATCGCGACATTGTGTGTCTAAAATTATTAATTTTTTTGTTACATTTACTAATAATATACAAGCAAACAAAGTCACATGCATATAATTTATATTACTGAGTAATATTTCAAGATGTCAAACACGTCTCAAACTATTAAAGCTTAAAATTCTTTGTAAGTTAATAATTGCTTTAGCTATCTAAGGTTCCATCTGTCGTCAACAATTTTTGTATGCTCCAAAACTTACTGTCTAATTTTGTTTGATAACAACAGTAGTATTGAAAAAATCCATCTATTTAGGAAAACTAAATATTTTCTTTTATATATTTATGATGAAATAAGATATGCAGAAGTTAGCGCCGTAAAATATATGTTGGTGCTTCTAGCACTGATTTTCAGACGTAATTTCAATAAAATATATTGAAAAGCGAAATGAAACTACAAAATATTCAAATTTAAATGATTGCCACAATACTTATACCATAATAGAATTTCAGCTTCAGCTCTTATACATCACTTCGCACTCTACTTCACCGGTACATTACGCGTTTAATAGCTAATGCTATAATTTGCTTAACCACCTTCACATCAAAAAAGAAAATTAAAAAATCCAGCTCCCGCAAGCAGAGAGAACTTAGTGACAAGACACTCCGTTCTCTGTTAAATATTTTACACATTAGAATTCCTCTTGTTGAACCTATAACTAACACAAATTCATACCTACCTAATCGTAATTTTAATAAGGGTCAACTTACATTTGAATACAACGTAATAGCTGTTTGACCGAGATAATAACAAGCCCTGCATCTGGACCCGAGATTACCATAATTTGTTATTCATTCATGTTAAATCATGCAAAATTGCCCAGAATTATACAGTAGGCTATTTTTTTTTAATTAAAATCTATCCATTTTGAATATTAACTAACTAACTTGGAAATATACCATATGTTACGAATTGCATGTTATTTTATTCAAAATTTCACACATATATATTTGCTGGTTTATCTTTTTATTATTATTCGATATATAAAGATACATGGTTAGTATTTTATGTTGTCAATTACTTCCTTGCCAACACTTTTTTAAGTGTTCTGTAGCTTTTTTTTGCATAGAAGGGTGTTCAGAGAGAGTACAATGCTAAGACTTTCCATTCTCCACTTTCCACCTGAACCCGTTACTGCGCATAATTATGCATATTAATTAATAGCGAAGCTCAACGCCGCATTTTGTCTTACCTGGGCGTGAAAAATAAAATAATTTAATACAATCATTGCTTCTCGCAGAAATGGAACCCACAACTAATTTTGTTTAAATATATATATATTCAATTTAAAATATCATATAATAATCCTGTAACGTATTAAGAGTAAATCGGAAATCTCGCTTCACTGGACATCTTATCGAAAGCGTAATCTTCATCTCTGTACAATAATATAATCTAAATAAGAAACGCTGATACGAAATCCTCAAAATTGAGGATGTTCGGACAAATCTATAAGACTTTCAATTATTTTGCCCATCGAGTTATAAATAATAGAATAGGAAATTAATATGGTCTTATAAAAACATCGTTTGCGGAAGCTCATTATGCTATAGCATAGCTTAAAATGGCAAAAGCTTTTTAATCAAATTTTACATATCTCTGTACAACGTAGCAATTGACCAATTTTACAATAGAAATATTTTCGAAATCTCTCACTAATATCGATTTTTTATATAAGTTATTTTTTTCCTCAGAAACGTGTTCCCAAGTGACCAGAGCTTAGTATTCTGAACACGTAGATACCAATAATTGTGAGTCACCAGGAATTTTGACTTTATATTATCCTTACTTAACCCTTATTTGAAATGTTTTACAAAATTTCAATACCTTTGTATATCCCGAATGCCGAGTGAATTGATATTATTTTGAATATCAAATCATACACTCAGGATGTAGTATACAATTTAGGTTGAGTGGAAATGTTAAATCTTACAATTAAAAAACTTCTTAACTGCATAGAGGTAACTCGAAGCAGCCTGGGACTTTGAATTGTAGGCGACTATCGTTTGCCTCCAGGCCGAGCTTTTCCCTCTACTTAACTAAATTTTAAAATATTTTATTAATGCCACTTATTTTCAAACACAAAGTTTAATTTTTTTTTCGTTTCTATACGAACTTCGACAATTATAGTTATAGTTCTATTCCAACCAACCCGCCAAATTTGTATTTTATATATTACTAGCTGACCCGGTGACTTCTTACCGCTTCAGACATTATTAATTTGTCAAAACATAATAAAACTTAACATAAAACCAATAATAAAAAATAGAATTTTCATGGAAAGAAATATGCGACCCAGTGTCATTTCCCTAACCGTTACATATTTGTTGAAAATGAATGAAAGATTTGTTGTCAAATATTCTTAGAAAGAAAGATAATAAATATTAATCTACAGATTAAATGTCCGGTCAAACTATTGAATGCATAAATTAATCATATATCGCTAAACCATGCGGCTGATGTTCACTTATGCTAGGTCTTTTAATATTCCATAGTCTATGCTATTTTCTTTGATTAATATTTAATTTCCGAACACATCTTATTTGACACGTATGCACAGTTTGTATGGCAAATTGAAATTGCTGTTTTACTTTTTTCTGTGCAAATTCTTTGTGTTTTCTGATTTTTAAACCTTCCTTGGTAACCAAAATTGCCCAAATCGGCCAAGCCGTTCTCGAGTTTTAGTGACAATAACAAACGTCGTTTGATTTTTATATATTTAGACTAGTAGCACGCGACTTTGCTAGCGTAAAGTACACGGCTATTTAGTTTTTATTTAAATTTATTATTTTCTCAAATTTTGAAATTAGTATAGTGTCAATTGATAAGGGAAGTTTAAATAGTGGCGGATCACTTTGCTTTCAATTTCTGTAGCCTACTACCGAATCGTCAGCGAACAATACAATTTAGCTACCGCAATTAGAATTAAATTACGCTCCACTTTGAAATCACATTAATAGTCCCGTTTTTGTTAAAGTGTTAAATACACACGAGTACATATCATTTAAAAGAAATGTGTAATAGCGGCCTTATCGCTATATAAAACTTATCGAATCTAGTACCACTGCACTTACTGTCAGATCCTGTCTGTCACTGTTATGTTTTTGTTACAAGTAGCCCTTGACTTTTAATCACGTGATTCGTGTGCTTGAAGAAACATGATAGGTGTAGGTTTGCATCCCTCCTCATCTCCAATATTGATTAAATAAAAAATTAAATTTTAAAAAGTTAAATGGGCTTAAATTACTAACATATTCCTCTCTCCATTTATCTCCTAAAACGTAGGAAAGATATGAAGATAGAAACAAATGTGTGTTCTTCACTTTGTAATTGAGCATGTATAGGCCTTTATATTTAGCAATTGACTTAACTTACTGACCATTTTGAACACCACCCAATCCTGAAAGTTTGTAACATGTAAGGTTTTGAAGTTGATACCAATTCTGTGATAACTTCTATCTGATTCCAAGATATAATTAAACTTGGCAGGTTACTAAGACGTAAGTTGTCGCTAACTCGGCGACACTGGAATAAGCTAAGTAGTTTCAGATCAAATTAGTGTGAAATAATCGTTTGTGTCTACTATTAAGATTAGTAAATTATAATAAAAATGATAAATTACAAATTTAGGGTCATCGTGGTGCAGTGTGCAGTGGCAATGGTTGGGGGTTAAATTCGCACTCTGGGGAAGTGATACATTTGAAATATTTTAATTTCTTCGCTTTGGTGACTAGACAAATCGCGGTATTGAGTTCTGTCATTCAACACACAAGAAAGTAGCTAATGGAGTGTCGTAAAAATGAAATAAATATTTATCCATCTTCCATACTGTTGCAACCTACTGATATGTAGTTCCTTTATTATATGGCTAATTTTTGTGTTAGTCAAAAACCAGTATTAATCACAATCACAGCAAATAGAGAATTCATATCCTCTTCTAATATTTAAACGATCTTAAACAAAAATCTAACACAGTCAATTTTAAAAGCCACCATTTTCGGCCTTGAAAAAGACATATTTAGAAAATTTCCTAAGTGTGCGATTAACACTTTGAAACATGTTAAAATATATTTTCAGCCGGCCGATAATTAAAAGTAGACTTCACCATGTGCTACCAACCAATACCCTAATGCTTTGGCCACATAGCTCGAAGACGGACAATCTTGACAAACTAGTTGTTGTTGCTATAGTAGGCAGCATAAAACGAACAGGGAAAAATTACAGTAATCCCTATTACTAAAGCTTTAAGGCAAGCGAAAAATAATCAGTTCTTTCACCAAGTCTTACCAATATGGTTACAGGTTATCTCATGGAAACAGCTCAACACCAGCTCAATACGGGCACGACCTTCAGCAGTGAAGAACACGAAGAACGAAAATTAAAATTGCAATCACATATAGCTATACAAGTCCGTTTTTAAACCTTTACTTCCAGTGACCTCCAGCGTTATATTTACATAATATTTCAATACCATCGACATTTTCGTATCATCTGTTGGCAATACGAAATAAATTGTGCCTAAAATTCTATTATGTAGCATCAGCGGTTTTTATAGAAAAGGTTAGAGGGACGGGATTATTCGAACCGAACTGAGAATTTGCAAGATAAAATTTCGGCATATTGACTGGATTATTGTTTAGTGGGTAATCATTTTATCTACTAATCTAAAACTAACTCTAGTCTCACAATTTTAGAAAAGGTTCTGTCTGTAATTAATGATGTATTTTAATATATTTGGTTTATTATTGTAGTAAACTCACATCTATAACGAATATGTACTTTTAGTTTCACACGTAATAGCCATTTACAATCAAATTTACAAAAAACTTTTTTTTAGCTTTACGCTCTTTCCCGCATCGCAGACAGAACCTATCAAGAGACTCCGTTATATACTTACTACGAAACTCTACGCCACAACAAATTTTCTAATACGTAACCTAATTTTTAATTTTCTATCTATATATTTTAGATCGAAAACAAACTATATTATTTAAGTACACATTTACTGCAAAAAGTGTAAATGAACTAGCTGTTTTGAAAACTTATTTATGTAAAGTTTAGTAACTTGTTAAAAATGTTGAAAACCCATTTCAAACCAGGATATTTTATTAAGCCATCGTGTCGCAGTGGGACAGCGTCTGACTGTAAACGCGGTTGGTTGATTCCCATTCCCATTATTTTCCTAAAAAAAATTATTACTCCGCTCTGGTATCTAAGACAAAGGGCGGCGTCGAGTTCTACTAATCAAAAGTCTTTGAAAGTATTGACTTCAAGCAGAATGTGGAGACCAGAGTAATCTGCTATGCGCGAAGCGTGATGTTGAATATTTTATATCATCAACTCACATACTCTTTATTACTTACTGTTACGAGTTAAGTTACGAATATTTGCGAAAGCAAAAATGTATCTGACATTTTCGAGCAATTTAAAAAAAACAGTATTTCAATTTTAATACACGAAAAAACGCTTAATAGAATTGTTATCGCCTTTGTTTAAACCAGCTATTGTTACTTTTATTTATCGAACACTTTATACCTTTATATCTTTAATAATGGTTATACAATGCGGGATACAATTTATCTTTTGCTGTATGAATATTACCATTTTTTTGTAAATTGCTTATCAAGATATGTCAAAATGTTCTCTTGTTTTTGTTCATGTTATAAGTAACCTATCGACCATGATGGAATCTAACTTCATCGAAATAACAAATACTTAATTTCAATTTAACAATATATTTAAATGACTGAATGAAGTAGAAGGAATCTCATTATCCTGGTTTTTTCTATATATTTTATAAATATTTATAAAATTAAACCTTGCGAGCGTTGCCTTAAGCAGAGAACAGGGTGGGTGACTTACAAAGCTCACTCACGACTTACTATGTAAAAGTTGATTTTGAAAAGATACCAAATAAATTGTAGCGTGTTACATATTAAATAGTGATTCCAACAGTTTTCAAATACATAATACCTGTCTACTATAGTATACATTTTCTTCCAGCTTCACATTTTTTCACGCATAGGAGGGTAGCAAGAGTCAAAAGTGCTTGCAAAAGTCTGCTTCAAAAAAGAATATTTTGAATTTTAATTAAAACCTAGTGGTAAAACACTCCGTTCTCCATTTTCCATCCAAAATCGAGATATCTGAGTTGATGGCGGAACTCAAATTATTTAAATATCCCCCCAAGCGAGATCGAACCAATTGCGTCAGCGTAATTGAACAGTCAGCGCCACGCGAAATACGTACATATATAAACATACGTAATTAGCCGACTTCATTATCAGAATATAATGAGAAATAATAAGCAGTATTCTAAACCATTATTCAAGTCAAAGACCGTAAATAATTTATCAAGGTTCGAGAGGATTCCTTTGACGAGTATTTCGTCTTGACATAATTTTCTCTGCAGCGTCAGAGTTTACGCGATAACTGAGGTTATTAGAGCCGTTATATATATTATGTTACAACATATATAGAACGGCTCTAATAACCTCGGTTATCGCGTTATCTAGGCCTACAGGCCTAGAATAGCTTTTTGAATACTAGATTATACCTCTACTGATATAAATTACAAATATTATTATTAATAATAGCTTCTGCCAACAAAAATAGAATAACATTTGATTTTTAAAAGGTGAAAAATAGACTACACTTTAAATAATCTTTGGGTAGCAGAAATTTGTAAAAATCTCTCTACAGAGATGCTTTCAACTAAAATAAGTTGTAATAAGCTTATAAGAATTTCGATGTAGACGCAGCTGGCTGCGTTCTACAATGTATGGCTTAGCGGTCAGCGCGCTTGGGCGGTTTTCAAGAGGCGCAGGTTCGAATCCAGCTGCGTTCAAATTATACGTTTTTGAAAAAATATCCTACACATTGTAAAATTTTAAAATTACAGGTAGAAATAAGAAATTATTATTTCTTATTAGCTCTTTGCCTCTCCCAAATTTAGTATACAATTATATTGTTTTTCAAAATGTAATTTTTCAGCTTCCCTCTTTTTCTAGCATAGCAGAATAGTCATAGAGTCCAAAACTAGTGTCTAAATACTCAGTTCTCCACTTTCCACCAGGATTCGAGACGTACAACATTCGTGTAGCAGCACGATGGCCTCATTTAATATTGGTTTATAATTTCTAGACAGTGGTTGTCGACTATATAGCTGAGAAAACTATAGTGATTTCAATTCTTAAATTAGTTTAAAAATATTTGCTAACATTTTTTTCTCAGATTGATATAATTAAATTATTCTCAGTATGAAGTGACTATAAATTGAGTCGAAATAAATATTTACATTGAATTCTAACATAAAACGCAATCAAGCATCGAGAGCTTTTGAATCTTTTGTATTTCAACTTGAAGATAGAAAGTTGGTGGCTTTATACCGCTTTGCTTGTTTCTTCTTTGATCCGATACGACATCTACTGTATACGAGTGAAGTCATATTTAGTAAGTAGTTGTATTTGAGCATACATTGGTACGTCATGGAAAGGTAGTTAAAAAGACTCTCTTTATTTTACTGAAAATTTTGGGTTTGATCCCCATTCGGAAAAAAATTCCGATTTACGAAAGCAGAATAATTTCAATCTGTTAAAACGGTTAGCGTTTTGATAAGATTCACACATAGCAGGGTCATCAGAGAGAACCTAGTGTTTAGACACTTCGTGTTCCATTGTCTACAATCGAGACATTGCGTGTTAAGTGGCGAAACTCATTACCGCGCTGTGTCTTATGTACCAAAGCGGAAAATATTAAAAAAATATATAATCATTCTAAGAGGGAATCGAACCTACAACCATCATGTTGAAAGTCAGACGCGGTCTCACTAAGCCACGATGGCCTCCATAGATATAGATCAATCATGTATCAAGATTACATAAATTTACATAAAATTTGTACGTACAAATTTTTACGATTTACGGCGACACTTATGGATAAGGACATTTTTATTTTTTTTAATAAATTTACATTTCACTTAATGATGTTGCAAATTTAATTTAAAAAGTGTATCTTAAATATTGTGAGGTTACGCTTTGGACTTCCACGCTTCCCTCTCTTCCCTTCACTAGTCCTCTTTTCCAAAAAAGTCTGAACCGTCCATCCCTATAAAAGTCACAGTTTTAAACCCGGATACTTATTTTTTATTTTTCATATAAAACAAGTGTTCTACAGGCATATCTCGTTTCTAAATTATATCTATTATATAGCATTTCTATATAAAATACAGAGCAAAAATCTTCTAGAGTGATTGAGTTTATTCGAACATCTTATTTACTGTAGCGACATGCTCTGAATTATCTTTACCTCACACATACTCCGAGTACACATAACTTATACAAAAGTAAAACGTAGGTTTACATAATAATACTAGTCATTTGTACCAATTTGACTTGCAATATGATTTTTTACAAACGCAACGACAATTTCTATAAAACGCAATTGCTATATGTATGTTTAGAGGTAAAATACAACATATGTAATGATATTTTAAAAGTGTTATTTACATAAGAAAGCACTTCGAGGGTTTCCAAGAGGTGCGGGTTCGAATTCAACGTTCGTCATCATCAGCCCTTTACGGTCCACTGCCAGACATAGGCCTCTCCCATGACACGCCACAGAGCTCGAACATGGGCTCTTCGCTTCCAACTTCCAATGTTACTCATGTTCAAATATTTATATTTTATATGATTTCTAAAAAAATATTTTTTTTTACCACATACTGGTATATGTTTGTAGATATTTTTTATTATATATCATAAGTAATCAAACGTATATTATTGACACACAACTATATTGTACATTTTCGTTTCAATCATATAAGTAACGGAACTCAACGCCGCACTTCATCTAAATCTTAATCATAGAGAATTTAAGTAGAATGATTTATACCCACGATCTTTATTCAAAGTGACAGTTTTTAACTGAGCCACGATTACATCAAAATAAAAGTCAGTACTATTTGCATATAGAATACGCAATAAGTACAAAAGCCTCGGATAGATAGAGAGTGAGATAGGTGTGAGCTGCTACCGCGGTCGCTGATCGCCTAAGCTGGGTTTCCCTCGAGTAATCGAGTGTCTCCCCCGGCTGGGTTGATGGCCCTGGCAACATAATGCTCATCCACTACCTGACTCCATCCACTACCTATCCCTCGGTTATGTACTACAGCTTCACGCTTTTCCCCGCGGAGCAAAGAGGAACTAGTATCAAGGCACTCCGTTCTTCATTTTTCGTTGAAATTGAAATTTGGACTAAAAGTTATAATAATTCCTTAAGGGTGGTAATTTTCTTGATTTAACATACATATCGAATGTTTTAGACGATTGTAATATTTTTCCAGCTTAAACTTAATTCAACATCCATCTTTTTCTAACCGGAGAGAAAACCATATAAATATAAACATTTCATCAAGTGGGAATCGACCCCACAACTATCGCATTTACATTAAGACGCAAAGTTTAAGTTGATGATTTGTTAACGAAAACTAATGCGACATTGTCTTATTTCTTATAAAACTATAAGAAATAAGTTGTCTATCATGCTAAGATGAGATGGTCTATCATAGTTCTTTGTCATATGACAATAGAAATTGCCTATCACGTTAAACAATTTTTGTCAAAGAGGCATTCTCTATTTTCTAAGACTTTAGGTAGACTATCACGGTTCTTCTTCAGATGTTCCGTAGCATAAATTTCAATAACAAATGTGCATCACGCTGATCAATTTTTGCTAACGCGGCATTTCGTTATTTCTTATAGTTTAGCTAGTCCATGATGATTCTACATCAGGTGTTCCACTCTTGGAAATTAATTAAACCCCAAAGCCTTACTAGGCTTAACATGCATGCAACAAAAAGTTTCATTCCAATCAGTCCAGTAAAAACGAAGATTTCTATATAACCTTCATGCCATATACGTATAATATTGTTGACGTAAAATTAGTTACTGCTTAAAATTTACCAGTTGAGATGTTGTTTTCCAACTGATTCTCATTGTATAGAAGTTAAAAAAAAACAAGTTTCAAATTCTCTTCTTATAGATTGCCACTGTGGCAAACTGTGACAGCTGACTAAATATGCGAAGTTTGTGGGTTCGATTTCCATTCGGGGAAATGGTTGGATCAAATGGGAGAACGGAATATTCAGGTTATATGAAAATTATTTTTATTTGTCCGCTTTGGTGACAAGACAACCGCCATACAAAAAAAACTTTTATGTTCCCAGATTTGAACCTGTTCCTCGTAAATCTGTTGTAAGTACATAATATTAGACATGACAACTCATTATAATCTCCCGTCAAACCACACATCCAAACAAATTATTTTCCAAGTCACCCGCTTGGAAAACAATACCAACTGTAACTTTTCATCATATATATGAATTTATATTAACTGAATTATAAATGTTATTACACGTTTTGACCAAATCATAATTGTATTTGTTTTTGGTAAAAAAATATTTAAAAACAATACAACCGTTTAAAAAAAAACAAACAAACTTTTAGTTGTGTAGAGTTCCGCCACTCTTGCTTTCTTAATCATTATTAAGAATATTTACAAGATAAAAATGTGTGAAAGTAATATGATTTGAGTTTGGTGCAGGTTACCTACCACTGTATTAAATAATAAAATTGTAACTTTTGTATTTGAAAAGAGCAACTGTTGAGTTTCTCGCCGGCTCTTCTCAGCAGAACTGCCTTCCGCGCCGGTTGTAGCTTTATGTTCCTTCGACGATTCAAAAGTGACTGCAAAGTTATATTTGAATAAAGGATATTTTGAATTTAATGTTGAATTATATACTGACGGAAAATAAAATACCACTTGATAACAGTTAAGGCTAACATTATTATATTTGTATAAATAATTTAATAACGTTTCATCAAGTTACAAGTATATTCAATTATGTTAGAGACGACTTTTAAATCACTTTATTTAAAAAACAAAGAAAATAAATATTATTTGTACTAAAATTAATGTGTTTAACTTGTTCAAAAGGATATTATTACATTTTCCATGGCTAAATATTAAGAGCAGACTGTGAACTCGTTTGGTTATAGGTTCGATTCCCACAGTTTCGGAAATCGAATGGATTCAGTTTTTTTATATAATAGTTTTATTTGAACACTACGGACATACTCAGTACCTTTGTTAATTAAAACTGAATTATTGATTTTTTTTGTTTATTTAAGTTAATTTTATTAAATAGGAAGCAAATGTTGTATTCGATAATGTTACTTATAGTAGAGCGTATACTTAAAGTGTTATGCATTACAATATATAGTTACAGTAAGGTGTTTATTAAAAAAAATATATATAAGAAACCAAATTTTGTAACACATCCAATCTTACGGAATAAGTCGCATTGATAGTAAAAACATCGCGCAAGTAAAATTTGTGATTTGATAAAAATTAAACGCGATGCATTTTAATTTATTTCCACGCGTATATTTTTCCCAGTATCAAGTAAGTATGAATATGTTCACAGTATAAGGTTTACTCGTTTCGCTCAGGTAACTACTGGACCAGCTAGTTGTAGCGATTTTTGTCGTATTCTCGCAACTTGTAATGTTTTGTAAAGAATTTTTTTTTCATGGATCTCAATGCCAAATAAATCTAATGGTCATGACATATTTTGATATGCCTGTTACACCCCCTTAGTATTAGACGAATTCTTTTTACAGTGCGGTTGTCCATTTGGACGTGCGCCTCAAGCCGAGAACTGAATTACAACAGACAAAAATTGTACATTTTATTCGCAATCGTCTTATAATGAAATTCATTTGTCTTGTTCAAGAACTGCGGGCTTAATTTCTGTGACTGACATTGGTTTTAATACAAAAATATGGCCATCGTGGCGCAATAGGTATGGGTTTGAACCCCGAAATTATTATAATTTAATTATTTCCATTTCTCCGCTCTAGTGAACAAACAGGGCGTAATTGAGTACCGCCTATCAACACACAATATCTCGGAATTCAGGCGGAAAGTAGAGAACGGAAGGAATGTCTAAATAGGTTTTATGTGAAATAGGTTTTCTCTGACTAACATGCTATGTGGGAAAAAACGTAATGCTGGATATTTTCCGTCATTATATCAATTAATTCTTAAAATTAAATCCAAGGTAGCCATACTGTGTTAAATTAATTGCAAATTATACATTTGTAATTCAGGAGAAATAAAATATTAATATTATTATTAAATTTACCATCTCGTGTATATATATTCTATATATATATATATACATTGGCTACTTATGAGATAAGAAGAACTGAAAGAGCATAGCATTTATTGTTTAAGCATATTTTTGTTTATAACCTTCATATAAATATATAAATTAAACTTAAAATTTTGATATCCAATTTTTGTGTAAAAAAACAGACAAATTGCGAAAAACTGTTAATATGAAAATGAGGGTCCAAAATAAAATAGAGCTTACAGGATATTGAAACATTCAAAGCTGTCTATTCTAGTTGTGTTTGCGTTTAAACTGTGAAATCATTTATAGTAAATGACTTGACAGAATATTACATGGGTTTTCATATGTATGTTTATGTATACAAAGAAATAAAGTTGGAGTGTCTGTTTATAATATTAAAATAACCAAAATTAATTTTACTAAATGCATATATATGTACACGGTTTTTATACCAAAATAACGATAACGTCTGTTTGTACGCACCCATATTCGTAGTTAGTGGACCGATTTGAATAAAGCTTTTTTTGTTGTATACCTTTTAAGTCTAGTCAGGTTTTAGGGTATCATTTGTTTCGAAGAGTGGAATACCTCATATATAACCATAATGGACGAACTAAACTGTAAGAAGTAAGGTAATGTACATTAATAAAAGTTTAATTGATTAAAAATAGTTGTTCAGGGTGACGTTTAACATTGTCTGTTCACACATAAAAATTAAAGATTCGGAATATTGATGAAGAAATTTACGAAAATTAAGGAAAATTTATCAGCGGGGCAAATTTATGGGCATTTGCTGTTGACAAATAAAAATTCAAGATACGCAAAAGCTGATGTAGAACCATGATAGTATAGCTAAACTATTAGAAAATAGTGTAAATGCCCCGCAACAAAAACGGATTTCATTTTTTTCTCTCCGGTATGACAAAGATGGGTGTTGTGCCGATGCCATTGAGCCAAGTTTCGGCATTCAATTTCGAGTCCCGAATTCGGGTGAAATGCTGGGAAAGGTCTCTAGGTCCCTTTTGCCGAGAGAGCGAAGCGTGAAGCTGAAAGAAATTTACAATAATTTCATGTGAAAGACTTAGAGATAAAAAATTACCACTATAACGAAATTCACTACAATTTTGGGTCAGTTTCTATGCCAACATGTAGTTAATGGAAGTAATCCATACTAATATTCTAAATACATAAGTAACTCTGTCTGACTGTGTGGTGTGTGGTTATGTGGGACTCCGTACAGGCAATGCAGGTCGTCCGTATACCCACTAAAACTTCATGGGAACCCCAATATTCCGTGAATCCCGGCGGTGGAAGCCAGCAAGGCACGTCGCGAAGTCAAGGGTGGTGGGTCACTCTCGACAGCCTGTTTAGAGAAGCACGCGGACACGACCTGTGTGCGCCTTCTTGATCCAAGTGACTAGAAGATCAGTTTCTCCAATCTGACCGTCATCTGGTCGTTAGGTCTTGTGGTGGCGAGGTTGGAAGAGGCCTGGCGAGACGGCTATGTAAAATCAAGACTATGTTTAATCTAACATCGAATTCATAATAAATTATTTTAAAAATAAACTTAAA
Source organism: Podotricha telesiphe (assembly GCA_038994665.1). NCBI lineage: Eukaryota > Metazoa > Arthropoda > Insecta > Lepidoptera > Nymphalidae > Podotricha > Podotricha telesiphe. The sequence continues at coordinate 219,415 of JAOYRR010000132.1, read as the reverse complement.
TGAACATGTCTAAAATATTTTTTATTAGGTAGACAGAACCTACTGGCATGACACTCCGTTTTCAACGTACTGAGTAAAGTTTCAATACTTTATTAAAGGTGAAGGTCACTTAATCGATTCTACCCTTAGGTGACTGTCGTACCCGGTCCTATTGACTTAGCTTAGTCCTACGAAATATTAATGCGATCTATTATTAAGTTAGTAGTAAGGGATTTTCTAAGAACATTTAATAGATAATATTCCGCACAGTAGCGCAATCATGTAGTCGCTTATGCTACCGACTTGTAGTATAGTTAATAGATATATTATGTTTTTTATAAATTTAATGGTGTTGTAAATTATTTAAAACTCTAAATTATATGTTAAACACAAATAAGTTCGTAGGTCAATAAATTCTTTGCAAAATTAGACTTATAGTTTAATTTTAATATAGGTTTTACTTTGACGATGGACGCGACTTTGAGCTCCGACACGCAAAATTCGGATTCGGGCGAAAAGTGAAGATGCGGAAAAGCTTCGACTTGAGACAAAATAGGCTAAAAGTCGGTAAAAAAAACCTATTCAAAAATTAGACACTGAACAGTAAAATATTGTTAGCAAGTAATCTATTCTATACATATATTTAAAAATGTAACTGATCGCTATCAGTACGCGGAAGATATATGAGAATTAGTGGGGGCTACTTATATTAGTGGGGGCATTTATCAATGAAATAGAACCCAAAACAATTATTTTTTTTCTATTTATCTGTGCGTTTATGCACGCTAATTACATAACGGCTTACCGATTTTAATGCAAAACTATCTTAGATAATAATTGAAATAAAAAAGTAACGAAAGTTATAATAATTTAAATTATATATTTTAAGCAATATTTGTTAATTTACTGATAACGCGGGCGGGTGAGAAAACGAAACAGTTATTGTCGTATAGTTCACCGGAAAGAAGGCTAAGACGTTAGAGGAATGCTAATATACTAACAGTATTATTTAGTGTAATTAAATGGCTAACGAAGTTTGTGAGGTACTGACACAGAGATATACATAAAGATGTTCAAAGAAAATTACTCATTGAATTATATTTAAAAGAGTATAAAATTTTTGAACGTAGCTGTTGTAGTATTAACAAAGACTAACTTTGTTATATACCTAAGGTTCTATACTATTATAAGGTTCTACATATAAACTTTAATTATGCCTATTTTAATTATTCCCCATCCGCATAATTTTCTTAAAAAGGGTTCTAAATTTTTTCCTTCATATAATTATATGAAATGGTTGAAAATCACATCTCAACAATCAATCTCATTGACTCTAGAATTAAGCATACAATTAAGCAAGCAATTTGTAAATGATCGAATGTAATCACTTTAGAAAATGCTTTATTTCTGTACTATTTTATAGTGCAATTAATATTATTTTCCGTTTAAATTTTATATTCTTTTACAGCTTCATGCTTTTTCCTGCATAGCACGGCAGCCAGTCTCCACCTTCCACCCAAAAACGAAACATTGCGTGTTGAGTGGACTCAACGACATGCCGTCTTAAGTACCAGAGCAGAAAGATGGAAATAATAATCCCTAAGTGGTAATCAAACCCACAACCAATTGCGTTTACAGTCAGATTCTGTTCCACTGCATCACGATGGCCTGGCCTTAAACAATATATAAATAAATACATTTAAATATCATGTATTACACTAAGCATACAAATAGAAATGAGAATTTAAAACGAATAGTTGTTTGTTATTTATTATCTAAAGTGTTGAATGAGTGAAGGAGCGACACAATGGAACTCATTGCCAGCGTCTGTAAAGTCTAAAATCAATCCTAAAATCAAGGAAAGTGTGTATCATCGTAGACAAACTCAATCTTTCAACAGGCTTGTTGTGGTGAAAAGCCAAGCCTATATATAAAAAATACAAAATTTAGGATCCAAGATCCACTAGTTAATACTAGTTATTCGATGCTTCACGTATGGCATTTTTCTTTTTTTTATTCTATAGACAAGGCAAACAAGCGTTCGGGTCACCTGATGGTAAGTGATAACCGCCACCGACGACCCCGTGTAACACCAGAAGAGTGACAGGAATGTTGCCGACCTTTAAGATGGAAATAGACGCGCTTTTTGAAGGTACCCATGTCGAATCGACCTGGAAACATTACCGCTGGTAGGCCATTCCACAGTTGAGTGGCACGTGGAAGGAAGCCCTTATCACATGATTATCTTATCAAACCATTACAACTTATACATTAAAAAAAATGTACTTTATAATTTGAGTTTGAAATTTAAAGCCATTTCTGTTTTGATGTTTTTTTTGGTCATTTAATTTAGGTGCTCATTGAAAAGTTTTCCTATAAAGCGTTTACATTCACTTGTTTCAAAGTTTTAATCAACCTTTATTGCTGTATTGGCGAAATAAATATACGGTGAGAAACAATAAAAGTAAAGCATACGTATGTGTAATAAACAACGTTTAAAATGCAAATATTACTGAAAAATATTAATACGATATATTTGCTTAATTAACGTTCTCTTTGCTGAACTGCATTTCAGATTTCAAAAACGGCATTTTATACCCACGCAAACAAAGTATCGGGCGACAGCTTGTCAAAAAACGTGGTCAATAGCAATCAATTCTAAAATAACCTAAATCAGCACTAGACGATATCATTAAGATATATTTTTCTTAAGTGTTCATTAATAAATTTATCACCCCGTGATATCCATCATCTGCTTAATATGACCGTAAAATCTGTGATTAACTACGTTATATTACACGTTATAGAAAGAAAATGTTGAATATTTTTTTTTATAGGGAAGAATAGAGTGTATTGACACTATGTTTGCTTTTCTTTATACTTACACTAAAAATTATAACTAAATAACTTTAGAAAATGAATCATTACATCTTGTTCAAATAATATACTACAAAATTAATTTCATATCTCACATTATATAACCGTTCTAGAGTACAGCTAACGTATACCAAAGCATTATTGAAGCTCGCAAGGAAATGTGTCACTTAACGAATTAGTGTAGGTTCAGAGCTTGCCTTTGTACAATATATATATTCATATGCTTCACATATGCTTCACTTTATTGTGTAAAGGTTGGAAGTACGGTTATATGACAAATGTTAAGTGATTTTCAAAGTAAAATTACAATATCTTTTAGTTTTAGGCAGAAGTAGGCGTGACAGGTAAAACAGTGAAATCTCTATAATCTAGTCATGTCATCTGTTTTTATTTTCTTTTTTTTTATTTCAGTTACACATTTTCTTTAACGACATACGAAGTAAGGGTACCTGCCTAGTAAGTTACTAGCATAATACTAGTACTTGTGTTAGGAGACACCGCTCTTCCATAACACTTATTTTTTTATTTGTAGTTTTTATTAGTTTATTTGTAGTACTTATTTCGAAGGCGGCATAAGTAGGATCTTTTCAAATTTGGTTAAGTAGATAGAGGACCTTGAACAGTGGAGGCGAGCTTTAATGCGCATTTTAAAGGGACCTCTTAAACCCGTATTTGGGTCACAAATTCCAGGCCGAGCTCATCTCTCTGCTACACGATGGGGGAATCCATGGAATGCTAAGGACTTCTACTCTTTGTAATGGTTTGTAAAGCAGCTCATAGGTTTTGCTATGGCATGATTTAAGTGTATTGCATACTCGGTTAGATATCTCATCCAATTCTCATATTTTTAATGTCTTTCTTAGGAAATTTCAGTATTCATACAGTTCAGTAAAACTGCTTTATATTCTTTTCAAGGTTAGCATTTCCTTAGCCGCTACAATATCTTTATAATATTTAAGCGTTCGTACGTTTGTTCGTTCGTACATTTGAGTTTCGACTGTATATTATGTAGCATATATGAAATATTCTATATTAATGATTATATTAGTTTTAAATTAATTGTATTTAAGTTAATATGCTTCCAAAGCCTCGGTGGTCACACTTTAAATGGATAATATATGTTAATTGCAAAGATCGTGTAAATTTACATAATACACTCCAGAGAATGATAATATTTACATAATTTCATTATGTAAATATTATCATTCTCTGGAGTGGGAATCGAAACCACAACCGTCGCATACTCAGTCAAAGGCTGTCACACTGCGCCACAATGGCCATTTCATATTAAGTTGGGGAAAAACGGAAAATAAATGAATAAATGAATCGTTATATTTATATCCTTTCACACATAGACATTAATAAGATTTTTTGTGTTTTTTGTAAGAATCTTTGTGATATGCAGTCGTATTCAAGCATGATAACTTCATTACATACTCAAATGAAATCGGTACAATCTTTTAAATTTGGCCTCCGAATCTCGGACATCTCTGTATGACAAAAACAAACAAAGTTATTGGAAACACTTTATAGAGAAATGAAGATCGAAATAAGTAGCGTAGGAATATTCGACGTGGAACAAAAAGCAGTCCATCCCTTTTATCCTTTATCAAAGGAAATTGTTTATATTGAGAGTCTACTGGGTTTCCGACATAACTGACAACATTGGCGTTGAGTTCAGAAAATAAAAGGTTGTTTTGTTGCCCAATTAATAAAGATTTATTAATTTTGACATCATCTTTCATACTTTTTCCTGGTTCTTTGAAGTGTTTCAGTTTTTTACCTTGGTTTTGGGTACAATTTGGCTAACGTATATCTTTATTGTTCCGTATTTTCAAGAGAAAATTTCATTTTCTCTTTCTTATATACAAACGTTTCATATAGCAAAATTATAGAGGTCATCGGGGCACAGTGGGACGGGGTCTGACAGTAAGCGTGATTGTCTGTGAGTTCGATTTCCACTTAGAAGAATGATATTTAAATTATTTTCTGGCACATTGGCACCTACGACAAAGCATGGCGTTGAGTTCGACTTCTCAAAATGTAATATTTTAATTTCGAAGGGAAAGTGGAGAAGGAAGAGTTTTGACACTAGGTTCTCTCTGCCTGCCACGCTATGCGGGAAACAGCGTGATACTGAGAAAAATATATATAAAACATTTAAATTTACATACTTCATCCCCTATTGGACCATTGTATCTAAAATCATCGGGTACGGCGTTATCTAGGTGGTAATTGAGCCTGAATAAATTTATAAATTTTGCCAGAATACAAATTTACCTTACTACCGTCCGCCCACGTAGATACTAGGCCGAAATGATAACCACAATAATTTAAACTACCTGAACATTCCATGTGATTTCCTCGTACCTATAGAAATTTAGAAAAATTCTCTCTTATAACTTTTTTACATTGTTCAATGAAGCGGCATACTTAAATTAAATTCTATACGAGAAAAAAATTGAATACGTATTAAAAATTGCACGTAGCTAGATTCAAACCCGCATCTTTTAAAAACTGTCCATTCGTATATGTTTTACATACATACGTAAATATTTTTCTTGTAAGATCTTTTGAATTTCGCAATTTTTGCACATTAAGAAATTAAACTATTTTAACCGGATTAATCGCGTATTTGTTGATATATTTTACAAACGTTTAAAACACTCTGCAGTACTCTGTAGTCAGAGGTAGGTCTGTGTAGAGTCTAACTGTGACCACGGACTACTGTAAAATATTTAAATAGTCACTTCTTTACGCTATGCAGTTTCTATTACACATTGCTTGTCATTTAGTAACTAATTCCCCAGAGTGAAATCGAACCTACAACCATCACACAGTTTCGTCTTCAATTGCATAATATAAATAAATACTTATTAACTTAATACATATATCAAGTGATATTAACTAAGCTATATAGAGAATTAACTACTTAGCGCTCAGAGATATGAAATTAGGGCTTCGTTCGGATTTAAAATTAAAAAAACTACGTAATTTTAATAGTATTTACAATTATGTTAGTGTTATATATTTTATACGTTTATTAAAGAAAAAATAATGTTTATCCAATATTTTTAAGACGATGAACAAGTTTTTATTTTCAGTTTCACTCTTTTTTCCACATAGCAGGGTAGTCAGAAAGAATCTAGTGTCAAGACAGTCCGTTCTGTGTTTTCCGGCCGAATTTGAGACGTTGCGATTTTTATTTACTTCTTTACTTTCTTAATAAACAATCAGAAGCAAAAAGAGGAAAAGACTATACTTACAGACCTAAATGTATGTATTGTCATAGTATATTTTAAAAAAAACGGTAAACAGTAGTGTAGTTGTAATACAGCTGTATCTGTGAATTCAAAATCAGTCAGAGATAATATAATGTCAAGACATACTTTACACAATCGCGGTCACAATCGGACATAAACAAATATAATGTATTAACATATTATAGTATGTCGATTATATTAATGCCATCATAGTATAGGTAGTGCTCCCGATGGTTATCAGTTTAATTCCCATTCAGGATATTCATTACATAATAAACTTTGTCGTAGGGTATTTATTTAAAGCGGCGTTAGGTGCCACAACTCAGTTTGATATACTCAAAATACTCATCTGTTCATAGTGAAAAATCCTAAAAGCTTAATTCACTTTCAAACTATTGAAATTTAAAACTGCATGCAGAATTCGTCAATTATTTACTTAGTGCTTTTTCTATTTACATTTTATTGTTTCATAGAAAACACCTATGCATTTAAATTGGCAATTTGGATCGCAGACAGTGCTAGACACTCCATTCAATCAGACCAATAAAACCCAATCGAACTTATACGCCACATATCGACTAGTGGGTTTTAAACATGTTTGTTTTATAAAAACACACTTATTTTTATTATTGTAGCCGAAATATGTAGAAGCTAATGCCTAAGTACATATCTGTTGTAAATAAGTGATTTGTATTACATTAAACTAAATACGTCTTGAATTCAACCTAGTGTAAAGTCACTCCATTTTCCACGCTACGCACGAATCCGAGACATTGTGTATTGTGTGGAACTCCACGCACTTTGTCTTGTTAGTAGAGCGAAAACATGAAAATAATTTAGATATTATCATTTCCCCCTGTGGAATTAAAACCCACAATCGCATATACAGTCAGACGCTGTGACAAAGGTGGCCTCCAACAATATTTTATCTTAATATAATTATTATTACTTTAATAATGAAAACTATAATTATTGAATAACTAAAAAAAGGCCATTGTCCGTAATTGATACAACAACAAAAATAATTAAAATATTCAATGTGATAATTTAAATTTGATACTCAAATAAACTCGGGGTTAATCCCACTAGCATGAATCATTATATTTAAATGATTTACATTTCTCCGCTCTGGTAAGGCAAAGCGCGGCGTTTAGCTCCACTGCCCACGCGGAGTGTCTTGTCACTAGGTTCTCACTCTCTTTACTCTGCTATATGGGAAAAAAATGAAAAAGACCAATTACTTTTCCCAATATTGAAATGAGCTTCATTGAGCTACACTTTCAGTATAAAGTATTACTGTATATACACCTGAACTAGTTCGTATCGATGTCGCGGTTCCAGCAACAAGTGAGAATGGAAAAGTAATTTCTTCCACTGACGTCTCGCTGTCTGTATTTGAAAAATACGGTCATGACACCATGTTTTAGCGTATAATAAGAAAGTCTTGTTTTTTTTTATATATTTCATTTGAAATTTAAGAATATAGGTCCACGGTTTTCCAGCATAGCAGAGTAGTGAGTGAGAACACTAGATATTCCGTTTTTTTCTTTTCATCTGGATTCGGGGCGTTGCGTGTTGAGTGCCGATACTCAAAGCAGCGTATTGTCTTGTATTAGAGCAATACAATGAAAATAATTTATAATTCTTCCTCCGAGGGGAATCGAACCCACACCTAATTGCATTTGCAGTCAGACTAGAATGCGCCACGATTGAATATAGATTATATCACATTAGAAATTAGATTTATATTATTTTGGAATACCTTATCTCCTCTAACATTTCATTTTGTCTTATTATATGAGTAATTTACACATACGTTTAGTACATGTCGTTAAATTGTATTATAATTTTTAAATCTAAACAAAAAAGTTAAAATTATAAATTATAATAATAAATTTGAGAATTGTTAATTTGTTAAATTAGCTACTTAAGCTGTTTAAATGTTCTTTGTTGACATAAAAACTTAAGATCATATACTAGATTGATTCTAATAACATTACGTGTCAAATTTTCATACCTATTCGTCGTATAACACAAAATTGTTAAGAAATATGTTGTAGCGGTACCTGTCAAGCCTAATGTTATATGAATATTACTTGGCTCGCATCTGGATGTCTAAAAATATATATTTTTTCTCATATCTTCTCCTTTTATACCTTATATTTTTGGATTACCAACACAGCAAACATTGATAATTATGTATAAAAAACTATATAAAACAAATAAAGAAGTCATTTATTAGAAATTAGACGTATGTAAGATATGCAACAAAATTGGATTTATTATATTTTATTTATTAGATTATATTGTTTTATTATATTGTATTATATTGATTAGATTATATTGTAAAGATTTAAACAACAATTTTTAACACAAATTTATACATTTTCTTTAATTTCTAATAATATTTTAAGTTACGCCTAAGACAGTCACCCTACAGTGGATGCAGACGGTTCGATGCCATAGCCTTTGTTTGACATGATCCGTAACAATACTAGCGTGTATTGTCTATATCGATAGCCACTGAATTATTCATGAGTTCAAATAACATGAAAGGCTATTTAATAATGCACTAATGCCTCTCCCTGACTCCACTTGGATTCCGGATACTTTTTAATCATAATGCTGTACCACTGCGCCACGATAGCCTCTTGTATATTTAAATGCAACTTTTATAGAAACCCATATTTTTCTTTCTATTTTGTATACGTATGTTTGTTTTAGGTATTATTTGCATTTAAATATGCATATTACACTACAGGGACATATTATTATAAAGTCCTTATGACGTTGTACATGGCGGTTATTGGGTCAAATTTCAGTCGTAGAAATAATTCTATGCATTAATGTTTCTTTACCCGATCAGTTAGGCAATCGGGGTTTTGTAACAACTAACTAACTAAGTAACTAACTAACTAAAAGCTGCTCAGCTCAACTAGGTAGTAATCAACTAATTTAACTAAATTAAGTTCCACCTCGCATGAAGAAAAATTAAATTAAATTTAATTTAATTTATAGTTATATGTCAGATCAGTTTATAAAAATACAATTCGTTTGAATTGAGGTCATCACGGCTCAGTAAACCAGCGTTTGACTATTAACGCGATTGTTTGTGGGTTCGATTCCCACACGGGGAATAGATTATACTTAATTTTTTTTCAGTTTTTTACTCTGGTACGTTAGGCAAAACGCGTGGTCGAGTTCCCTACACAATACGCAATGATTCGAATTCGGGCGGAAAGTGGAGTGTCTTGACACTAGGTTCTCTCAGATTAACCTGTTATGTGGGGAAAAGTGAAGCTGTAAATTTTTTTTAAATTAATTACATTAAAGTTAAACATATTATCATATGAATATTTTCTACTAGTATATCGAGTAATTTTTAAATCGTGTATCATTATGAAATGATACATAGATACGAGATAGAAGATAATATTTGTATTTCATTCCTTTTAAATAATGGTTCAATACCGAACAAATATATAACACAAACATATTTTTAGGTCAATTTACCGTAAAACACATAAAAAAATTGCACACAAGCTACACAAGCAAATAATGTAATTTATTCATTCTAAATCTGATTTTCCGATTTCACATACACGATGACTCTAGATTTTTTTCGAATTGATACACCATTCGTCCCTATTACCGAATATATTTTATTGTCCCAAAGGAACGATATTCGGTAACAACCCTTGTTTCCATACAGAAAGGATTTATAAAAAACCTTTCAGCTATTTACAAATATTGAACTGTTAATGGAACAACAAAGAAATGTTTAATGGAGCTTTTTAATAATTAAAAGGCTTATTTCTTTGCACAATATCCCGATTTTTATTGTAAATTTATACGCAATTTAAGTTATTTTTGGCATTTACTGTGTGTGAAAATAACTTCAATGTGGCGTAGTTAAGGGTATTAGCAATGTTATACTATTTGCTACAAATCGTATGTGAACAATACTAGGATGTACCTACAAACATATAGCTTAACGCTTTTTCCCGTAAAGCATGGTAGACAGAGAGAACCTTCAATTCCCAATCGGTGGAATTATTATAATTTAATTATTTTCAATTCTCCAAGAGTGGAGACTAGAGAGGGATGTGGAGAACGATGCCATAGCACTACGGCCCTCTCATCTTATAATGAAACCTATTCCGGTTATACGAAATATCACGCTTATTACAACTTATATTTGGTGTTAGCATCTCTATCGAGAGATTTTTACAAATTACTGCTATTTAAAGATTATTTTACGAACAATCGTTTGGCAAGAGAGAATGCTATTTATTTAATACTTTTAACATTTTTTAAAGTGTTATTGGCACACTTAGGAAATGGCTTAGCAGTCAGAGAGCTTAGATGGTTTCCAAGAGACGCGGGTTATAATCCTGCTGCGTTCAATTTTTTATACGTGTACTAAAATTTTGTTTTTTAATTTCCTAAGTGTGTAAAAGTTAAAATAATCAGCTTTTCTATAAAACATATAAAGTTACAACTATTGCATACATAAAACGAGTGTTTAAACCACTCAATTCATCCCAAAATAATATTTCTTTATGCCAAAGCACAAAGCGTTAGGGCTTCCGACCTTTCATGTACATAAGTGTATCTAACTTTCTATGAAACGAACGTCAATATCAATTCGGAAAGATAATATTATATACCAGCGTCCGCCCACGTCTTCGCCCGCCTCAAAAAAATAATATGACAATATTTTTTTACTACTTACTTGATAATTATCAAATTATACGGTCAAATTACGATAAATATTTAGAAATTGTAATTTTTATGATATTCTGACAGTAATACTGTAAAGTTTCATGTAAATCTGTTCAGCAGTTTGCGTGAAAAAGTCACAAACCCCTCATTCAATCACACAATTTACTTTTATAAAAAAAAAATTGTCTCTTTGAGATGCTTTTAAATTCGCAATAATTACGTTCAAAATCCACAATGATTTAAATTATTACAAATACATTTAATTAATAAAATTAATATTACATACACGCTTCCTTTCGAGATGATTATGACGCAGTGGGACAGCGTCTGATTGTAAGTGTAATGTTTCAATTCCGAGGGTTAAATTATTTCATTCTTTAGTACTTAAGGCAAAGCGCGGTGTTGAGTTCCGCCACTCAACACACTGTGTCTCGATTTCGGGTGAAAAGTGAAGAACAGAGGGTCTTGACTCTCTAACTACCCTACTATGCGGGAAAAAGCTTAAAGCTCATATAAATTAAAATACCTTTTTATTGACATACAATTTTGTGTTAGCGTTGACAAGGCAACGTATATTTTACGCGTCAACGGATCTACTGATAAATTCAAAAGATAAGTTTTAAAATATAGTTTAATTGAAAAGAAATTGTAAATTGATAAAAAAAAAATGATGATGATTGATGATTATTTTAAAGCATTATCTAAGAAATAATTTTAAGAGTAAATTTAACTCACATATTCTATAAAAGATCATATACAAGTGTTACAGATAAAAACTAATAGTAATAACAGAACGGGCAGATGTCGCCTTATAAACGACCTACATTTTGTGTGCCTATTGCGTGGCAACAATTTGCTTGAACAAAATTCATAGAAGTTTTTAGTTGAATTTCAAAAGTTATAAGAGAAGTGGTAGTTTAAAAATTAAAGTTTAAAACTTATAAGGTGAATTTTAAATTTTTTATTGATTTTAAAACCTAAGAAATTGCTACAAAAATACCTTTCTATATGATTTTCACTTATATTCCAGTGTGTATAAAAAAGGAAAGCCTTAATTAAAAAAATCGAACAAATATATTCAAGGTTGTGGTCACGATCAAATGGCGGAACTCAACGCCGCTTTACCTCTAAGCCGATTTGGTAAAGGGACATAACTTAGAACTCACAACCATCGCATCACATACTGTCACTGCACATCGATGGTATCTTAAGAATATATATATCTTACATATACGAGACATCTGAATTCCGTCTATCCGGTGCTGCTGAGAGTTTTTGGCCACCTAGCCGATAGTCTGATGCCGAATTACAAGAAGTCCCATTACTACAGATTTAAGACAAGCAGAAGATAGGGTGACATGGAAACAGCTAACCATCTCCTATAAAAAGGCTTCCCAGAGCGGACACCTTGAGTAATAAAGAACACGACGCAGCAGAAGATATTCTTTAACTACATCAATAGGTACATAGTCCGAACACACTTTTGTAGAAAGACCATTCGCTTATATCAATCTTGGTAGTCACTAGTGTTTATTAAAACTTATGACAAAGGCAAAAATGATGATTAATTTTTACTACATTTGCTTAACCTAATGTAGGGCAAGACTAGGAGTTAAGATCCACCACTTAACACACAATATGTCGAATCAGGTTTCACTTCATTCATGAAAGTGGAAAAGGGAGTGTGTTTACTTCACACTAGGTTATCTCCTTTAATCCGGAAAAGGGGCTAAAAAATTAATCCGGAAAAGGGGCTAGGATAGACAAGTAAACTTACCTAATTCAAGATTTGAACCAATAAATAAAGGTGCAATTTACTGTTATCTGAAGATACTCCCACTGAGCCACAATGACCAATAATATAAATTATTGTCGATTGTCAGTATATCATATTGTCCCTTTGACCATTCGAGCGGTCTTTAATATTTCCCAAAGGATCGACAATTTATGGCTAGTTTCGGTTTACCATTGTTTGTTTTTATCAATAATTGTTTTATTACTTGCTTAATATACTTCATACTAATGTGCAATATTTAAAGGATTTATGGAGAATTTAGTGACAAATCACTATTTCAATTGTGTCATTATTTTTAATCAGTAAACAATGATTATTATATGAAACATTTAATAATACAGACAGATAACTACAAACATAAATACAACATTGTAAATATACCTACACGTAAAATAATTATATAAATATATGGAAATAATCAAAATATATATACATACAAATATGTTGAGATAAAAAAGAGGAATTGACAATTAAAAAAAATAGTAGAAAGAGAAAAAGTGATGAATAATATTTTGAACCTGCAAACTTGTACAATTACAATTTTACTAGCGACCCGCTCGCGGCTCAGCCCGCGTGAACTATATATATATATATATATATATGTTTCGTATTTTTCGGCGGCCTTTTACTAAAACAATTTAATTCGTGGAAAAACTAAAAAAATTTGGGATAATATTGCCTATGTTCATCCCAAGACCCTCAAATATCTCAATATATAAAACTTCTACATAATCGATTCTGCAGATTGGCTGTGATGACGTTACAGATCGACAGACAGAGTTACTTTGGCGTTTATAATATAAGCGTATGGATTGTTATTATGTATTTTAATACGCTACTGTACACAGTATCCGGCTATACGCAGTGAACTTCTCTTTAGAAACATCCAGATTTTTTGCGCATCGCATAATGTCAAGACACTTCTTTCTCCGCTTATCATCCAAATTGAAGACATTGCATGTAAATTAACTGAGCTTAACGCCATATTTTTAGAAAACGTATAAAAATATGATTTTCAAAACAAATTAAATAATAATCATTATCCAACTGTGAGTTGAATTACAACCATGACATGTACATGCCTCTTTTTTACAGTTATATGCTTAAGAGCTTCCGGGGTGGGGTAGTCAGATATAACTTCATACATGTCCTCCTGCAGGGGTCCTCATGCTTTCATGTGACCTTCTCGAAGGTCCACTGAGGTCTCCTCCAACCCCTCTTACCTTACCTTACCTTTCTTCATATATCTTTCAAGTGGAAGACAGTGGTACAAAATCATCGTCTAATTACATAAAATGTTCTAAAAGTTTTTCTGTAACAGCAATCGTATAAATAAAACGAAAGAATCCTATCTAGTGTGTTTTATTCAAATACCGAACCCCTAAGAGTGGTAAAATAAGGAAAAAAGTAGGTTTTTTCCTGTTTTTATCGGATATGACTTAGTAATTTTACTATAATGGCATTAATATAGCGTTGGAAAATATTACAAAGGGAAGCGGAGAGCAGTCATATATTTTTATTTTCTCTGTTTTGATATAAAAACTAGTAATAGTTGACTTTTTATTAGTAAATCTTTCTATTTATTCTATTTCTCTTAAATATATTTTGACTTACAGTTAGACAAAACGCCGAAAATGGAGAATGGAGAGTCATAATATTCCTCTTTAACAATCTCGCAACAGTTTGGCAATAAAATAAGAATAAAAGAAAATTATATTTGTTTTACACGGCGTTGAGCTCCGGCACTCCACACGAAATATTTTAATTTCGAGCGGATACTGGCGTACGGAGTTTCTTGACACTAGGTCCACTACCCTGCTATACGGGACAAAATATACAGCTCAAAAAATATATGCGGAAAAAATTAAAAATAGCCTTACATAAAAATATCGCAGACCCTTTGGGATGATCTGATACTAACTCGAATGAACCCTTTCGAAGACAGGCTAAATCACGCCCTATCTCTCTTCACGCTTCATTTCAAACGTTCCGAACATGCCCCAGATGCTTTAAGAATATTATATGTAGAGATATTATTGTTACTTTCCTAAGAAAATTCTATGGACAGTTTTTTCGTTGGATTTTGATTTGTCCTTTTATAATATAATTAGTGTATTGTAGCTATTACGCAGTTGGAAAGTATTTGATAGTAAAATATATTTATAAAAATTTGAACGCAGCGGGATTCAAACCCGTACCTCTTGGAACCGTCACTTAGGGCTCTGCGACCCACTAAGCCATTGTTCTACATTCAGCTGCGTCAAAATTCTTATACGTTTATACAACTTAACTTAAAAACAATTATTTAGCGAGAGAATTGTTCGTAGAATAGTAATCTTTGGGTAGCAGAAATTTGTGAAAATCTCTCTAAAGATATAAGTAACAAAAATAAGTTTTAGGGCTTAGTGTGTGTTTAACACTTCAAAAATGTTATAAGTATTTTACTGTACCCATAATGATTGCAGATACGATATGTATTAAAATAAATCTTTTTTATTATTGATAAAAATGAAATTAGGGCTCCTCAATGTAATATCTGAACACGGGCAGAAAGGGAAGAACGGTGTGTGTCTTCACATCAAGTTCTCTATGACCACCATGCTATGCGCCCAGCCCTAATTTATTATAAAGGAACCAGTAATCTTCGCCTTTATCCGACATTAATTTTCTATTGTATATTAACTGTTGTTATATAGCTAGCTAATTTAAATGTGAACTTGTTTTTAATCAAATCAGCCACGTATGATGGCTCTTTATTGCTATGTTCACTAATGATAATATCATTGTTGTAAGTATATATTAAATTTCTTAATAATAGGTTAGAAGTGTTTATTTAAATTGTACTTGTACTGATATAATTAGATTGGAAATTTGTTTATATTACAAATTTTCATATTGCGACTGCAAACCCAAAACAATTTCATACTGACGAGAACCGTCCCAACTTAACCACAAGTCTACAATGATATTTTTACAGTATATAAAAAGTAAGAAAGGAAAAAGAGCGTGAGTAATGTACAATTTATCTAGAAACTAGTCACAAGAGCTTAATAATTAGACCGTCTTGTAATCAAATATTATTTAAATACCAACAAATAAGCCTCACGATTTATCCCTATCGGGGTTGTTAGAGAGAATGTAGCGCCAAAGGCTACGGCCCGTTCGCTACTTTCTTTCATCTCGTCTACTCACCTCTTTATACGTGCGTCCGAGGGGTCCTCATGGTACATATATACATACATAGATACATATAACACAATGTGAAATAAATATAATATTTTAAAGTAGATTAACACTCGATTACACTCCACATCTCTGTCACACTCCGGCCTATTAAACACATTGTGAGATACCGCCGTAAATAACCTCGTTAATCCTTCTTGAGTGATGAAAATATATTGTGTGGGCGTGTGCGTATAAATATTATATGAATTGGTTGGCGTTTTATGTAGTTTCTAATTCTTTATATGTAATAATTTTTTTTTGTGTCAATTTAGTAACTCCATTCTCCACATTTTGTTCATTTTCGACATTTTATTAGGAAATGGCAAGTGTTTAAGGGATCCCTTAAGTTTAAATTTGTGTCACAAGTCCAACACCGAACTCCTCTATCTGCAACGCGATTGGCAACCCCACGATAAAATCATTGAATGATGTGAATTTCCTCTCTTTTTATATATGTATAATCTAACCTTATGAGTAACGGAAATTCAGAATATAGAAATTCTTCTGATTTAGGAAGCCATTATACCGCTTTGGAGTAGTAGTTTACTCTCCACGTGATGATTGTGCGTTCAATTTTGTCCGACTGTGCTATTCGAAACCGTCCTAGAGCAAATATTTAATGAATAGCATTCTCTCTTGCCAAACTTGATTGATTGTAGAATAATCTTGGGTAGCAGAAATTCGTATAAATCTTTATATAGAGATGCTAATAAAAGAAACAAGTTGTAACAAGCGTATAAGAATTTCGACGCAGCGGGTGGTAGAGGTGGTAGCGGTCATAGCGCTTGGATGGTTTACAAGAGGCGCAGGTTCGAATTTCGTTGCTGTCAATTCTTTATACGTTTTCTAAAAATATATATGTCAATTTTCTAAATGTGTAAATAAAACTTTTAAGTTATTTCCATGTCTGCTAAGATAAATTACTGCGTTGAGTTCCGTCTTTAAGCAAGCAATGTCTAGAAGTTAGGCTGAAAGCGGAGAACGGAGTGGTCTAGCTCTAGATGTCTCTCTACACTACTATTTGTATGAGTAAATCTATGAAAACATGGATAGAACAGCTTTTGATCGCAAAATGTCATTAGATGAGTTACGTTGAGCATCTGAAAAAGTTTTAATCTCTAAAAGAATATAATATATAAAGCATAACGACTTTTTTCCTAATAATTTAAAATCATATACCAATATATTTACCGTGGAACAAAAAAACACCAAGTTACTTACTTCCACGATGTTATTATTGCCTACATTTGTCTTGTACGTACGCTACACATGGCATAAAAAGTTTGAAAATATTTTTTATATATCATTTTTGTACTATGATTGTAATTAGCTAGGTAGATATTTTAATCATCAGTGGCGAAATGTCTTTTATCCGAAGCTTTTGTAAATTAAAACAAATAAATGAATTGGTAATAAATAAATAAATTTAATAATATAACAAAACTAACACAAATATCTATTTTGACTGATACAAGAGAATTTCATAGTAAAACTTAATGGAATATTTATATTACCGTCCACGGCGAGCCTAGATTTTTAATATTTATTTTTAACGTCGGGTTGCCTCTACAAACATTTGACTATTCGCCACTGGCATGCATACACAAATATGACTGAAACGGCGTAATGACGTTGCACCTGCAAGCTCCATGCATTACAAAGAACATTAAACTATATAAAATTATATCAAATTATAACAAATAGAACAACTATGTGTTACATGTTGATGACCTTTGTCATTATTTGACTTCTTGCTAACAAACAAATATAGAATTACGATAGACTATGGACTTCCTCTTGAAAGTAGCTTTCATATACACAAAAAAAAACCGGCCTAGTTCAAATGATTAGCGCGTTTAAAAAAGAAACAAACAAACAAACTATTTAGTTTTTTTATATTAAGGATAGATTAGTTACTCTTTAGTAGGTTATCCCAACTAAAATCTGAAATATCTAATCTAATATCTTAAATATCTAAATTTAAATTCTACAATTAGGCACTACATTTTCTTTTTGTTACAAACTTCTAAATATACGTGAAAGTAAAAAAATAAAATACAAAGTTATCCTACCATTATTATATCTTCGGTTGAGGTAATATTTAGATTGTTTTTTTTTTTATATTTTCCCATTTTGTTAAGATAATGCACGGCGTTGAGTTCGGCCACCTAACATGGTTTCTGTGCTCATACGAGAAAAAACTTGAAGCTGCTATATATTATTACTACTGCCTGGATGCTACCTCTAAATTATGACAGTACAGAAGCCAGATTGCAACATTAAGTAATACATTCATTATTAAGTATATATACCTACACCCACATACACACACACACACACACACACAGAAACAGACACATACACTTTGCCCTTATTTTATTTATATTTAAAAATAGTATTTTTTTCTTATTATATGTATTGTAATCATTTAAAGATATAGTGCATATTTATTTCTTGAAATGTATAAAGTGGTATGGTAGACCGGGGCCTCCTGACACAAGTACTAGTATTATACTAGTAACTTACTAGGTACATTTACTCTGTATGTAACTAAAGAAAAAGTGAAACTGAAATAAATATATTTTTATTTTTATTTATTACAGATATAAATCTGAATTAATTTAATCATGTCCATTTCAATATTAAAATGAAAAACACATTATTATATAAAATAAATCTACATTTTGCTGACGCTAGTACAGATAACGTAAAGAGGGGTTAGCAATAAATTGGTTCCCATATACGTTAGACACTCGGAAATAAACGGCAAATTGGAGTGTTAACCGTGAACTTATTTATATGTGTGACCCACTTCGATTTCAAAGCGTCTGTACATAAATATGCATATACAAGTGTAGATAAAGATCGTACTTGTGGCAATTTCACAATTTTAATTTCAAAATTAAATTAAAGATGAAATGCTTTTGTGTGATTAGATACTGATAAATTAATAGCGGGTATTTATTTTGCCTAAGTTTTACATGGCTTCTCTAACGTTGTTTTATTCTAGATTTACTTTTAAAAAATATATAAAATAAATAGAAATACCGCCCAGTTTATTGCGCCAGTTCTTCTCAGGTTTGAGGCATTAACTATTGAACCGCTGGTAAATTGTTTGACGTTAAAAAAATTTTGCATGTAGCTTCTTATTTTGAATAAAGTTCCCGCTTTCCACACAAATTCCAGATATTGTAGTGTTAAATGGCGAAAACTAGACCAAGCAAACGAAAATCATTCAAATATAATAACTTCCCGAGTGTCAATCAAACATACACCATTGAGTTTGAAGTCGTCATTGTAACTTTTTAAATCGTAATATATATTTTTTAATATCTATTTACACAAGGAGTGAGACGTACTTTAACCCTAGCTAAAGTATTTACCGAAAGCTCATTTTTAAATCGAACTCACTATTTCATTAGCATTCATTAGTGCCAAGTATAATGTCAGGGTCGTTAGTTTAGTTTATATTTATGTACTTATGCATATTTTTTGACTTCTGCCTATAGAAGTCAATACATTTTAAACATATCGTGGCGCAGTGGTTATTTTAAAATTATTTTAATTTCGCAGCTATAATAAGACAAAAATTGATTTCCACCACTCAACAATATCTAGAGTTCGGGCGTCAAATAGAGCAAAGTGGCTTGAAACTATGTTTTCCCTGCCTACATTGATGTATAAATATGATATAAAAAAATGGTCAAATTCAGCATTATAAATATATAAGAAAAGGCGATGTCCCAGTATGCCAGGATGGCCTCTGTCAGTACGTTACGACTATTGTATGTTAAGAAAAATAACTTTCAAAACATAATTTATAGATATGTAAGTATACATTTTCTTATGGTTAATATATTTGTCAAAACCCCTATAAACAGTGTTTGCCAATAAAGTTACAAATAATAGAAAATAGTCGCCTAAATCAGAACCTTCAGTACTCGTATATAGTTTAAAAGAAAAAGTGTTGCCATAATGGCGCAGCTCATATATATTATATGTGATAGATTTTTTGCCCGATATATTGCTGCTTAGTAGTTGTGTGGCTAGGTTTAACGCCGTGCATTGCCCTGCAATATGGCCAAGAAATAAAATAATCCAAGTATAATTGCATTCCTGTACTTCTGCACCACGCATACCCTTTGAATGAATTAATGAATTATAACTTACAAAAATTGTCTCGTAATATTTTAAAATATTAGTATAAGGATTATAATTTTACCTTAATAATATTATATACAACATATTCAAAACTAGCTGTGCCCGCGACTTCGTTTATAAATATAGTTGTGTTGGTAGAAAATATTAGTTTTTTATTACCGCAATATTTATGACTATAGTGTGTTAGTTTAATACATTTATATAAAACCATTAAACATATATAAAAGTTATTTAAAGTTGTTTTTGTTGGCTGCAATACAGTTCTTTAAAAGTATATACAATAGCAGTACGCATTCTTTCTATGGGAAAATTCTTCACTACCAATCGTATGGATTGTTTTAGGGTCTTCAAATTATCGTGGCAGAGCAAGCCTTACTCTCTAAAACTGACCATAAATTTTAATCCACTGGATTAAGACCAGGACTATATGATGAGCATTTTTTAGCTCGATTTTTAGTTCGATTCTAACCAAGATTGGGTGGATCGAGCTATGTGACCCGCCGTATCTTGCTGAAGGGACCATTCTTGCTTATTGAACATGGTGTTGTTAAGAGGTTTAACTAACTTCTCAAGAATGGTATCTTGATAGACTTGTGACGATATTTTGATACATTTTTAACAAAACTACGACTCTGTCTCAGGTAACACCCCACCAACCATCACCAAAGTCGGATAATGCCCACGTTGACGTACTCTGTTAACTAATTAGCAAGCTTCTTAAGAGCTTTCATCATAATAACAGGCTTTTTGTTTGTTAAATTATTGCTCAATTGTAAAAATGTTCTCATCCGTAAACAATATTTTTCTGTGACCTCCCTTTGCGTCCGCTTAAGTACTTGTTTTGATTTTACCACCCTACTCTTTTTTTAGTCATCAGTTGAAAAATTACCATTGGGTCCCTTGTCGCTGCAAGTCCTACGTCATCTTTTAAAATACGCAACATGGTTCTAGGTGCTATCTTCATTTCCCGAGATAAAATATTTTATTTTCGGACAGGTTTTTATACGGCTTTTATCGTCTTTTTCGTATCAATAGCCCGGTTCACAAACACTTGAATATAGATAAAAAATATATACTTGGCACCACTTTATGTAACGGGATCACAGCGATTCACTTTTCTTTATCTCCCATTCCATTTTAATATCAAAATAATTAACAATCATATAAAAATGACAGATTCCAAATTCAAAAGTAATATTTTGTTTATTTCTAATTGTAGCAGTATGTATTTATGGCCAGACTAAGTACATACATTTGCATTTAGTAAAAAACGGCTATTTTTATATTACAAACAGACATTCCAATTTTATTTAATTGTACAGATTTACGACCAGGAAATATATATAAAACTCTTAAGTTACTCATTACTCACACATAACGCAAGCTACTAGGCGTAGAAATCAGAAATTTAACATGTCCCGCTATATATTGACTTCACCCACTTCCACAGGTTGGCTGGAAGAAATATCTTTTTTAAGATAAGTCCACCGTTGCGAACTTAATTTTTGTAACTTTAATTGTTTTTCTTTTTAAGTGCAATAAAGAACCATGTTTCTTTAAAATCTGGTAAAAACTAAAATTTGCGTTTATAGTCGCATCTATGGAAAATAGAAATAGAAATATAATTACTAAGGTCACAAATTCCACGCCAATGAATTTGAGGGTGACAACTTACTACAAATAAAAACATTACCGGACGTGGGATTTGAACTGTCCATCAGACATACCTAAATTATGATTAATACATATCATTTAATACATACGCAATTCTAAATCAATCCTTGTCCAACGAAACACATTATAAATAGCCGTAGTTTACCACGGCTTAGTACAACAACGCAGATTTCATCTAAATTCGGATGCTGTCAAACTTTAGAAACCCAAATTTGTCATTCATTAAATCGACATACGTTCTAGTTAGCGTAATTGCTGAGCCCACTAGCTTATCCAATTGCCAAACTTGTTTTGTTGTATTAAATATATTGAACGATGAGCCTATTGTGGCGCAGCGTGTCTGTATACCCGATGAATCTGATTTCAATTCCCAATTCGGGGGATTGATTATATTTAAATTATTTTTATTGCATTCTTGCATTCTTTGTTTTCACATCACAATTTAAAACACACAGACACTGTAATAAATACGGTTTTTTTTATTTCTACATACTTTTCATAATAAGTAAAGAGAGTGGTTTTTACTTGTCCCATAGTGCTGCTTCTTCCGTTTTTATAAAAGCGTAAACGATGGATGGGAAAACCAACAAGCGACAGGAATACTAGTATTTTTTATGTTATAATATTGACATATTTTATTCACAAAGCTTGTCGTTTTATTTCAATAAATATTTTTATTTTGATTGTAAGACTGGAAGTAAATATTATATTGAATTAACATACGAGGACATTTTAAGTTTTTATTTTGTCGGATAGTGTATAAATTATGGAGTGAAACCCCAATTTGCCTAATCTAAAGGAAAAAAAACATTTTTAAACAATATTTAAAAAATATATTTCTACGTAGTAAGAAAAAGATAAGAAATAGATACTCACAATTTTCTTTTCTTACTTTCAAAACTTGCTTTCAAGACATGAGCTTCCTCAACTTTATTGTAGATAGTCAAAACGAAAGTAATGCTTAGGAACTTTTTTTAAAATGTTGCTTATTTAATAAAATTTACAGTATATATATTGAGTAGAGAGAAAGAACTTAGTGTGAAGACACTCCGTTCTCCAGTTTCGAAATATTCGAAACATAGCGTGTTGAGTGAATCTCAACGCCAAATAGTTTAAATCTAATCATTCCTCCGAGTGGGAATCGAACCTACAAGCATTGCGTATAAATAAGACATACCAATGGCCTCGAAATGATGGTGACAGAAAATATGGTTATAAATTTATTTATATATTTTTCAATACAAAATATGAAAAACATTCAAAGAGACGTGAAAACTTCCTCTCTTCATGCATACACCGTATGAATTAAACCAAGACCTTTGTACGTGAGGCAAATTTTAAATGTAAACGTATTGTTAGTTTATTTTCTTTATTTATATATTTTTATTTATTGTATATGCGGATCTCCAACGGTTACACATATTTCTTTACATTTACACATTTTCTTACTGTACTTAGTAACTATGTACAACTAATAAAAGGAGAACACATCAAAAAAACATTCATTATATGAATTTGATATGCGTATTTTATATATGAAATACTAGCTTTTGCTTGTGGTTTCGCTCCACACTTATCGTACAAGCTCTAGTTTGTTTTGTTGTACATATAAGGAATAGCATGGTAAATTCATAATTTTTTTTAGTATTTTTTCCCATACGTTTCCCTGAATAAGTTAAGAATTATTTATTGTCATATACCAGAATCAACAATAACTCCGTAAGATAGTATCAAAAACGTCCGCTACATTTTATTCCGTTTAGATATCATGTGAAATGTCAGTTATAAATATGTAACCATAAATATATCGCAGTATAATTTTGTACTCAATTTTGTGTTTATATACTGTTAAGGGAACAAATGTATCGTTGAATATATTTAAAATATTTTATTTTGTTTGAGGTCATCGTGACGTTGTGTGGTAGCGTCTGACTATATACGCGATGGTCATGGGTTCGATTCCCACTCCAGGGAAAGATTATATTTAAATAACTTTAATTTCAATAAGATCTTTGATTTCGTGATTTTTACACATTTTGCAAAGAAACTATTTTTATCCGGATTAATCGCATATATTATTGGTATTCGAAAATACATTTTAGAAACCCGACGTTTTGAATACTTTAGGTAGTCCGTGGTCATAGGTAGAGATAGAAATCCAGGTGAAAAGGGAAGTCCGATGTTCACACTTGATGAATGATGAACAACGATCGAAGCTACAAAATTAACTCAGATTAGAATTCAAACCCATAATAATTAACGTTGATAGCATGTATGTGGACCAACTGAGCTACGACGGTGATGGCGATGGATGACGTCACATCCTCAACATGTACTTCTTAATTGAGACGTTTAAAGAAAAAATATAAGATAAACGAATCAAAACACACCTTATAAAGATTTCTATTTATATTTCATTTTATAAACTACTTCCGCATTGCAGTACAAAATAAAATTGGAAACGTAATATTAATTTGTATACAGATTACTTTCTTTGCAAATGCTATCAATTTAATTTAAATACGCCTTTTTAAGAGTTTTAGATGAAATATTCTCATCTCGTATGGAAAATATGTACTTAATTTTATGAACGGTTTAAATACTTTAAAACAAATCAAAGCAGCTCCACTGCCTTTTCGCACTACAGTATTGCATTTTGCTTGCCCGAATTCGAGACATATTGTGTTGAGTGGCGGACTAAACGCCACTAAAAGCTCGCTTGTTGGTAAGGATTTTTATAAATAACACCTAATAAGAAACAAATATCATTATAATTTGGTAGAAACGTATAATAACATTTATAATTCGGTTCATTTAAATTAATATAAGGTTACACTTGCTATTGTTTTCCAAGCGGGTGTCTTGCAAAATAATTTGTTTTATTAATAATTTTGGTTTGAAATTAAAAATATTTTCAATTATGGCTTTCAACTTTTTTTAATAATCAAATAATGTACAAATGTTAAACACGGAGAGTCAGTATAACTGGGAAATTATATTGATTTAAAATACAGTTATGAATTGCAACACTATTTGCATATGTATTTATAGTAGTTCCGACTATAAAATTTAAAAATGATATAGTTTCAACTTTTTACGTGAAATTCGGTAGTGCGTCTGTCAGTCTCTCAGTGATTATACTTAACTTTATATAATAAAAAAAATTCATATTATATCTAATCATATTTTATATAAATATTTAAATATTAACTTTTTTATAAAAACCTATTTACAACTAACTTTGAGGTTGATCAAATTTTATATTTAATATGAATAAAAATTGCAATATAGTGGACATTGTGTAGTATTAGACCAAAACAAATTCAAGCCTGTGATCGGCTTGGTATTCTTTAGCAACACATTATAGAAAGAAAACGACTCATCTGTTAAGCCAAATCAAAAATGTCATTCTTAAAATATATTTACTTACAATTTGCAAAAAAAAGGAACTTCTACATTAAGTACTGTAATTTTAGTCCATTTTCATAGATTTCAGAGAATTTTCTTTTAGTTATGAATAAACTTCAAAAGCTAATACATTTAATTCAATAAACAATTATAATACAAATGTAGTGTAACAAACCAAGAGAGCTGTGTCTATCTAGGTTCATAAGGTTTTCAATTTCCTAAGTGCGTGAAAAACACTTAACAGAAATAAAAAAAAAATGGAGTGAACCTTTTAAAAACCGTTCAAGTTTTCAACGGTTCAAGTTTTTTTTTTCACGGTTTTCAAGAGGCGCGGGTTCAAATCCCGCTACGTTAAAATTTTTATACGTTTACTAAATATAAATTTCTCTAACTACCCTACTATGCGTGTAAAAGCTTAAATAAAATCAAGAAATGCTCATTTAATTTTACGCAATTTATGCAGATGATGGTCAAATGTATTTTACGTGTATATGTTAATTTGTCATTTATCAAAAACGAAATAACGACGAAACGTGACAGAATAATATTCAAAATTAATGCGGGGGATTTAAATCACAATGCAAGCTTCTATACATCTTGTATCTATGAGCTTAAAGCTTACATTTGTTTGAAAGTTTATTTTAAATCAAATTCTTATATATTTGAATTTTTGAGGCCCTCGCACAATATTTTTTTCTTTAATTAAACAAAGCTATGGCTTGGAACGTGACGCAGAATAGATTTTTTTATAGAAATAATTATTGCCTTTCCAATTTACTTTGGTCGTCGAATGCGAGGCTTTTCTAAACTTTTTTGTTAACCATTTAAGCCAGTTTCTTTCTTTTTAATTGAAATTGCTTAGATTAAAACCTTTCAAGTAACAGAATTGATAATTTATATATACCTTAATGTGGCGTAATTTGACAGCTCGATGCTTGTGGGCTCGATTCATACTCGGGAAACATTTATACTTATAATACTTTCAATTTCGCTTCGCTCTGGTAATTGAGTTCTGCTATTTAAAATGTTTATTTAAAATAGCGAAAAGTGGAGAACGGAGTGTCTTCGATAGATTCTAGCTCTATGCCTTAAGGTCGCCTGGAAGAAACCGTCGAGATACGAGTATTCTTGTACTTTGTATATCCTTTTGTTTTTTTTTACATATAACTTATTTTTATTTATTTAATTTATATTCTATTTTTATTTCTATTTGTAGATATACAATAAAGAGATTCTTTTTTATTTATACACGAAAAGTAGCGTAAAACTGTAATAAATATATAGTTATGAGTTATTATGTATTTAGCAACTACTTGTTTGTACTGTAAGCAAAACAATATAACATGAATTATTACGAGAGTACGTTATTTATCGATTATATTGTTATTTGTTCTCTTTATTTTTATAAGCTTAACAAAATTTTACTTAAATTTCTCTTTTTTTGTTATTTCTAAAAGCTAAACGTTTACATAACATTTACTACATTTTATAATCACCTAACTACTAGTATAAGCCTTAGAAAGCAGCCAGTGGCAATATCCTGAAGAAATAAATTGTGAAACCTTGAATTTAAAATGACAATTTCGAAGTTCTGCCAAAATACCTGATCAAAACCACATTTGAAAGAAAATGTACTTCGACAATAAAATTTCAAATCATTTTGAACAGTGTAATTCCTTTTTTTCACGTCACTTTGGGCAGGGTGGATCAATGCTGCATTTTTTTTTTTTACAGATTCCCACTTTTACATCCCATATAAAAAGTTAGGTTAGCACATGTTAAGAACTCTAATTTCAAGCATTTTTCCAAAACGAGTATTAAATTAATAAACCATATAGGAATCGAACTCCACAACTATCGCGTTTGCAGTCAAGCGTTTAGCCAATGCGCCACTATGGCCTTAATAATTACATTATTTTCTATATACCACAATTTAAGCTGCTTTCGATATCGCCTGTTAGAAAACCACGGCCTACGTCGGAATGCATTCGGATGTATCCGTTTGAGGCTCATTAAGTATACTTCATTAATCTTTTACCGAAGACGAAAATTTATTAGGACTTAGATTGGAATTTTGACTTATATATTTCAAAATATCCCTCGATTTTGAGGCTAGGTGGTGCATTAGGAAAGTGGGAAACTGTAAACGTGGTGCTTGTGGGTTCTATTCCCACTAAAAAAATTTAAAATATATCCCCACTCTAACAAGGTACAGCGCGGCGTTGAGTTCCGCCACTCAATATGCAGTGTCACGAAATTCGGCGTAAAGTAGAGATTTTCTCTACCAGCGGGGTCGCTGTATACGGAAAATAAGTGAATACAAAAGAAAATATTATGATAAAAAAGAATAACTCCATCTATGTGTCTATTGTATATTTTGCTACAAAAGTATAAAATTAATTTGGATTTTAGCATGATAGTAAATTAATATTGAACGACACGTTCCAATCCATTTAGTTCCTTTTCAACATGCTCATTTAATTTTAGTTCTACTGTGCGTTCTTTAATGGAACAGTGATTTAGCAAAATACGGGTGAAGCCTCGGGCACTGATAGTATTTTACATAAATTAAACATATTTTGATATAAAATTGATTGTGTATTTTATTAAGTCTACCCACAATTCCATTGCACAGAAATGATATCATTGTTGTACCTATCCTCACTTTTAGCTGTTTGTGCAATTTAATCATAACAACTGTACTATAAAATAAAAAGTTATTAATATATAATAAGAATGGAATACATTAAATAATTGAATTTAAATAAACATGTCATATTAATGAAATTTTCTGTTAAATATATACAGACATTTTTGTTTATTCCATTATGTAATTGTAAGTTCTTAATATTCTTTTTTGTATTATTTAAATAAGAATATACCTTGGTCAGACACAAGCCACAAGGCAAATTGGGCTTAAGATTATGATCTCTTAAGGAAACTTATTACGTCGTCTTTTTAAATGTTAATAAATAAATATAAGAGAAGGTATATAATTATATTATTATAAGGTATATTAAAATTAGAAATATCGTTTCACTGATTAATTGGTTAACTTTTTTAAAATATGCATTGTTACTTTTACAATAATATATCCGGATCATCAAAAAACATATACGCATCAAACTTTTTTGAAATTAAATTTCGAATCAATAATTAAAAAACAAAATATATTATATGCGAAGAAAATAGTAATTTCAATTATAATATATTTATTCATGATAACCCAAAAAATATACTTATATTATGCAACGGAAGCTTAAAAGCTCATGGCCCATTTTTATTCGTGACTATAATGGCGATATATATACTTATGAATATTTTAATGTCTCCGCTCTGGTCAAGGTCCGCCGCTCAACAGATAATGTCTCGAAATTCGAGCAGAAAGTGGAGAACGGAGTATCTTGACACTAGGATCTCACTGATTACGTGCTATGCTGAAAGCTGTAAAATGATATATACTTCTATCCCAATAAAAAAATCGTAAAATCAATACAACAGTCCCATATAACTGAGTCAAGAGTGTTCACGCCTAATCCATCTAACCCTATGATGGATCGTGGCGTGTTTTCACGATGAAAATGCATTGTCGAATGATTCCCCTCGACGTTGACGTGAATTAATCACGTTCAACTGTCACTAGATCAGTTTTGACGTGTTTAATTTGTTATCTGTTAACACGCCTTGACTGCAACTATTTAATTGAAAAATATTTTATTACATTTTTTTTGTCTTGGCATAAAACTTGGAGGACCACTTGGCATTTTTGGCAGAAACAATGTAGTGTTAAAACAATCCTTTGTCCACATTACACAGATATTATGTGTTTTGTAGAAGAACTTAACACCACCTTTCCATACTAAACAAAGGAAGAGAAGGTTATATATAAATATCTCCCTATAGGACACTCTATTCTCCGCTTTCCGCCCAAATTCGAGACATTATGTGGTGAGTGGCGGAATTCAATGTCTCGCTTTGTCTTAGTCTTGTCAGTTGCGGGACAATTAAAATCATTTAAATTCAACCATTACCCCGAGTGGAGACCGAACTCACCACTATGGCAACAGTCAGAGGCTGTCCCACAGCATCACAATAGCTTCTCATTGAACAGAAAATATAACATATTTATTTTGGCTTTATATATATTTCAATATTTTTATGTAAATTAAATATATAGCTTGTAACATGTTGACGTGTGCAAAGTGAAACGTGACAGTTATTTTAATCACGCTCGTTAAATTTGTGGTTCTATTAGTACAAAATCAAATAACAGTCTTACCAACTTTATATGTATGAATTGTACATTTCCGCAATTTATAATATAAATAAATTATATCATGAACTAGCGACACGCTGGCGGCTTCCCTTGCGTAAATTACACACTAAAATATTTAGCTCTTCGCTTACTTTGAGTATTTTAAATTGTTATAACTTTTTTTATTTATGAAAATGAAATAAACACTAAATGTTAAGGGAAGTTTCCCCAAATATAATAGTCAAAACTGCGTTTAAATCCACGAAGCCGTTTCTGACATTAGCGTGCACAAAAACGCAGACAAACAGGTAAACAAACATAATAATAATATAGCCTTTACTCAGATCTTATTAATTCTAATAATAGTTTAATAATAAACTATTTAAATATCCGTTGCCATTAATATTGTTGCTTTGTTATCTGCCATCAGCAAAGACCTCCTCCAACGTTTTCCATTCTTTTTCCAGTTCCACATAACTCCTGTCACTTGTCGGATGTTCCACCATTTCTGCGGTCTGCCTCTCTTTCTTTTGCCTTCTCTAGGGTCTCTTCTCTTGTGACTATTTTACTCTATTTATCCCCCACTTATCCTCTTATAAAAGGAGCACAGACCATTTAAGCTCTTTGATTTTAGTTTTTACATGTGTAGTTTTTGTTTTGTGTCTGATAACGAAATTTTTTAGCCTGTTTTTTCACATTTAACATACTCCTTTCCATTGCATACTGACATGTTGCTAGTTTGTTAAGTACTACTTGATTTAAAGCCGAAGACTGACAGCCATACGTTAGGATAGGTAGAACACAGGTGTTAAATAATTTACTTTTACTACCTGACCCGGCGAGCTTCCTTCTGCCTAACACTCAATGAACTAATTTAGAATGATTGGTATAGCTGATCTATTTATTTACTACCTGAATATTGAAAATATAATGCTTTGTTTTGTCATTAGAGCGGAGAAATGAAAATAATTTACTTATATTAAATTATTCTTCCGATTGGAATCGGAATCGAACCCAAAATTATTCGCGTTTGCAGTCAGATGCTGTCACATTGCACTACGAGTTTTATTATTATTTTTTGTAACATTTTAAAGTGGTAATCACACATTTAAGAAGACGTATAAAACGTTTTCTAAAAATATGTTTTTCAATTTCCTAAGTATGTGTGTTTAACACTTTATTATTTAAAAAAAAATATTTAATAAATAGCATTCTCTCTTGACAAATGATTGTTCGTATAATAATCTTTGGGTAGCAGAAATTTGTAAAAATCTCTCTATAGAAATGCTGACAACAAAAATAATTTGTAATAAGCGTATAAGAATTTCGACGCAGCTGGAAGTAGAACGAATGGCTTAGCGGTCAGAGCGCTTTGGCTTCCAAGAGTCGCAGGTTTGAATTCCGCTGCGTTAAAATTGTTATACGTTTTCTAATAATATGTTTACTACCTTCCAAGTTTTTCCTCTGTTATGCGTAGGCAGAGATAGCTAAGCTAGTATCGTAACATCATAAAAATATTGTTCGTGTAATAAGTATTAACAAGTGTGTTAATAATCCAAACTAATCCATACTAATATTATAAATGCGAAAGTTACTCTGTCTGTCTGCCTGTGACGTCATCACGGCTAAACCGCTGAACTGACTGTGATGAAATTTTATATAGAGATACTTAAGGATCATGGGATAAAGAAAAGCTACATTTTTCTTGCATTTTTTTAGTTTTTACAGGAATTTTATTGTTTTATAAAAAAGCCACCGAAAATACAAAGCAGCTATAGTTCACGCGAGTGAGGGGGTCGTTAGTTCTTTATGGATATCAACAATTTTTTTTTAATTTCTAAAATCTCTTTAGGGATCCTAACAACAAAAATAAGTTGTAATAAGCATATGACAATTTCGGAATTTTGTAGCTGGATAGAACGTAGATAGATAGAATGTCTTAGTGATTTGAGAACTTTGACGGTTAAAAGATCCGCGGGTTTGAAGCCCGCTAAATTTTCTAAATATATATTTCTTATTATAAGTGTGTGAATAATGTTTTTAAAGTACAAGCTACGTTATATTAAAAATCTAAAAAAAACTACTACGAAAATAAATACTCATAAGTAATTTAAAAAAAAATTATCGACTTTATGCAAAAAAATATTTACATAATTTTGGAACAGAGCACATACTCCTTTAAACTGCTGGTCCATTTTTTACCAAACATAACTAAAAACGACCGCAAAGAAACTGGCTTTTGAAAAATTATTAAACTGCATCGAACTTGGCTTGAATCTATTTGAGAGCTACGATTCCACAGACATCAACATCAAACTTGGGTCGGGGAATAAATAAAAAATATATATATAATTAGTTCCTTAGAATCACAAGTTTCATTTAAAGATAGAATTAAATGAATAAATACTTAAGAGAAGCAGCAAAACATTGATTCTTCATTAATTGAGTTAGAACGGGACCAACTTTCCAGTTAGAAGGTCATCCGTTTTTGCGTGAAGTCAACGAAGTGTCGGATGTGATTTACTAGTTAAGAGTGTTCTTGAAAGTTGTGTTGGGAATTTATAGAATCTGGTCAGAGAAGTTCGTAAATATATTTTGTTGCTATAAAACCTATTTTACAAGTGATTCTAGGTTAAAAATAACGTTTTACCTAAGAATAAAGTGTACTTTAGTTATATTCGCTTAGCCTACAAAGTGAATCATGCGTGAAGGTTCACGCTTTCTCCCGCATAGATATATCAATACCTCTACATAACTTAAGCCTTCACGTCAATGTCTCGATTTCGGGCGGTTAGTGGAGAACAGAGTGTCTTGACACTAGGTTTTCTCTGACTACCCTGTTATACGGAAAAGAGCGTAAAGCTTCTACCATTTGTCACAACCATCGTTTAAAAAATATATAAAAAACACTTTCCTTAAAATCATGCCTATTAATAATTTGTGACATCTCTAGCACTGTCAAAGAATATCTTTTAAAGGGTCCGAACAATATTTTCATAAAAATTGACAAAAGAAAGCAGTATTTCCATTTTCGAACGACTCGGCACATGGTTCGCCGCGTGTGACAGCCAAAAAGAAAAATGGTACCTTTAGCTGCGCCTCTACGTGCGATGTTAAACCCCCACATATTGCAGGCTTAAATTTTTTCTATTTGTCGATCGTTCCTGGTAATTTACGTTCAATTTAGATATATTTATTACCGGAGATTCTCTAAGTCGTTCGTAAAATAAACGATTTAACTTGTTCTTTGCGCTTTTTCATTGTAATTGATGTTTTAGCTAGTAAATAAAGTATTTTTTTCTCATGGGCTAGCTGATTTTTTTTTCTTAACTCATTATAACATAATAGGCTATCGTGGTACGGTGGGACTGCATCTGAAACGCGAATAAAACGCGATTGGTTGAAGGTTCGATTCCTACTCAAGAGAATGATTATATTTTTAAAACGATTCTCCGCTTTGATACCCGATCTTTAGGTGGAAAGTGTAGGACGAAATGTCTTGACACTAGGTTATCTTTGACTATCCTCCTATGCAAGTAAATAAAGCGTGAAGCTGCAAAACAAAATTAGAAATAATATTTGTGGTGTCATTAAATATTTTAAATTCAAAGTATTAAACTGACCTTAGCAGCTATTTGAATGTGCACTGTTACACTATAGTATTTATATGCCTT
Organism: Podotricha telesiphe; assembly: GCA_038994665.1. Taxonomy (NCBI): domain Eukaryota; kingdom Metazoa; phylum Arthropoda; class Insecta; order Lepidoptera; family Nymphalidae; genus Podotricha; species Podotricha telesiphe. The sequence goes on along the minus strand of JAOYRR010000132.1, from coordinate 186,379 downwards.
TATGCATTTTTCATATTGTACGGAGTAGATAAAAATATATTGAATATCCTTTTATACTCTGATTATTTTCCGCTCATACAACTTCCACGACATTGCGTGTCAAGTGCTGTAACCCAACGCCCCACATTGCCAGTAATAAAACAAACACTTAACTTACAACAGGCCAAGCAGGAATCAAACTCAATAATAGTACGTGAAATTACACTTGCCACACTGAACCACGACGAGGAAAATATAAATTAATGATTAAATTACAATACTAAAATCAATATAAGCTCGACATAAAAACGCGAACCAAATTCTTTTATTTACATATAATTTATTTACCACGACTTCCATTAAATGTATGTCAATCAAAATGTAGAAAAATCTTCATATGAAATTCTTGTATAACCTTCTATATTATGTGTGATTATGAAATCAATTAGGCGAGACGTAGAAGCTGGATAAGGCTGTTTTTCAGTAAAACCAAATACTTTATAGCGAGATATATTATACGTTTTGAAATGAAACTGTTTTTAATCACGTGACCACGGACTGCTGTAAAGTGTTCGAAACGTCGGATTTCTACAATATATTTTTGAATACCAATAAAATACGCGATTAACCAGGCTTAAAAACTCTTTAACTTCAAAATGTGTAAAAATTGCAAGAACCAAAGTTCTTATTATATTATATGTTATTTTATTGATTCACGTGTCGATTTACTTCTTGAGGCACATATTGTGGCCATTGAACTTTAAATTAACTAAGACTCGCTGTTATATCAGATTGCATTAGAAATGCGCCTGTTTTAAATGAAAAAAAAACTGTCTTGTGAATTTAAATCTACCTTCTTAGGGCGTCCGGTCTGCAACACCATGGTGTAGTAATATTATATAATTAACATGAGTGATAACCAATAATTATTATTTTAGGATCTATATAAAAATAAAATAGAAGTATAAAAATGTAAAAAGTATAAATTTAAAATTGTAACTCATACACTTCCATAGGTTGCCTTGATCTCTAAATAAAACTAAATACAAATATTTTTTTAATATTCAAACTAATGCAAACAACGTTGTATAACATTGCTATTTATATTTCGAGACTACCTTAGCTTCGAAATTTCAGTGAAGTAAAAAGTTAACATGGCCTGAGGAGCGATAGATTCAATAAGGAAATTCTTCCTATATTGCGCTAATAGCTTTTATAAATTTTGAGAATTTCATTATTACAATATAATTTGAGGCTATCGTGCAGCAGTTGGAAAGTATTTGCCATGCTCGATCGACTCGATTTTTTGGGTAAATCTGCCTAAATTATACATGTTCCTGGCATTATAGTATATGTTGTTGTCTGTTATGTTACCTAATATATAAATTTAGTATCAGTAGCAGTACCAGGGTAATGAGGGAAAATCGAATATTAAAACATTCAAAAACATATTGTTACATACTGTATAAAAAATTGAACGCAGCGGGGTTCAAAACCGCGCGTAGAGAAAAACATGTTTATCAATTTCCTAAGTATGTATTAACACTTTAAAAAACGTTAAAAATATTTAATAAATAGCAATATCTCTTGCTAAACAATTGTTCGTAGAATTATCTTTGGGTAGCAGAAATTTTAAAAATCTCTCTACAGAGATGTTAACAATATAAATAACTTGTAATAACCTTATAAGAATTTCGACGCTGCTGGATGTAGAACGTATGACTTCACGGTCAGAGCGCTTGGGCGGTTTCCAAGAGGCGCAGGTTCGAATCGTGCTGCGTTCAAACTTTTACACGGTATCTAAAAATATGTTTTTCAATTTCCCAAGTATGTGATTAACACTTTAAAAAACGTAAAAAAAATCAAAACTTTCAGTTCTCCACTTTCCGTCCAAAATCGAGACATTGCATATTGAGTGGCAAAACTCTACGCCACGCTTTGTCTTAGTTACCAGACTGAAGAATTAAAAATATTTTAAATATAATCATTCTCCGATTGAGAATCGAACCCACAATCAATCACTTTTACAGTCAGACACTGTCTGACTCTTCTATAATATTTAATATAAAAATTTAAAGATATCGCGGTGCATTTGGAATAAATAGGACTTTGAACGCGATGATAGTGGATTCAATTCTCGCTCGAATGAATATATATTTTTAAAATATGTTCTATTTAAATAAATCTGATTTGATTAGACAAAGTGTTGATATCCTTTCAATACAAATATCGTCAAATAGGACAAAGTGCAAAATCGAGAATCTCCGTCAAGTTATCTTTATCTACATATATAAAAAAAATACGTATGGAGATGTTCTAAGCACTTGTCTGTGTCTTAGACAAGACGTTTATATAAGTACGCGGTATTTAAGGGATATCCCAGCATAAGCTATTTTTTGCTATATTAAAGGTTACATCCCCGAAGGATTTTATCGAACATTTGTCAAATGTGACGTAGACTTTATATATTTTTGTATTTATATGAGATAAGATAGTAAGAGTATATTTTCAGTTTCAAGCTTTATCCCGCATAGCAGGGTCGGTTATAAAGATAACCCAGTGTCAGCAAACCATTCTCCACTTTCTGCCCGATTAAACAAATAAAATAATTCCCCCGAGTTAGGGGTTAGTTCAGGTTCACGATATTTCCCGCATAGCGGGTTAGTCTGAGAGAACCTAGTGTCAAGACACTCCGTTCTCCACTTTCTGCCCAAAATCGAAACATTGCGCGTTGAGAGGCGGAACTCAACACCGCGGATACAAAGCGGAAATATGAAAATAATTTAAATTTAACTATTTCCCATAAAGGGAATCAAACCCACAACCAATCACGCTTACAGTCAGACGCTGTCCCACTGCACCTGGATGGTGTCTTTACATGAGTAATATAAAAATATGTAAATAGTTGACTATACAAATATGTTCTATTGAATGTAAGGAGCATAAGTTACTGATACAAAATTTCATGACAAAAGGACATTCAATTCAAGGAAATTCAAATATTCTTAATATTTCGATTCAACGTGACCTAAAACAATATTATTGTTATATTTACCTTTAATATAAATTATTTTAAAAACATATATCAGATATATGTTCCTAAGGTATAGATATAGGTTATAGATTTAATGCATAATTTACTTACAAAAAGCTGAATATAAAACATTTTTAGAAACCGTATATAAATTGTACGCAGTGGGGTTCGAACCCGCGCCTGGCCGAAAAGTAATACCAAATCTATTTATTATCTGTAACCATTGCCCTAAACGGGTAACTTATAAAGTGTGTTTTATTATCAAATCTATGAAAACCGAGTATTAATCAAACGTATATAACATTTGATTAGCTTTTCACATCAAAGGTTAATTATTTCATATGAAGTCTTTACAGATGAAGTTATCTGCTGCACTATCTTTAAATTAATAGCACTCATATAATTACTTGTTATTTGAATAGGAAATAAATAGTATTAATTCGTATTCTTTTTGTAAAACGTAATAAGTGTAATAGTTTTTCAGTGCTAGTGTATTTTGAACCTATATTAACAGGAGTCTATAGTGGCGCAGTGTGGCAGCGTTTGATTGTTTACGCAACGGTTGCGGGTTTGATTCCCACTCGGCGCAACGATTATATTAAAAATATTGTGTCGAGTTCAGCCCTGGCACCATTTTCGCTCTCCCCATAGGGTGGGAGAGAAGACACAATCGTCGTGAGTTCTGCCACTCGACTTGCAATATGTCACATTCGGGCAGAATGTTGGCAACGGTGTGTTTGGACACTAAGCCTACTAACCTGCTAGGCGGGATAACGCGTGAAGCTGATAACAAGATATTATAGACTAAAGATCGATTACATAGCCATAAAAGTTAATGAAACTAGAATCAAGTACCTATAATGGGATTAATCGATCTCACGTATTTTTTGCCACATCTCAGCAGCTCAAAGTTAATTTGGTTTCCGATCACTTTAACTAGTGTTTTCAGACGCTTGTTAGTTTATTTGTACCGATAATTGGGTGGAACTTTTTATTTTATTTTCTCTTATCAAGTGTATAGATGGATGGGTGTTTGTTACTCTTTCACGCAAAAACTACTGATTACCTTTTTAGATAAAACTTTACGGGAATATAGCTTATATGTCAGAATAACATAATATTATTAAAGATTGTACGTTTTTTAATCATAATATAAATATAAGTTGATAGATAGGTATATTTATTATTCGATTTATTTATTAAATATTAAAATAGAAAAAAACCTGCTCTACGCTATATGAGATACGCGCTGCTAAACTTTTGAAGTACACGAACAAAATGTATCGTAGGTTTTTGTCTCAAATAGCTCTAAATAAAAGATCATGACAGCTCATAGGTACCTTTTTTTATGTATCGATTTAAAATTTCAATATTCAATTTAGAGTATAGGAAACATATTATTATACTCCATATGATACACAAATAAGTACATTACTGAAAATAATATTTTCAAAATCGTGGTCTAGTTGAGCTTTCGATTGTCACTCGAAGAAACGATCTCCGCTCTCCACATTTTGTGACGAAATACTGAATTAAATACATAATGTATTTTTAATCATGAATAAAGCCTTCACATATAATATATATATTACTGTTATATTTCTTATAAAAATACTTTCTATACTATAAATATATAATAGAAGTTAACAATATATTCATTGGTGTAACCCATTTTATTAACGTCCAATATCATTTACTAAGAAATCTTTCAAGGTCACTCCGTACCCTGAAAATAGTACCTTGAACTGTCCCTAAAAGCAATTTGTGCTCAATTTAGCCATAGGGGACATAGCCAATACATTATCGATCACCAACTGGCCATCCATCACATCTGGTTCATGTACAGTAATGACGGCTCTAATCAAGTAATCAATTATAATAAAATAGGAACTTGGCTTACAAGTATGTGCTAGACTGAAATTTTATACAATAGAATATTGGTAATCGTGGCGCACGTTTAAAGCAAATGATGGTTGTGGGTTCGAACTCGGGGGAATGCCTTGTCACTAGAGCAGAGAAATTTAAATATAATAATCAGTGACGGATCACGAGTGGGGATCGAACCTCGGAACCTTACGGTAGGACTCTATCCCACTGAGCCACGATGGTTATTTATGGTTCTTAAGGGTGTTAGACGTAAACTACGAAAAATTTTAAAATCGTAGAGGATTTAATTTAATATAATGTTTTTTTTGGTACTTTGTTATACAAAACTTATTTTAATTTTTTGGCGTGGCAATTTCTTTTTTAATTTTAATATTTAAATATTAAATCATGGTGAATATGTCTTGTATATGCACTTAAACCATAATTTATGTATAACAAATCCAGAAACGTCCAAATTTTTACAAGTTTTCAAAAAAAATTTTGTATATTGACAAATAGCATTCTCTCTTGCCAAACGATTGCTCGATACTAGAAATATATAAAAATCTCTACAGCGATATTTAAATACAATAAAACATATAAGAATTTCGACGTATCCGAATGCAGAATATATGGCTACAGAGCGCTTGAAAGGTTTGCAAGAGGCGCGGGTTAACCCCCGAATATATTTTCTAAAAAAAATCTCCATCTATATATACAACTATCACATTTTCACAAGTTAAATTGGAACTTATTACCTACTAAAGTCAGAAAAAAACCAAATACCCGCCACTCCATCAATACCTCCCCATAAAAGTCATTCACAGATTATCATCTCATTAAAATCTGAAGTGACTCTCCAAATCGGAGATCCATCAAAATGAGCGACGTATTATCATAATGTGTACCATCAGACCGAAGCATTTGAATAACGCTTACTGTAACGCGTTTTATATATTTTTGTAACTGCTCTTTAATTTTCTTGCCCTTGTTTCTTTATGATATCTTTGCAACCATCTCTGTTGTACAGTTGTAAATTGACAAGCTAAAGAAGTCCAATTTGGTTTTGAATAGTTTTTATTTTCTTTTTAAATATTTTTTTATATTTTATATAAGTATAAAAAACTAAGTGGATACTTCATTATAAACACTATTTTCACTAATGAAAATATTGTATCATATTGTTTACCACAGTTATACACAGCAGATCGCAGAATCTAAATAATATTTTTTATTATTTTTGTATTTACTCTTTGATAACTTGTCTTTTGTCTTTTGTATTAACTGGTAATACCGTCATATAGTTGAAACTTCTGACTAAATATAATGGATGTGCGGTTAAACTCCGGTAAATGCATTTTATGAGATAATCAGGCGAGGCTCTAATACTAACTAACGTTCTTCAATTTAAGTTTGCTTGTTACCTTGTCTACACCAAGACGGAAAGGAATGTTTGAAGTATAATCTTATTTGGTAATCGAACCCAAAATGTGTTTGCAAAATTTAAATTATGTGGCGCAAGAGGCACATTTTCTACGACGCGGGTAAAAGGGATTTCTAACCGCAACACTTGTACTCATGTATTAGAACACGACACATGTCAATTTTAATTAGATATTATAGAGGTGATTAAAGATATTTATTTATATTGTAAATTATTTAATTAAATTGTAAACATATTATTGTAATATATCTAATCGTATATGGACTGTCTGAAGACTGTCGTTATTATTTTGCACCATTTACTAGATTAACTTAGCAATGAGGCTTAATGTGTCAAGTTTTCAATCAGCTATTTCCCAATTGTGTTCATATAGTTTATTATACGTTTTGGACTACAAATTCATTATTTTACGTATTAAATTTATATTGCTTTTTCCTCAAGCTTCTGCTTACGAGCAGGGTACCTCATCTCGAGACACCTTTTTCCATTATCTTCCCGAATTCGAGATATTACTAGTTGAGTGACAAATAATTTAAATATAATCATGCTTGCATATTTTTTTTTATTACATACTAAAAAATTTGTAAAAACAAATTATTCGTCTAAGTAGGAATCGAACCTGCACTAACATATTTACAGCCAGATACTGTCAAAATACATCAGGATAGCCAAGACGTTTTTTTTAAATATTTTTTGTATTATATTTACTTTTTGAAATGTTTAATGAAAGTTTTGAATATTGTATGGAATAATATGAAGTATTGATAATGGTACAAAACGTTAAATTATAAGAATAATATTTAAAACAGTGTTTTTATATATAATGTGTGTGTGTACGATATCATTATAAAATTTCCATATAGGAAAGGGCGGTATATATATAGTATATAAACAATATCCACATTACAGATTAATATTATAATATTCAACAGCTCACTGCGTTTTAATCCAACTCCCGTAATATCTTCGTTTAAGTTAGTATTTAAATATAAGTAAAGAAAGTCTAGTAAAAGACATATTTAGAAAACGCATAAAAATTTGAACGCCGTCCAAGAAACCTTGAACGGTTTTCAAGAGGCGCGGGTTCAAATCCCGCTGCGTTCAAATTTTTATACGTTTTCTAAATATGTCTTTTTCAATTTCCTTAGTGTGGGAATAACATTTAAAAAAAAATGTTTACAAAATATAAGTCTAGTAACGTTGTTATTATTTACGAATATATATTTTATTGTACTTCTCCGTCCTGGGAAAACAAAGTGCAGCGTTCAGTTCCGCTTTGTCTGTGACACGTAATATCTCAATTTCAACTGTCGTTTGATCGGGTAGCTTTAAGTGCATTTGAAATTTAAAATATACTTCATGTATGTCTTTTTTGAAATATTGTTATCATTGTTCTCTAAATGCGACCATTGGGACGTTTGCGTTTACACACACGCATATGCACATATACGTATAAATGTAGAATCAGGCTGTTTCTGTCAATTGGCGTAGATTTATACTATTACTTAAGATAAGATCACAATTATCATAACAATACATATTAGCATTATCAATAATTGGCTCATGTACCTCTGTTTATTGCTGTAATACAATATAATATATCAATTTAAAGCAACGCTGTTAGTTGTTTGAGCCATGTTGATTATTAGCGATACCTGTGGGTTCAAATTTAATTTTTTTTGTTTCAATTTCTCGCATATCTGAATAGGCGGATAGAACGTAGTGTCAAGACACTCTGTGCCCCATTTTCAGTTTCAATACGAGACATTGCGTTTTGCTTGGCAAAATACGACGCGGTTTATCTTGTCTTCAAAGACATGTAATAAAAATATTATATATATATAATCATTACCCCGAGTGGGAAACGAACCCGCAACTAATAATTTTCAATCAAACGTTACGTATATGATACATTCGAGTGGGTATATGATATATTTTTTTTAATTTTCTTCACAGGTTCAGAAAAATTGCCATATTTCTGGTTAATAATGAAACATTATTTGTATATAGCGTTTCATTATTCTAGAGAAATTGCTTGCTAGATGGAGGATTCCTGTCTGAAATATAAATATATCCTCAGGCAGGAATCAAACCCACATGCATTGTATTTCAGTCACTTTTCACTGCAATTGAGTGAATAATATTGTGATATCAAATTTATTACTTTAGTAACTTGTATCAAATATATTAATACTGATAGAGAAAAATATTTATAATAAGATCTTTGGTTTTCGCGATTTCTACACATTTTCAAATTAAACTATTTTTAACCGGACTAATCGCGTATATTATTAGTATTCGAAAATAAATTTTAGAAAACCAACACTGTACAGTCTACCTGGGACCACGGAAATTACGGACGGAAAAACTATTTATATTATTAATACGTGAAGGAAAACTTGGTACTTCTTGTTACGAAAATTACACGAACGGTGGAGTATGGAGTTTGGTACAGTTATAGTCTGAATAGATAAGGAGTACAGAATACAATTTTTTTTGTAATGCACAAAAGTACATTAAATTCATAAAATAAATATAATACACTACCATATATTTGACATAACGTTTAATAACTATAACTCTATAACAAATATATCAAATAAAACTTTGAACACTCTAAACATTTAAAAAAAATCTAAATTCATATATAAAATGAACAAATTCTATAAAAAGATTTACACATTTTAAATAAAATCGATAAGGGTTAGCCTTTTACATCGAGCTCAATTGATGGTTGTTCAACACCTCGTTATACTGCCATCGTTTTTCCAGAAACAGTCATTGAGGAAATTAAGAAGGCAATTAAAATATCGCCGTTAAATAGCTTTTGAGAGTAATTTATTATCTAAATAATATCTTTATTAAGAAAAAAGTTATAAGTTAAAAATATTTAAAATTTTATCGAATTTAGTAAGCAACTTCCATATTAAGTCAGATCTTGTTCAATTTATCATTACTTTTAAACATATTTACTTTAACGCGGCGTTGAGTTCAGTCTCCCCGTCGCTATGTCACAAATTCGGGGGGAGAGTAATTGTGTATTCAAATACCATTTAGGGTATATTAAATTGGTTATATTGGATTTCGTGTGATATAAATATAACTATATGATATATATTTTTAATTTGTAAATTATTTATTTTAATTATTGTAGTCGTGGCATTGGTACAGCGATTGACTATAGACGTGATTGTTAATGGTTTCGATCCCCATTCGAGGTAATAATTATTTACCATTTCTCCACTCTGTTTTTAGTTAGTATTGTCAATTCAATTGTTGTCTTGCAGAAGCGAGCTATTCGAACAATCTATAACTTAGGCCCGAAAGAATCCTTAAGGTAAAAATTTAAGGAAATAAATATATTCTCTTCGTCTCAATATATATTTGATAATGTAATATATGTAAAGAAAAATATTTAAGATTTTATCAAAATCGGTGATGTACATAATATTAATACTAAAAATAGGCTTAAACTTACCGCGCCTGTAACTCGCAACAAACCTGTAATTCTAAAACAATGTGTACGCTTTTACAATAGGATCCCAGAAAACGCTCTATATCGCAATTTAAATAAGTTGTGAAAAGACGATTTTGTTAAAGATATTAACTAATTAACGATTTTTTAAATGATAACACCTTGGGAATGAAACGCTCTCTAATAAATCTGTAAATTATTGTATTAAAAAAAGGAAAAAAAATTGAATTCCCGCTGAGTTTCTTGCGCCGGTTCTTCTCAAGTGACTCTCCTCTGCTATGCGGGAAAAAGCGTGAAGCTGCTTATTAAATGCATTAAGAAAATTACGACAGGCATATGAAGACATAAATATATCGCATTTAATCACTTTGTTATCAATCAACTAAATTGAGTTTCAAAGAGATGACATTTTACTGACGTCTGATCGGTCTACACCTTTTAAATATAACTTTGATTGATGATTGAAAGAATCGTCATTACGGAGTTAATGGCTTGAAGTTCCTTTGTGCGTTTCAAGAGATTTTCGCAAAAAGATCGCTATTATAGCACGATGTCGTGGCACAGTTCGAAATTTTATTTCAGGACATGATTTAATAATGGGTTTGATACCTACTCAAGTTATACCTCAGTCAGAGAGAACCTAGTGTCAAAAGACTCCGTACCCCACTTTCCGCCCGAAATCGAGAAATTGAGTGCTAGGTAGCAGAATCCATGCCCCGCTTTATCTTAGGTACCAGAGCGGAGAAATGAAAAATAATTTAATTATGATCATACTCTTAAATATAATCATACCCTCGAGTGGATCGAACCCACAACCATTCGCATATACAGAAAAACGCTATCCCACTAAGGCACAATGGCCTCTATAATGATACATATTGAAATATTTAAATAAATCAATATTTGTTTCAGATATACCTGGACTTAAACAGAAAGAAACATAAAAAAGCTATATAAAAATGTGTGAATCATCAAGAAAATACTCAGAAAACGTTACATAGTGAGAGAAGAATTGAAAATGATAGAAACAAACCAACACGATAGGATACACGCTACACATTTCTACCCAACTAAAAAGCCACCAGACCAAAATAAAGATATATCTAATATAAACGCTATACGAAATGATACAAAAGATCCGAGTGATATATTGATGTTAGTTGATGACTTCAGCGATTACTTCTATGGAAACACTAGTCATGAAGTATTTACACTACACAACCGTACGTTCGATATTTTCAATGGTATCAATTGCACTTTCAACGGAACTTTCAACTACTCGTGCTTCGCTAGCACCGATCCTCCACAATACAACTTTTGGGCCTTACTGTTACTAATATTTCCATTTTTTACGCTTTTCGGCAACGTGCTTGTGATAATGAGTGTGGTACGAGAAAGAACTTTGCAGACGGTGACAAATTATTTCATAGTGAGTTTAGCTGTTGCCGATTTGTTGGTGGCAGTCGTCGTGATGCCGTTTGGAGTATACTATTTGGTGAGTGAAATAGAATTTACAACTGTTATATTTCGATGGTAAATATCAAAAAATTCTGTATTAAAATCGGCTGTTAGAAGTACTATCTATATAATTTATTCTAAAATAAAAGTGTAATTTACACACTTGTGTAAGATAATAATATTATTTGAAATCACAATATTTTACATATGTTTAGTACTTTTAAAGTGTTAATCGCATACTTAGGATTACAATTTTGCCAATGGCTAATGCTGGAATTAATGCCAGGAAGCTGGATAGTACGTTTGGCTAAGTGGTTAGAGCGCAGCAGGGTTTCCAAGAAGTAGGACTTCGAATCACGCTACGTTCAAATTTTTCTTAAAATTTCTTTATTTTACTTTTAATTCGATTAACATAAAAATATTAAGTTTGAATTCTATTTTGGTAAGGTATTATGGCTTTTATAACGTATATAATTTCCCTGACTGTAATTGTGAGACAAAGTGCGGTTGAATGTAGATTAGTAGTATATTTTGTTTTTAAACCTGCGGAAACTCCAGAATTGATTAATTTTCAACCACGTTTTCTTTGTTCTCTTCAGTATACGAAAATTAAATGAAAAATTTGCTTGTAGAGTGTATTGAAAGTATTTTTGTGTAACACATAACATATTTAAAATTGTACTTTGAATGTTAGTTTATTACCTTCACACTTTACCTACTTGGCACAGAAAAACTACTGTCAAGTCACTCCGTTTTCCCCTTCTTGCCCGAAATTAGAATATGTTACGTGACAAAACTCAATACTGAGCTTTGTTTTATCAGAGCGGAGAAATTAAAGTAATTTAAATATTTAGTTGAGTGGGATCGAACCACAACCCATTGCTTTACAGTCAGATGCTGTACCACTGCGCGTCGATGGAGTTATAAGTTATTTGATTAAGATAAAATATTAGATCAAAGCCGAAAGAATAAAGAATAGTAGATCATTTATATTTTTAAGTAAAAAAATATTATTTTCCTTTAATAATGACCCTCTCTAAAAAATATCACCTGTCAATTAATAAGCCTTAACTGGCTTTTCCGTGCTACAAATATAATTAATTGTTAGTACTTTTCCAATATAGGCTTTTCGACGGTGTATATTTTTACGTAATATTTTGTATATTGAAAAATACTGAATAATCGAAGCTTATTATGAAGTAACTTATATGTGAAAGATCACTTATCTATCACGATATTTATATTATCAAGTATTGTAAATATTTTGTGGGAACCTTAAGAGAAATTTGACAAAGATTCTTTATTTTTTTAAACTATATAGTATAACTCCGTTCTCCATTTTTTGCCCGAATCCGACTCACATTGTAATGAGTGGCGGAACTGAACACGTTTTACACTGTGCCCCGAAAGTCTCTCCGTTTACTCCTATACGCGTAATATACGCGTTGCCTTAGCAACGTCTATTATATTTACGTTAGAAGAGTTTCAAAGGTTTTCCATTAAGTATTAATATAATGATGGTGTACAAGATGGCAAACTCATATTGTACCACTGTTGTGAAATTGGTTTATCATAAGGCATTTTTCTTATTCAGCTTATGAAACAGGGGGCGTAGTGATACATCTCTTCGTGCTACACTTAGTGTACATTTTAGAAAGATAGAAAAAAAATGTTTTATGTATTTTATAAAGTGTTATTGTGCAGTCATAGTGGCACAGTGACTGTGAACGCGGTTAGTTGTGGGTTCGATATTCACTTGTAGGAATGTTTATGTTTAAATTATTTTTACTCTGGTATGTATAGTATGGTTATTTTTGCTCTGGTGTAACAGATTGACTGTGTGTTGAATGTCTCAAATTCAGGCGGAAAGTGGAGAACAGAGTGTCTTGACACTAGGTTCTCTTTGATTATAATAACTTTGTCCTGTGAACGCAGGATACAATTTTAACAAACATATAAAATATATTACGTAGCCTACGCGCCTCTTGGTAACCGTATAAGGTCTCCGTTAAATATTTCTACAGTATTACAAAATATTCTTCTTTCGATTAAGTAACCGGAAAGCGATTACAGAAAATACTTAAAAAAACAGTTCCTCAAAAGAATATGAACCTGCTGTCATCAACCAACAACTATCTATAAAAAACTCATAAATCTTTTATTATAAGTAAGAATAACAGGATTCATCGAAATTTGCTAACTAAGCGTATAAGATAAGCGCTCAAAACACTTACGCTGCAAAAATTCGCTTCGTAGCTATATGTATCCAATGTACTGAAACGATGGATAATAACATCGACCCAATGTATTGTGAGGTGATATAAAAATTTATATGAATAAAATTTAAATATTGTGTATGTATGTACTGTGGGGTTAGGACAGTTTTAACGATATTGTACATTTTTATTTATTTGTACAATAAAGCGTATTTGTATTGCATTACTCCAACCAGAGGAGTGAGAGAGAGAGCAACATAATCATATTTAAATAAATATTTGCTTTAAGGCAAAGAGTTGAGTATCGCTATTCAACACATAATGTGTTTAAAATGAAGCAAAATAATATTGGTATAATAATTATGTTGTAAAATATTACAATCAATATTATCTAGAAATTTGTAAACTAGACAACTATTAATCAATGAATCAAATCAGCCTTTCCTGTCCACTGCTGGACGTAGGCCTCCCCCAGGAGCGCCAGAGGTCCCGGTACTCCGCCTTCCGCATCCAGCCTAGCCCAATATAATAACATTAGTGAATGATAACGTCATATTATTTAATATGAAAAACAGATTGATATTCTACAATTACTTAAGCTTAGATCAGCGAAGTATTTCCATACAAATTTTAATTAAAAATTGCAATCATATTCACGATGGCATTGTAATTGCCACATTTGTAAATAGCGCTACCTTATACTGGAGACGGTTATAGGTTCAAATTCAATATAAAGAAATATTTGCATACAAGAAAATAAAGTCTCTAGAAACTTTTTCTAGTTCCTTAATTATTTATATATTTATATGTGATATTTTAATAAGAAAAACTTTGTAAAAAAACCTAAACACCCTCTATTTATATTATATGCCACTAGACATCTTTATATGTGACAGAAATATTTTGAACCGCTTTTGACGAAAATTGTGCGGACAGACAGCAATTTGTCATAGTGGAACGTTTATAGGAAAGGCAGTATTTTTATATCTATACATATAATAATGAGATAGATATATGTAACTGATCGCTATCTGTACATTAAAGATATATGAGAAAAATATTATTAGGGGCATTATATCAATATAATAGAACCCAAAACAATGATTTTATTTATTTTTCTGTTTGTATGTGCGTTTGTGCACGCTAATCACAGAAACGGCTTCACCGATTTAAACGCAGTTTGACTATTTCACACAACACACTTTCTTCAATATTTACTGTTTATTTTGTTTATATAAAAAGTTACAATAGTTTAAATTAAAATAAAGTTAAGCAAAGTTTGTGATTATAGTAAGAACGCGGACGGCCGAAAAACAAAGTAGTTTACGCAGGCGAAGCCGCTAGCGAGTCGCTAGTATATAATAAATATTACACACATCATACTTGTTGCTAAAACAACGTATATTTTACGAGACTTCTAGTATAAATAAATATTTAATATTATTTTGCAAATATATTTACTTAACTTAGAGATTACAATTACGAATAAATAAGCATTGCACACATACACACTGCTAGCTTACTGTAATATATTTTTTAATTTACTTTTATTTTAGTTTCTATTTTCTGCCAATTAAAAGACGTTCTAATCGAAGAAAAAAATAGTTTTGTTTGTTTTCGCTAATGAGGACCGACCCTCAGCTGACCTCTCTACCATGAAATGTTTCGAAACTGCGCCAAGACTTCAATAAATCTCGACTATAGCTATAGATATAGTCCCTTAGCAAACAACACTGTTCATATCATTTTCACGAACATTACATTAGACAGAAAAACTGTTTCTTTAAAATAAACTTGGTGTTATGTATTTTAACATACTTAGGAAATGAAATTAAAGAAAATTGAATTGAGATATTTTTTATATGTTTTCTAAATATAGATTTTATGTCTTGTTAATTGATATGCATGACGTTTTATGTGTTGTATATTAATTTGACGTATCTAGTAAAAATACATAATTATATACTAGTTTATTTTCGTTTGTTTGCTAACGGACGATATTTGAGCAACAATTTAACAAATATTAATATTTTTCTTAAAGAAAAACAATAAAAATGTCGACCTTTCATTTCTCAAACGCATGACAGGTTTTATGCCACAGAAGACCGTAAAATTTTAACAGAGGCATGAATTCGCGGCGTCGTAAAATACACCTATAATGTTATATTTCCTAACATACATATTTTCGACAATTGTGATTTTATTGATGTCGAATACGAGAAGTTTTTTCATTTATGTATTTTTGGTTGCTTAGCTTCTTGCTTTCTCTTAAGCTGAGTAGTCAGAGAGAACCTAGTGGCAAGGCACGCCGTTCTCCGTTTACCATCTGAATTCAAGAAGAGCAGGGATATGGAAATAAATTAAACATAATCATTCCTTTGAATGGAAATCAAACCTGTAACCATCGTTAACAGTGAGGCACTGTTCCACTGTGCTACCAAGGCTATCAACTTACCCACTTAAATCCACTTTATTTTAAAACAAAGAAAATAAGTACCATCTTCTGATGTTACAAACTTTAACAATCCATCCACTATAATATTTTATAACGAGAATAAATTACGATCTGTTTTTCTTTTGGAAAACTAGCTGTTGCCCGTGATTTGGTCCGCGTAATAATGGAAATCCTTCTGTCAAATTTCAAGTTTGTGACAAAAAAATGGCGAACTTTCAGGCATGGTTTTGCTACAAAATCCCTACTGGTTTTTGAATTTTTGTTATGAATATTTGAATTCTCGTCACAATGTCTAGATTTTCAAACGGGTAGTGGAGAATGACACTAGGCTCGTAATGCTCGTATAAAAAATTTTAAGTGTTATCCCACAGATAGGATTTTCTATATATATTTTTTTATACAATACTTGATTAACTCATTTTTTTATTTATATTACATATACTATAGTTGACAATAATATACTAAAAAATTAAAAAAAAAACGCTCAAAAATATATATCCAAGAACAACACACATCGAATATTTAGCTAGCATTCGTATTGCGGTAAAGCGATGTCCGGCGCGGCGTTCGGTCAACCGCGGAATTCGCTGTGGCCGTGCCGGTCGTTTTCGAAACGACGTGGAAATAACTTGTTTAGAGATTTAATTGTAGAGCTTAGATAGAAATTATTATTGATTATATTGATAGACCATTGTGGCGCAGTGTATCGTTGATTATAATCACGATGGTTGCAAGTTCGACTTCACATTCGGGGGAGTGATTATATTAATAAACTAGCTGTGCCAGCGACATCGTCCACGTGGTCTTCTGAAAAGAAGTAGCCAAGTTACTTCTTACTACATCAAGTTTCTACAGGTGAAAATTCTGTCAAAATCGGTCGAGTCGTTCCAGAGATTAGCTGGAACAAACAGACAAACAAAAATTGTATAAAATAATATTTTGTTATATATAACGTCCGAGAATGTTCTATATCATATTTAAAAAACTTGTGAAAAGACGAATATAACACGCCTTGGGAACGAAATACTCGCTATTGGCTCCTCAAGCCCAAAGTTAATTACTTAACTATAAAATTTATTTTAATTTGTGACTCAGAGAGGCTATAGTGATATTGTATATCACTATAACTAGCGATACAAAGACGAGTGCTTTAATATATTAGTTTTAAGGGAAGGGAGAGAAAACAATTTTTGGTTTTGCAAACGGCTACCAGAACGTGGTATTAAGAAATTCGGACGATGCAGGAGATCCGGGGAATCATTGACCCCATGAGTTAACTTATAAAGAAAAAGTATATCGAGTATTTTTCTACTTGAAGTAAGAAAGAGACTAGGCTAGATATATCATATTTTATAATAATTTAAACGTTTTTCACATGAATTCAATCCTTGAAACCGTTGTTATCTGTATATGAAACATGATACAATAATATTTTTTGAACACTTTATGTTCTATTTATATTAATTTGATAGCCAGGGCTCCATACCGTACTGCATACTGCACTACACACTACACTACACACTGGGATATTTCGTACAAATATATTAAATATAAACATTTTTTATACGTGTTGCTAAAATAATTTTAGTTATCTGTCAATAAAACCTGATAATTTGGAAACTTTTGTAATAATATTATCCAAATGCAGTCTAAAACTCAGTGCGAAGTCGAATATAACACTCAGCTTCCGGATGCTTGTGACTTCGTGCATAGGCAAATTATTTGTGTTATGTTACCATTTCAAGATTACCTTTACTTGTCAGTCAATCAGTGAGTAACGGAAGAACCTTATATTGATATCATAGAAATGAGCCAAAATTTAAAAAAGTTAAGGACATGGATACTTACTGATATGCGTATTCTAACGCTATATAAATTTGCTTTGAAGTATCATGAGACTTGGTTACTACTGAACCCACGCCTTTTGAAAACCGTTCCAATCCTGTCCTATCCTGCACGTATGGCTTAGCGGTCAGAGTGGTGGAGAATGGATGGTTCTCAAGAGACGAGGGGTCGCGCTGCGTTTGATTATTAATCATTTTTTTTTAGTAATTTTTTATATTTTTGTGTAGATATTTACAAATTGTCTTATTCTTTTATATATTTTTATAATTTTTGTAAAAGCATCTCGAGAACTTTACGTTCTCTTAGTACTTCAATCTATAAGCAGTAGCAAACTTGGATAACTTATTAAGGTAGAATATATATTAATGAAAATAAATTATGCTTTATTTCAGTGCAGTTTATTTTAAAGTTTACAAGTACATATAAAAAAACTAAAGTTTTATAATCATCGATTACAGTACTTACATTATAGTATATATACATTTCTAACAAGTATGGACGTGCCATTATGATATTTTATTTCTTATCTCTGGTAAACCACCGGCGTTAAGTTCTGCCAATCAACACGCACTCTAAAATTCAAATGAGAAATGGAGAACGGTGTGTGTTGACTCTCTGGCTACTATACTTTGTGGGAAAAAGCGTGAAACAAAATAAATATTCTTTATTGTACATCAGAAAGATATAACATTGGTGATACTATTTAAAATATAGAATTAACGACCTTATCACTAAGTAACAAACTTTAATCAGATAACGTTTGTATTTAGGAAATAATATATGAATTGGGATTTAGAACGAAGTACTCACACTTATTATGTAAAAAACCCCTTTGATACTAAAATATATGCGTTCAAATTAATTTTCCAACCTTTATTTAATTTTCACTTCTCCACAAATTCAAACAAATTTTATATACATTTGATAATTTATAATCTCACTCTGTATAAAGTCCTGGAGGACCAACCCAACATCAAAGACTCGATAAGGACCTTAATTTATACGGACCTCTAAAACCATCCGTACTAATGGAAGCTACTGAAAGCTATAAAGCTTAGGCATAAATTGTAAGGTATAGAGAGAGATATATATATGTACATTATCTATATATAAGATTATATTTATTTTATTTGAGCGTGGAGTAAAAATGATTTTATGGAGACGTTTTCTAAATAGAAATGGCCTAGGAATCTAAAATTTCCCAAAGCTCTCCTTTCTTAAGGAAGGAGGCTTTTGCATTGCATTTCAATCCTTTTGCAGCTGCACGTTTTTTCCCGCATAGCAACACTCCGCTCTCCACTTTCTGTCCGAAATCGAAACATTGCGTGCTGAATGGAAGAACTCAACGTCACCCTTTCTCCTAGATACTAGAGCGAAGCAATAACAATCTTTTAAATAAAATCGTTCCCTAGAGTGGGAATCGAACCCACAACCAATCGCGCTTATAGGCAGACGCTGTCGATGACGATTTGTTCACTTGTTATTGTATGTCGACATGTGCATGTCACAAGCTTAAATGTTGCAAAGCTGTATTTTTAAACAACTTTTAAAATTTAAATGCCACTTCAATTTATGTAAATGGCAACATTTTTGCTGTATTCAAAGTAAAACTAAGATTTTAATCTTATATGTACATACGTGGAGCGTATCACCCTATATATAATGTGTATGTGTATTGCAAAACAGTCATTCTCAGTCAAGTGATTTTAAGGTAAAACAAATTTATTTACTCAAAAAAAGTTTATATTTCACTTAGTGAGAAAACAATTTTTTATTATAAATTATGTCTTAATTATTGTGAGCGATATTCTCAATCTAAATAATGCTGTACATACACAAAAAAAACAACAAACAATTAAAACAAATATACTCTGTTAGACATTACGTTACTATAAAGTGGGCATGCTATTTGACCGCATTGGCTTCTGTGAAGTTTACCCAAATGTAAACAATATACAAGACTGGGTGGATTCAACTGTTTTTAAAAGATATTCTTTTAATTTTGTTTTGAAATTATTAAATAGTTGAGATGAGTTTATATTTTTAGGCAAATTGTTATAAATTGAAGTTTGAAATCGTATTTGAAGTCTTTCCAAAATTGCTTCGTGTTGTCGGTAGATATAAGTTTTAAGTTAATATAAGTTTTAAGTTAACACACTTAGGAAATTGAAAAATATTTTATGATATCTGTTTCTTTGAAGTGTGTGAATACACATTATACTGATGAAATATTGAATAAATAACATTCTCTCTTACCAAACGATTGTTCGTAGAAATAATCTTTGGGTAGCAGAAATACAGAGATGCTAAGAACAAAAATAAGTTGTAATAAGCGTATAAAAAATCGATTTGGGCGGCTTTAGAACGCATGCCTTAGCGGCCAGAGTGCTTAGACGGTAAACAAGAGGCGTGGGTTCGCATCCCGCTGCGTTCAATTTTTTATACGTTTTCTAAAAATTGTTTTTAACAATATCTTTTTGAGCACTTGCAAAACAGTATGCGGAAATTTTAAAATTACTTTTCAATGTTTCGCAATTATGAAAACAAAATTATTGACTCGTATTTTTGTATGACAATAGCGTTAATGCGCCCCTTATTTTAAAATTGACCAAATTATTCCATTGTTCGTATTTCAGCCATCCTTTGTATTTTGTGTAATTTTTGTGTTTTAGAACGTTTAGGGTTTTAGTCAAGTATATTAAAAAATAATCAAATATAATAAAAATATATTTTTTTTTTAAATATATATAATTACATAAACATTCGTAAAGTTACAAATATATTTGTGCCTTTAGCTAAACCGCTCAAATCAACAGTCACATGTAAAAGCTAAAGATTTAGATTAGAACTGTTAATATTGTAAAATAGGTAGTTATTTCGACACTTTTTATTTTTGAATATATAATGAATTTGGTGTGATTTTTCATTTAAATAGATACACTTGTTAATTCATCTTAAATAAATTCTAAATCGCTATTTGCCTTACAATATTTACATAGTCTTGTAATGTAAATAATAATATTTAGGATACAAACGTTCGTATCAAGATCTGGTGGGATTTGATCTGATATCCACCGTACACTTTCATTTTTCCGAACTCCATCTTTATCGAGAAACTGTTTATTTTACCCTCGCTAACTCTTAAGATTTATGCAATGTGCGCCAACAAAGCTTTCAAATTGTAAAAATTTTCTAGCTAACTTGACTGTAATCGGTACATTTTGGCCAATTTACACCATATCTTTATAAATAATAGCCTGTGCTTTTCGTATGTGTAAACCTTCTCTCAATAAAGGTATATGAGGGCAATGGAGAATTATGTTACTACAAGAAGGTAGGTAGGAAGGAAGGTAGGTAGTTTATGCGAAGTCACTTTTTTCTCTCTATCTCTCTATCTATGCAAAATTGGGGATGGTGTTATTTTATCTGTGGTGATCGTGGCGCTGTGAAACAGCTACACAACAACTGTATACGCCATAGGATGTAGGTTCGATTCCTACTTGAGGAATAGATAATAATAAGACTGTATTGCTCACAGAGGTTACATATATACACAGCACACTTAAAATACAGGTGCAATGGCCTTATCACTAAAAAAAATCTCTTCCAGGTGACAAAACAGTAATGGATGAGAAACATGAGAACTTAATTATAATAGTTATATTTTAATTATCGTTTCTCTGGTCTGGTTAAACAAAACGCGGCGGCGAGTTCTGCCATTCAATAATGGAATATTTTGTCATTAGGCTATCTCCACCTACACTGGTATGCGAAAGGCTAAAATAAAAATGTATAGGAAAAGAAAATATTCACTTGACTAGGTATCGAACTAACAATATCACGTCTACAGCAATACTGACCCACGATTATATTGAAAAAGATCGATCATAATAAGGCTGTAGTCGTTTTTCTCCATAGCAAGTTAGTCAGTAAGAACCTAGTGTCAAGTTACTCTATTCTCCACTTTCTGCAGAAATTTGAGACATTGTGTGTCGAGTGGCGGAACTAAACGCCACGTATTGTCTCAATAATCACGGCGGAGAAATAAAAATAATTCAATTATGATCATTCTTCTAAGAAGAATCGAACCCACAACCAATCACGATTTCGATAGTCTAGAATATATAGAATAGCGATAGTGTGGCGCTACCCCACTGCGCTATAATAGTCACATTTTTATAATAAGACGTATGAAATAAATATAACACAAAGTTGTCACTTGTACATTTTTTTGTCAAGTCATAGACCTACATATATACGTTACGAAAAACATTTTTAGCAAATGTATAAAAATTTTAACGCAGCAGGACTCGAAGCCGCGCCTCTTGGAAACCGTTTGTTATTATTCGAAACACGTATCATTATTACCGAATATTTTCTCAATTGGTAAAATAAAATATATATCTTTAGAAAAAGTATAAGAATTTGAACACAGCAGTATTTCAACCCGCGCCTATTAGGGAAACCGTTCAATAGCCTAGCGGTCAGAGCCAGTTTTCGAAAAATATGTTTTTCAATTTCCTAAGAGTGTGAAGCACTATGATAGCACTTTAAAATGTTAAAAATAGGTAAAATAAAATTTTAATATTGTGATAATTCAAAATAAAATATATGTATTCAATTTGTTTGAACGTGATTCAAGTAAGTAACTAATATGAAACGACATGCATTTTGAAAGACTAAATAGAAAACCTGACCTAATTTTTTAATGTTTATATAACTAAAAAAAATCAGAAGTTTTCATTCAAAATCTACACCGTGTACGTACAATTAGAAGCCGCAGTGGTATAGCGCAATGTAATCGCGATTAATTATGGATTCGATTCCCTTTTGGAAGAATGTACATAATTTAATTGTTTTAACTTCTCTTCTCTGGGGACAAAAGCTGAAGAGAAAAAGTAAAGCTGAAAATAAAAAATGTTTTTTTTTTTCCTACTTTTTTAGATACTAGGAAATAATGTATTAGGACAATATATAATAGGACACTATATATGTACAAGGAAGCTTTTTCCCGCATAGCAGGGTATTCAGAGGACTTAGTGTCAAGGCACTCCTTTATTCACTTTCCGTCCAAATTCAGACATTGTGTGTTGAGTGCGGACCTCAATGTCGCGCTGTCTTATACCGGAGCAATGAAACAAAAATAGTTGAATGAACCCGTAACTATAATTTTCAAATATATTTTTGCTTGAAGGCTATATAAATACTTAGTTGCTTTTACATCTGTATACAACTTTAATCTACAAAGTGCTGTCTGTGTCTGTATGTTTTATTTCAATACGGCGTCGAGAATTTGTATTCGAAGTATATTTATAATAGAAATCTCTTTATTACTTAGAATTGTACTTGCCATGTTCGAGGTGATAATAATTTCTAGAAAAAATAATTATTTAAAAAACTTTTAAAAAAAAACCGTTAAAATCGTTCTCAAATTTTTCATAAGTGTGCGAATAACACTTTAAAAAAAATGCAAAAAAATATTAAAAAATAAATAAATAGTTATTCGAAAAGAAAAGGTGAAAAAAGACTTGTTCCGCATACATAGTTTACGATGATAGGTTTTTTTTATTGCTTTTACTGCTCAGGTCAAATTAACTTTACTGTACGTGAAGTACTCGTACACGTAATATATCACAATACCTGACGTTTTTTTCTTATTACTAAGATCAAAGACGACACTTATATCAGACCATGACACCTCTTTTATTATACTAATGTAAAATATATTAAATTTTATACACTACATATTATATTGCTGCAAATAGAGATAGGCATAATGACATGATATTTATTGTGATTTTTTATATCTTTATATGAGAAAATAACTCATTTACACGCTTTTATTAAATTTTTTCTTATGTTTTTTTTTTATTTATAGGTCATCTCAGCTTAGTTTACTCGAAGAAAAAAGTGCAACTGGGAACTGGGACTTGCAACCCATACATAAGCTTAAGGAACCCTTAAAGATGGGCATTAACGCTTACATTCAATGTCCGAGCTTTCTCTGCCTTATCCGCTTATATCTATCTGCCTATTGGAAAAGAACATAATATTTAAGTTCTTTGATTTTCACGATTATTACACATTTTGAAATGAAACTATTTGAACTGGATTAATCAAGTATAATTTTACAGTAGTTTCGAACACTTTACAGTAGTCCGTGGTCACCTGTGACCACGGACTACTGTAAAGTGTTCGAAACGTCGAGTTCTAAAATGTATTTTCGAATACCAAAATTATTCGTTATTAATCCAGTTAAAATAGTTTCATTCCAAAATCATAATATTTTAAATAATGCTGCCCTCAAAATATGTGCTAGAAATGAACTGATATAAGTTGTAGACAGGCTGAGATCTTTTAGAACAACATAGAGAGATTTCGTTATTATATGCTCTCGCTGCTACTTTTTCCGCGTACAAATTAACTATATTCCTGTTAAGTTCATAGTACTTGTTTATTTTAAAATGATAGTATTTTTAATTATTTATTTACCACGAAACTGTAAGATCTTCCAGGATTTCATTTTTTTGGCTTATAGATTATAGCAAAATGTCAGGTGGATGAGTAGATACCGAAATCCTGAGGAATTTTATACTGTTTCTCATACGTGTCCACAAAGTGTGTCCAAACAGGAGGTGACTCTTAAATTATGTAACGCTTTTGTGTTGATTTTTTTGACGAGCCTTTTATACTGACTGACTTGAACAAAATATACCTGCAGGCAACCTTATTTTAACATATACCTATATTATATTCATTTATGTGTATATTTCTGTATATTTTAAATAATTAAAACATAATACTCTTAAGAGTAAGTAAGCGTCATATAAAACTAGAATCGAGAGTCAAACCAACGATTATCAATCATCATCTGTACACTTACTCTATTAGGATAACACACTCAAAGCTTATTTGTTCTTGTCATTCGCACGTAAACCAAAACTAATGTTATTTCTAGCAGCTTCATGCATTTTCCCGCATAGCTGGGTCGTCAAAGAGAACCTAGTGACAAAACACTTTCTGCCCGTAATCGAGACATTGCATGTTGAGTTGCGGATCTGAACGCCGTGCCTTGTCTTGCCAGAGCGGGGAAATGAAATATAATCATTCCTACGACTAGGAATCGAACTACAACCTATCGCGTTTACAGTCAGAAGCCGTTAAGTTAATTTATTTTATACTTATATAATTATTTCACTTACTGTATAATACTCTTTACACAGCTATTTATATATTGTAAAAAAAGACAAAGTTAAATAGGTACCATTGGAAAAATAATTAACCGATACTAAGCAAGAAGCCGGCCAGATCGCCCTCTGGAATACATCAATTTCATTATTTAAGATGAGCACTCGACGTTGCCAAATTTAAAATTTACTTTGCCTGTAAATTATTATATAGTGAGAGTTTAGTCTTAGGACACTCCGTTTTACCATAGAGACATTTTGGAACTATGTAAACGAGGTATTTTGGGCATTTCTAAAGACCTTTCAGAAAAATGCCAAGCCAGCCAATGCTAAAATTCAGTCTTCTACGTTAAATAGTTTGTCGGCCAGCCACTATGCGTTGTCTGCCAGTTACTTAGTGAATAAACAGATTTTTATTTACATTGAATATTATATTATATAATAGCCTATAAAATAATATAATAGCGTATAAAATAATATAATAGCGTATTATCAAAGTGCCATCTGAGTGCAGCGGGACAGGGTCTAACTGTAACCATAATTGGTTGTTCGATTCCCACTCGGAGGAATTATATAAAACAAAATTCTCCACTCGTTTGTCAAAGACAAATCGTGGCGTTAAGTTCCGTCACTCAATGTCTCGGATTCAGAGAACGCAGTGTCTTGACACTAGGTTCTCTCAGACTAGCCTGCAATGCGGAAAACAACGAATCTGCTTTTTTAATAAAAACTCGAATTATATACAGGACAAAGTCGCAGATAAAAGCAAGTACAAAATATACTCGTAAGAAGAACAAAACAACTTAACACATCCACTTTGCTGAAAGCATAAAGAAACAATAGGTAAGTTTAAAAATACACAATTTATCTTTCAGTATGGTATTCAATATAAGAGAAGTTTAACGCTCATTGGTTCTTTTTCCTTTTTCATTTACTACGAGAAACGTTTAAGTTATAAGCATGAGCGGGTAAAATTTTTGATTCTTGAAACACCTTACAGGTTTTTTTTATACTTCACGCTCTAGCCCGCATAGCATGATAGTCCGAGAGAGCCTAGTGTGAAAACACTCCGTAAAAAGGCATTTCGGCTTAAGACTCAGTAGTTAATGCCGCACTTTATCTTACC
Organism: Podotricha telesiphe; assembly: GCA_038994665.1. Taxonomy (NCBI): domain Eukaryota; kingdom Metazoa; phylum Arthropoda; class Insecta; order Lepidoptera; family Nymphalidae; genus Podotricha; species Podotricha telesiphe. The sequence continues at coordinate 160,294 of JAOYRR010000132.1, read as the reverse complement.
AGAGCAGGGAAATAAAAAAAAATAATTATTATTTCCAACAGGAAATGAAACCCACAAATAATCACGTTTACAACCAGACTGTATTGCGCAACGATGGTCTTAATACGCAAGTACAGATTTTTCAGATGAGACAGTTAAAAGCTAATTCAAGATCTAGTATCAATTGGGCTTTTTGATTAATATTATAAATTATCTGCTATACGCTGCGGATAAATCCGTCTTTTTGTTTAAAATAAACTTATTTCATTTCTCTTTATTCCTTTTTCATACACCATAAATGTAAGCATGCAAGGTCTAAAAGGAATTTTAGTGATTCTGATATCGTCTCTTAGTAAACAACACCGTTCATGTCTTTATCACGAACTTTACAGGATACAGAAAATACTGTTTATTTAAAATAAACTGGGTTTTATATGTTGTTACTTGATACGTCAAATCAAGTAATACACATAAAAAAACGTTCGACTAGGATTCATTGTACAAACATTTGTCTAATACCAAGCGTATGGAGGATTTAAAAAAAAATATTTTGCCCAATACATACTTCATGTAATTCAATCACAACGATTCAGTTCTCTTTACCACCCCACCCCATTTTAATATCTCAAAATAATTTAGAACATATTGCCTCGAAAATAAAAAAAATCAATGAACAATCATATACAAATGACAGATTCCAAAGTCAAAAGTAATATTTTACAGATTTACATATAACTAGCCCGGTAAGCTGTTTAGTAAGCTGTTTAGTCATTTTAACAATACTGTAAATATATATTGCATTTTAGTTATATATATTTTTTTATGAAAAAAAAGAAATTAAAGCATAGTTCTTGAAAATTTACGTTTTAAAATACGTTTACGTTACATTTTAAAATATATACTATATATTAGTCTCAAACAAGTCGTGAATGATGTAAATACTAAAAATCAAACATAATTTGATTTCTTTCACACATGTTAATTAGTGAAGTGCTTGAGCCAAGCAACTGAACCTTAGGTCTGTCACGAATGGAAATGAGTACCTCTATTTATGGACTTGGTAAGATCGTTCCCGATTTATTATCCGACCCGGCGTTGATTCTCATTTAGAATATCTATGGAAGACTTAATGGAATTTATATCTGAGACTGCGCTTTGAGTTTGGTTAAAAATTTATCGTAGTTCACGATTTTTGCTTAAATATAAATTTGGTTACGCAAGTTTAACAAGTGAATATTAATTTGCATATATTAAATGTATCAATCTCGCAATGAAAGAAAATCTACTGCTAAACATCTGACCCACTACTTCGTACCCAAATTTCAATAATATTTGAAGAGTCTGAAGTTAGTCTGAGTGAGTCTGATTCTAGAAACTGATAAAAATCAGACGCGTAATTGCGTAAACGACTAGGTTAGCGAAATAATTTTAACCGTGTTCCTTTTGGTTATTTTTACTATCAACATTTTTAACCTGTAATTTAGAAAATCAATAAATGAATGATGTATTTATTAATATCGTCACATTTTATAACAAGTATATATATTAGTTGTATATTTTTTGTAGTTATTGTATTGTGTCATTACTGGGTTAACTTTACCTCAGTTAGTCAGTTATTTAGAAATATTATTTATATCTCTCTTGCACGTAATAATTAACTTTAAGTGGTATTATATTAGTTGTATTAGTTTATAGGATAAATTTACTAGATATACATTAATATAACAATCGTTGGTAATATTAATCATTTGACCAACTTTTGTAGAATCATTTACGAACTTTGAATATAATTGATTAATTTTTGAACTTTGTTCATTGTAAATTTTTATTTTTTTCAAAAGATATTACCTAATTTATTTATATGTTTATATAAAGTAATTTAATTTATATGCCAATTGAAAAGTTTATCAGTTACCTCGATACTGTATAAACGCGCAATTTTGAATTCGACTTCAGTTAGCCTTGTGATAATTGATCAAATTTATTAATTTACTTTGCAGAGTGATTTATTATGATCTATCTTTATTTATTTTTATTTATTTAGTTCACTATAAATTGTTACATAGGAAAAAGAAAAAAAGCACGATTTCAAAATCACAACTAATTCCTTTAAAAGGCGAAAAAAGTTACCAAACTTTTCGAACTGCTCGGTCTAACATACATATAAAAAAACATGGGGGGATTTAATCAGATCTCTAACTACAAGAGCCAAGGTCTAAGCCTAGACATTTTCATTGCTTTGAATTATTTTATACAAATAATCTGTGGCGCAGTAGGAAAGCTTCTGACTTTAAACACGATTGATTGTGCGTTCGATTCCCACCCGAGGAATATTTAAGTTATTTTGCTCTGATGAGATAAAGTAGAGACGGCGATAAGCTCCGCTACCCGTCTTGATTTTCAGGCGAAAAGTGTATTTTCACTAGTTTTCTATATTTTATTTTGATTATTTAATCAAAACAAATAAAATAACAGTTTTGTAAATTCCCTCTCCTACAAACTAGAGAGATCTACAAAACAGTCACGATTATCTTGAAACTTCTTTAAAATCAAAACGAAAAATACAACTTCATTGAATCAATTTACTATCTTATTGTATTACGGCAATGGACCATGTGCTTTAAATCACCTAATTCGATAACCCTCTTTCATTTGAAGACGAGAATTTAATATTGTCATTCTCATTTCATTTGGTATTCTTTTAAAAATGTAGAAATATGAAAATTATTGCTTTATTTAAGGATTGGGATATATTTTGAAATTAAACTATTTTTAACGGATTAATCGCGTATAATATTATTAGTAATCAAAAATACGTATATCGTCTGTCAGTTGTTACAATATCAAATTACCGCCAACGATTTCTTAGTTGCCTCGCGTACTGTCCTGGATTCTTGCAGAATGAGCTGACTATATCTTGCTCTTTGGTGTGAAAAGGTTTGAGACTTCAAAGTTGTCCGGATTGTTTGGATTAATCCGGTTAAAAATATTCATTCATTTTATCTTATTATAAGGATATATTGATATTCAGTATTTCAAACTATATTAAGGTAAACAGGTACCCGTTAGGTGTTACTTTTTACCGCAAAGATGAGTAGGCAGAGACACTCCATTCTCCACTTTCAGCCCGTATTCGAACATTGCGAGCTAATTCGTGGAACTCATATAGCTTGCTATCTTAGCGGGGAAATAAATATATACAAACACTCCCTCCTGCGAAATTGATCACACAATCATCGCGCGTAACCAGTCGCATGGGTTTTTAAATAACAAATTTCATAGCATCTAGCTGAAAATTAAACAAAAAAATATATTTTTAATTATTAATTTTTATTCCCGCTTAGCAGGGTAGGGTAGAGAAATTTGTGTCAAAACACTCCGTTACCCATTTACCGCTCGGACATTGCGTGTTGAGTGGCTGAACTGAAAGCAGCGGCGGTTCTGTCACCGGAGCGGAGATATGAAAATAATTTAAATATGATCATTCCCCCGAGTGGATATATAACCCATATTCATCATCTATAAACTCAGAAGCAGTCACGATGGAGTTCTTTATATTTAAAATATTATAAAATTACACGATTTTTAATGGCTTTCATTTTAATACCGCCAACCGTTGGTTCAATAGGGGACGTAATAAAAATATAATTTTATTTTAGCATAAGTAAAATTTACTTTTAAAAATAAACATTTGTAGAAAACGTATTAGTTTTGGACGCAGCGGGGCTCGAACATGCCACTCTTGGAAACCGTCAAACCGCTTTGACGGCTAAGCTATAGGTTCTTATACAGTTACATCGAAATTCATATAAGCATATTGATTATGTATTAGATTTTATTACAATAAATTGGAAAGTTAGATATTGAGTAATTTGTCAGTCAGTCAATGTCTTTCTCTACAGAGCCATACTATATTGCTACATATAATGCAATTTTTCTAACCAAACTGCCACATCTATATTCATAAGTGGTAAAGTAAATAGAATAAAAAAATACTTGACGCTTTACTAGTTTTAAGAGTACCTATAGGAAAAATTTACAAAAAATATTTTTTTAAAAAGGTTACGCTCTACCTTTTTTAGTTGAAACATTTATGTTACGATTCAGCTCTAGACTAAATCGGCTTTTTGATTTATATTGAAATATTGTTTTTTGGTCATGAAAACTTGCCTTTTTTACACATAATCTAATTTTAAACATAAATTTTAAATTGATGTTTAAAATAAGTGAAAAAAACAACATTTTTTTTATGTTTTTTTTTTAAATACAAAGTTTTGAAGAACAATCGACATTTATTAGTACAGATTAATATTTGACAATATAGACACATATATTTTGAATATCTGTAATGCGTTTTACACAAAGACATTTAAAATAATCTTGTACTCTCGCACCCTAAGCGAAAATCATAAAACCAAACCTGAAGTATATTAGCATTTTACACTACGCTAAAGTAGATTTACAGATTTATTAAATGAAACAAAAACTTTGTACTATTTTTTACAAAAAATACTCTGACGAAGGAATATGAAATTTGGCACAGTTGAAGTTTATATATCTCGATAGGAGTGCAGAATGCAATTTTTTTTTAAATAATGCATTAAATCATTGTAATTCACTACAAAGTGACATACACAGTGCTGAGGCAACGCGATGTTTACGCACAACGGCACATTTAAATCTGGAACACAAATAAGTTGAAGATGATTTTAAAAAAATATTAGCTCTCTGCACTCACTCTCTATATTATCTTTTTGTAAAGAAGATACACAGTTTAAGCTTTACGTACTTATATACCTTATTATAAGTTCCTTTTAACAATCCTTCCTTAAATATACCTTTTACCTTATTATAAGATATTTTATAAGTTTTATGAATATTTGTATAAAATACATGAAAAATATTATTAAAATTGACACAAATAATAAAAGATAACTTGTTTGTAAGATTGCTATGAATATACTCGAACGTTTTGTTTTATTCCATCAGCCTCAAATCATATTAGAAGCGTAATACAAATATTATTACAATTTCTTTTTATAAAAAAAATATAAATTAAAAAGTTTTAATATTTAAAAAAGACGTGGGCTCGTCCGGGATTTGAACCCGGGACCTCTCGCACCCTAAGCGAAAATCATACCCCTAGACCAACGAGCCGCTTGATATGTATTAATATTTACCGCTACACTTATTATGAAGATACGTTCTTACATATTACTTTTAATTTTGAAGAACATTGAAGTGAAATTTCCATGCTTTTAATTGAAGTTTTTGCAATAATATTTTCTTACTTTAAATTACTCTCCACATTCAAATAAAACATAAATTGTCTTAATTGACCAGCTAAATGAAAATATTTATACAAATTGACTAACAACAAGAATAAGCGTACAAGAATTTCGTCGTAGCCGGATGTAGAACGTGGTTTAGTGGTCACAGCGCTTGTACGGTTTCCAAGAGGTACGGGTTTGAGTTCACTGCGTTTAAATTTTTATACTTTTTCTAAAAACTGAAAAAAAACTTTAATAGAATTTATCACTTCCTCGTGCGGGGGATTCAAACTTATATCTCTCGTATAATGCCTCTCACTACGCTACAACGGCGTAAGTATTTAAAGAGGGTCGGCCTTTTTAAATACAATCTAAAGTTATTTTCAAATCTACAAGAAGAAAGGTGTATATTACTATAAATAAAAATTATTTTCGCGTTCTTCACAATACAAAGTGCAGAACTAAGGTTTCGTATACCACAATGAATTCCTCGAACAAAACGAGTTAAAGTGAATTGTCGATACATTGAATTAATTTAAAATAGTTAATATAAGACTAGAATAGTAGTTTATTTTTAACTTTACACTTTTTCCCTCATAGCAGGGTAATCAGATAGATTGTAATGCCAAGACACTCCGTACTACAATTTCTGAGTCCGAGAGTTCCAAATCCGAGACATTGTGCGCTTTGGTTTCTTATTAGAACGGAATAATATATTTTTTACATATTTTTTATTTAAATTTAAACTATTTATTATACATTGTATTATTTTCAAAATCATGTCCTCTAGTGGGAATCGAGCACATAACCATATGGTGTCCTCTATCACTTAATTGTAATAATACAATGATATATTATAATAAGAAAAAATTAACTGTTTGAACAATTTTAATATCAAAAAATCTATAAATATACATGAAAAAAATATTATTGAGGGCATTTATCAATGTTCCAGAAACCAAAACATTTTTTTTAAATTTTCTTTTCTGTTTGTTGGTGCGTTTGAGCAGGAACGACTGAACCAATTTAAATTCAGTATTTTGGTAAACTTTCCTTAGCATTTAGTGTTTATTTTGTTTCAATGGGTTCATAAATAAAATAGTTACAACAGTTTCAATTATAAATTTAAGCAACGTTTATAATTTAAATGAGAACGCGGAAGAATAAAAAAACGAGATAATTATTCGTATAGTTTACACAGGCGAAGCCACGAGCGGGGCGCTAGTCTTAAATACAGATAAAATAATAAAACAATTGTTAATGCATACATAAATCAGTATTACCAAAGTAAAAATTCATATATACGTGAAAACGTACCGTATTTTTTACGTGACAGAAATACAAATACGCGATATACCGTAAAGTAGTTAAGTAGAATCCCTCAAATAATCATTTATTTGATTTAAATTGACATGAATTTCCTTTCACTGGTATAGATTTCTTTACATGGTCGCCTCTGTTGACTTTTTTAGTATGCAATTGTTTAAGTAGGTTTTGCTGGGTATATAGCAGGACAATGTTTTAACACTGGTTCTATATCTCCTGGTTCTCTCATCTAGTGATAACTTTCCACTTTCCAATTGATGTACCTAAAGTCACGTTTTCACTGAACAAAGCTGTAAATTGAAAATTATTTTTATTTTACAAAAAACATTCTTTCAGGTGTGACTATAAGGTTGACTTCAGACATATACTCTCAAAACGCTACAAAGGTCTCAAATGTCATTTAGTCTAGCATTTTTAGTTTCCGTCCGGATTCGAGACATTGCGCGATGAGTCGCTTAACGCAAAAATCTTCTTTATGTAGAGCGTATAAATTAAATAATTTACATACAACCATTTCCCCAAGTTGAGATCGTATTCACAACTATCACCTTTACATCCAGACGCCGACCCACTGCGCCACGATGACCTTAATAGTTTATAGAGATTTATTATAAAATTTAAATATGTATGCGATATTTTGACCTAGTATTAAAAATTTGTATATGTCGTACTTTGATTTCTATAGTAAATGGCTTCGAACGCGCTAGTTGGCTATAGATAACTATGTCAATGTCACGTTGTATGGAGAAGAGATTGTTCACTTTGTCACACCTTGCTTTCACAAGATTATTTCTCGATAAAAAGATTGGGTTACATATAATTTGTTAATAACGTAGGCGGCTCGTTGGTCTAGGGGTATGATTTTCGCTTAGGGTGCGAGAGGTCCCGGGTTCAAATCCCGGACGAGCCCAAGTTTTTTATACATTCCGAGTATTTTGTCTTAAGGTTTTAATACAATATTTACGAATCAATGTATAAAAATCAAAACTTCTGGTGGGCAAATATTTTTTTTAGTTTTATAATCCTTGTGATTTTCGTGGTTTAGTGATTGTATTGTAGTACTTTTATCAGAAAAATACAATTAATATTAATAAAACTAGAAATTATTTTATATCCCACTTTCGTACCGTCAGATGAATAGAACGAAACTACTAGTTGTAGAAAGCTGAAATTTGACATATTCCTACTGACGCCGGAACAAACGGTTTTGTTTTTATTTACAGTCTACGCAAACCCCGTGGCGTTCGACAAAATTATATTTAATATAAATTTCCAAACTCAAAAATATACTATATAATCTTACAAATTTCAATGTTGGAATACGCTTTTTTATTAGTTTTTATATAAGAAACCATAAACGTTTCAGGTTATTTCAATTTTATTCTACGAGTGTGATATATATTTGAAAGCTTTACACATAATTATTTTACGTGTCAATATTATTTAAAGCAAGTGCACTCCCATTTTTCGCATTCTAATATCAATATTGGCTGGTAAACTGGCATGAAACTGAAGTCGCAAGATATTGACATGTATAATGTGACGTACATATACAAAAAAAATCGGACAAAACGGAAGTAAAAAATATAAATTTAAAAATAGAATTGTATATATAAATTCTTTCCTGAAATATTTGTTCTTAGGATACGTGTAATCAAGTTAACAAAAAATATTTTTTTATATGAATGAAACCATATACTATAATATATGGTAACTAAATAACATAGCATAGTAGGGTAGTCAGAGAGAACCTAGTATCAAGACACTCCGTCCTCCACTTTACGACCGGATTTGTCTTAGGTACTAAAGTGGAGAAATGAAAATATTTTAAATATAATTCCTCCGAGTGGGAATCGAACCCACTATCAATCACAGACAGGCAAACGCTGTTCCACTGCGACACTATGGCCAAGGCCAATATATTTTTGTATACCTATACAGTTTTTATCAATATTACTACATTTTATACTGTTGCAAATAATATATCGTTCACGCTTCCAGAATAAACAATTTATGGTGTCATAAATGAACGGATAAGAAAGATAAGGGTTTAAATGCTTTAGTTAATGTATTTTTCGACTGTTTTTTTATAAATAATATTAAATTGATAGTTGTGTTTTATATTAATCAGGTGATTTGGAAATAGAAGCTATACTTAATTTAGAAATTTAACATAATAATGATGAGGCACCGAGGCAACTGTGCCATGTTTAATATACGCGACGGTCGTGAGTTCAATCCAATTCGGGAGAACGAGTTTATTTTAATTTCCCCGCTATGGTGACAACGGGTTGAGTTCCGCCACGCCAATGTCTCTGTAATAACAATTTTATCAATGCTATAGTTAAAAAACAAACATTTAACTGCAGTATTAATTAAATAGAAAACGTATAAAAATTGGAACGTATTGGGATTCAAACCCGTGCCTCTTGGAAACCAAGTTTTCAACTTCTATATATTAAGAGTTAATAACACTTTATTAATGTTAAAATAATACTTTGCTTATTCTTACTCATAAAATCCCTTTATTCTTCTCAACCTTTCAAAGTAATTACATTAAAAATGTAGACAACTAATATAACATTTACAAAAAATAACTTATAAACCAAGAAAATAATAAAAAGTCGTATAAAAAATTTAAAAATTATTTATTTTAATTTTGAAATATTTTTAATACAAATTTAACTGTATTTATACAATAAAAAAACAAAAACATGTCAAACTTTCTATCTAACATTGTAATTAAAAACTTTCAGTATCAAAAATTTTGGGCTCGTCCGGGATTTGAACCCGGGACCTCTCGCACCCTAAGCGAAAATCATACCCCTAGACCAACGAGCCGCTTGTATCTTAAGTTAAAAAAATCTAACACAAAGTAATATAAGTCATAAGTGATTTAGTGAAAGGTGACCTACTCGGATTATGCATAATTTTTTTTTATACAAATATCTTGTACGCGTATCACTAGCACCTCTAAACTCAAATATACTCCAATAATTGTCTCTCCTGAACACTCCTTATATCGTGACATATTATATACTGTCAAGTTACTACTCGCTTGGTGACGAGACCTACCTATCTACCTCGTATAATATATAGTGTAGCACTGCAATGCAGGTAAAAGATCCTTTTGGGTAGGCAAAGAATCTAGTGACAAGACACTCCGTTCTCCACCTTCTTCCACCGAGACACTATGTGCTGAGTGGTGGAACTTTACACCGCTTTTTGTATTGTTCACCAGAGCCCGGGTTAATAAAACCCACGGAATAGGAATCGAACACCCAATCGGTTATATTCAGACTGGAGAACAGAGATGGGGTATCTCTGTTCTCTGTTTGCACATTTTTTCCTAAGCAGATATAAATATCGTTTATATTATAAAATAAATTATACTCTGTAATTTGAACTTGCTACTCCTTAAGCACATTTAAATAACACCACGATGGTTTAGAAAAAATATAGTAATTCTAAGAGTTTTATAGCTATGAGGAACCCTAAAACCCCATACATATAACGGCAAGTAGATTTTACTTGCAGGCGTCAGACGGGAGCGTAATCAAGGGCCGACGGTAATTTATAGATCTCTCCCACACAAACTCTGACCCAATCTGGCATAATTAACAAGGAAATTAATAAAATGTACCTATATTTTTATAGAAATGGACGGTTTCTAAGGAACACGGGTTGGAATCTACTAGGTATATTGTAGATTTATCCAAATAAATAAAATTGGAGTGCCTGTGTGTAATAAAAAAATAACTGCTTTTTACTAAATGCATATATATGTATACACGGTATTACTTTCACTGGCAGATAGCTGATTTAATAAACAGTAACTTAAGCTCGGGGACGAAGTCTCGGGAACAGTCATATTTATTTTTAAATATAATGACAGTCTTTTGAGTATAAATCGAACTCCCGACCATCGTGTAGAGTTATACATTCTAACTGTGCCTCAATAGCGTCGAAATTTATTATTTTCCATATTTCTAAAATATTTGCATATTTTTGTTATTTCCTTTACACTTAAAACTCAAAACTATTCAAAATATAAATATTTTCATGAACTACGCCATTTTTCACCGCTCGCCGACGTGCTATCCGAAAGATATTCTTCAACTGAACACTACTTAAGAATACATTTTGCAAGAAAACTGTCACCTGTACGTGAATATAACTTTGAATAACCAAAACTCAACCGGGTATAATCTATTTATTTTTCAGAATATTTTCCATATACATTGGTTATATATTCCATACGCTATGAAATAAGCTTGACGCTTTTTCCCGCATAGCTCATACACGCTTTTTCCTGTATAGCAATTTAGGCAGAACCTATTTTCTAAAAACTCAGTTGTCCACTTTCCGCCGGAATCTGAAACATTGCGTGTTGAGTAGTGAAACTCGACACCGCGCTTTATCTTGTAACCAGAGTGGAGAAATGAAAATAATTTCAATACAATCATCTTCACTTGGGGGAAAGCGAACTCACAACCATCGCGTCTCACTATCATACTGCGCCACGTTTGCCTCAATACGAAATAAGATATCTGCTTTTTCAGGTTTCCTTTAAACTAATGTTAAGAAATTTCGCAAATGAAGAAATTGGTAAAAGAAATCAAATTATATAACTTTGAAGAATGAAATTTAGGTATGATATTCAAACTTAAAACCGTCGAGGTTCATGAAAAATATGTATGTATTCGGACTAATCAGATACTAGGTGTATATGACCTCACCCCAAACTAAGCCACAACTTGTTTTATAGTCACGAGACCTTTCCAAAAAGTGTTTCCTTGAGAACGTGTGTCGTGTGTGTCACTTTATACAAAAGTGTATGCCAAACACATGATAGTATGTGTAATATTTACTTCATTAAGTTAATTTATTTCCAATATATTATTATGAAAAGTGGCTTTAGGCTTTCTATACTTCTTCTTAAACTTACATTAGCCAAATTTTATACTACCAAAAGCTTTTATTCATATATTCATATGATACAGATCTGCATTCATCACTCGCTTTTATATTACGAGGTTAGGTTGTTGAAACACTCAACATCAACTTTCTCGCTTTTCACCTATTATTGAGGCTCATTTTATTTAACGATATCAGAGAAATTAAAACATTTTATAAATAAACAATTTTTAAAAAGAGAATTTAAGAACCTACAACATTGAATACAGTTAGACGCTTCATCTGCGCCACAATGGAGTCAAAATTTTAAACTTTCGACACCATATCGTCCCATTATAACTCGGTAACATGTTGCGTCAAATTGGTTTAGAATCTGGCGCGAGTTGCAAACTCAAACTATTTGATAATTCTAAGTCACGAGCTCTAGCCCAAGTTTTATTTTCTATAACTAATGTGTGCAATTTATGCATTTTGGATATTAGACTTCTTACTATAATAAAATATTTATATTATATTAAATTGTTATATATTAAGGTTTAAATATTATGATTAAAAAGTTTGAAAATAATAATAAAAAATTTTGGATTTTCTGTGAATACAATATTTTTTCTGGAGATTTTTTGGTGCCTTTTGCCTTTTTGGTGACTTGATTTTTTTTAATATTTATTTCTAATCACTAGATACGAGCGATATGTACCTTTTGTTAGCTGTTCCTTAATTATATATTTTTTCTGTTACCCAACTAGACTGAGAACTAAAATATAATTATTTATAGATAAATAATTCGACTACTATTGACATTTGTGTTTTCCACTGTCCACTAGCGAAGTATATTTTTCACAACAAATTTAAAACTACATCTATCAAAACACACAATCGAATCTTCTAAATAATTTAATAAGTGCAATTTAATCCAGAAATAAGTCTATTTATAGTTCAAAGAATCGAAAACTACATCAAGATACGCAATAACCAGGTCTGTCACATGTCATTGATTTTCAATGCACGCTGCAAAATTAAACGATTTAAGTGACTTGGAGTGTTAATAAAACAAGGATAAATTGATTCTACACTTGTGAAATATTCGATTTAAGTTCGTAAATCGTTTTTTAAGTACCCGTTTTAACTGCTTTGAACATAAAACATTACGGACTAGAGCTTAATGCTTTAGACTTTTGAGACTAACTTTGCAAAGATAAACTTGATGTACTTGATTTGTAAAGCTTTTAACACTTTCGGCGATATTGTGATTCTCATTTGTAAGTTAGCTGTGGGATTTAACTTTCTTTATTAAAACTTATATCACATTGATTTGAAAATAGATTTTACTCTTGCCACCTATATACAGCATATGGAGGTGTACTTTTAAGCTATTTCAGGATAAAACTAATAATAGAATCTAAAGTGTAATTTTTTATCTGCCACTTTGAACGGGGAATTCTGTTTTTCAATTTTAACAATGACATTTCTTGTAAAGTGGAGTAACTATTGGACGACTTTTTGTAATTGATGTACAGACAAAATGAAAGTATTTATAATACGTTCATACAATCTCTATATTGAGGCCATCGTGATGTAGAAAGAGTAAGTATCGCGATGTAGGTTCGAATACCACTCAGGGAAATGATTATATTTAAATTATTTTTATTTCTCGGTCGTGGTGACAAGGCAAAGCGTGGTGTTGAGATTCGTCACTAAACAGGCAGCATATCGAAACGAGCGGATATTTTCATTCAATCAATCTTATATCAGATATAAAGCTTAACTTGAAATACAGGAAATGTATTTAAATTTTATTTACCCAAATATAGATAAGAAACCACCCTCAGCGATAGGCTTTCATGTATCAAACTTTGCAACAGTCCCTCACGTACTCTTGTAAACGCTACAGTGACCTAGTTATGAGGATACGCCAAATTCACTTTACTCTAAAGACACATTACACAATAACTTTTCCCGTTCTAAGCATCTATTTCATTCATTTAAATGGTTCTTCTTCAAGTTCTCATCAGTTTTTGGACCGTTGGATTTTATCTGTTGTTTTTGGGGAGGTTCTATTTTTTTTTTTGGGACTAGTCATGATGGCCAAATATTTCTTATTATGGCAGCTACTGTTTAGTTTATTGTTTTTTTTCGACATTAAGGACACTTATTTCCTTATATTGGGTTTGTAGTGGTTTAGCACTGTGATTGGTTGGTTGATATCGAAGGGCGATACTTAAAAGTATATTTATCAGAGGAAATAATAAATTATATATATTTCAAACAAATACACCTAGTTAAATCCTAGAACAATACTTTAACAAATATGAACTACAAACGAAATAAATAATTTAAAAAATATTATAATTATTTAATATTCTTGAATGTGACTGTATCGTAGCTCGTCTATAGGCTAGACATGCCCGTACATTGTAAGCGGAGTGAGATCGGTCAGGCATGTTGTCGTACTGACAGCCGTGCCATGTGTAAATGTCACAGCTCATTGGTTCACACCTGTAGGATACTAGGATATCTATTAATTGTTGGAAGAAATTATATTTACAATATTTATTAATATACTCACTATTTAGGTATTAAAAAACAGCTTCACCCTTCTATTTAGTCAGAAAGAACCTGTTATAAAGACAATCCGTTCTCCACTTTCCGCCCGAATACGAGATGTTGCGTATTGAGTGGCGGAACTCAACACTGCGCTTTGTTAGAACGTTTCTTATTTATTTTATTTTTAGAAGAGCCATAGTGGCGCAAAGGGACATTGTCTAACTACAAATGTGGCGGGTTATATATACCTTAGTTCTCTCTGCTTACGCCGCTATGTCATAAAAAAGGGCGTGAATCTGAAAAAAACTCTGAAATAATTAAGTTTAGTTGCAACGTTTATTTAGTGAATTAAAACCCAAACATCACTTGTTAGGTACCAGCCAATATCTTATGCACAAAAAATACCAATTTCAAGAACATTGCCGTAAAATAAGTACACGCCGCAACGTGTTCCACTTTTGGAAGCATATTTCGCTACGAAATATATCCGAATGTGTTTTTCCTAAGGAATTCTCCCCTATTCGAAATACGGGATTGAGGAAAACGGAAGCGCCTTAACTTCTGAAGAACCAAGTTTGTAAAATATATTGTAGGTATTAAACTGACAAATATAATTTGTTTTTTGGTAATGGGCTTTCTTTTTTCATAGTTTTTGTGATACAGGCTCTAGATTAGACCCTGCATTGCCTATGCTTATATCATCATCGATTTTTTTAAGAAACTATGAAAATAACATATATCACATACGTTGGATAATTTCACGCAGTTTCATGGTAGTCAGAGACAAACTATTTTCAAGACACTGCGTTCTCCACTATCCGCATAGTATCGAAATATTGCGGGTTAAGTGGTAGAACTCTTCGAGGCCTTTTTGCCAGAGCGGAGAAATGAAAATAATTTAAAGGTTTCATTCTCCCGAGTGCTAATTAAACCTTCAACCAATCGCTTTTACAGTCAGACCCTGTCTGTAATAATAAATATATGAGTATTCCCCCAACATTGTTTGCAAATTGACACATTTTTTAAATAAGGCGTTATTATGCCCCTAAATAATTTTACAATTAGCCATATTTATTTTTAATTTAGGTACTCAATATTGTAAATATATAGAAAAATAAATAATTGAAAATTAATAGAAAATAATTTAAAAGCTTTTGTAGTCTTAGTAATGGCTATCATATAAAATATAACGAAATAAATAAATTTTACAAACATTTTGAAGCTATTTCTAATTTAAAATTGAAAATACAATGTTTAAAATGTGTAGTAACAACAATGTTAAAAAAAAATTACGTATAGCTATGTAAGTTTCAAAGGTTATATAGTGTGTATATATATATATAAAAATATACATAGATTTTTTAGAGAAACCTTTATAACAATAAAAACAATGGCCAAAAGGAAATGGGCTCGTCCGGGATTTGAACCCGGGACCTCTCGCACCCTAAGCGAAAATCATACCCCTAGACCAACGAGCCGAGTGTATTTATGTTTCAAATGTAACTTTAGATACGGCTTGCCTGTCATCAAGATCGTTACAATCTACACTTTATACTATCTACATATAATAAAAATGTAACTAATGGCTGTCTGTACAGTGAAGATATATGAAAACAATATTATTAAGGGGATTTATCAATGAAATAGACTCTAAAACATTAATATTAAATTTTCTTTTCTGTCTACCTGTGTGTCTGTTTGTTTGTTTGTTTTGTTTGTTTATGCTAATCTCAGATACGGCTTAACCCATTTAAATGCAATAGTGACAATTTTATTGTGATAAACGTCCTTTAACATTTAGTGTTTATTTAATTTGAATCATTAAATAAACAAAGAAACATAAATAAAAAATTTACAGCCATTTAAATTATAAATTCAAGTCAAGTGAGACGCGGGCGGACGCAAAAATGAAATAGTTTAGTCTTTATTATTATTTATTATTTGATTAAAAGAGCAAAAAAAGAATAGTTTCATACTATTATTAGTAAGAAAAAGACAATATCCTGAAGCTAAGCTACTATCTAATAATAACTGTACTACTAATTCTGCTTTGTATTTTATTTTTGTATATATTTATTACATTAACTTATCCATGATCTGTTCTTGTAGTTTGTTATTACTAAACATATTTTTTTAGTATTGTTCTATTGACATTACTTAGTACAGTAACCATTAGACAAGTACATTAAAAAAATTTAATTAAATTTATTTTTGGCAGCAGTATTATGTTTCTGATTCTCAAAAAATCGCAGATTCGATTATCTCCATAGTTCGATATTTTTTATGAAAAATAATATCTATGTGGTAGTTAATTTATTTATTTATATATTTATTTTTATATTTTTTTAAGTCAGAGAGAAGTGTGTCTAATTCAATGTCAAGACACTACGTTCCCCAGCGTGCTGAGTGGCGGAAACAACTCTGCGCTTTGTAATGTCACCACAGCGGAGAAATGAAAATAATTAAAATGTAATCCCTTGAGTGGGAATCGAATTAAATTAGTCATTTAATTCGATTTTTAAAAACAAATGCTTATATTTTATAACAATTTTTTTAAAGTGTCATTCACACACTTAGGAAATTGAAAAACATATATTTTGAACGCATGGCTTAGCGGTCAGAAGGCTTGAACGGTTTTCAAGAGGCGCGGGTTCAAATTTTTATACGTTTTCTAAATATATGTTTTTTTTAACATACATATAGCTATATACTATATACTCGAATGAATTGGATGACATAGATTTATTTATCAAGTGTGTAATTACGATAGTACTTTCTCCGTTAATTTAATATTGGATTAATTATTATATTGGATTATTATTATATTGGATTAATTTAATATTGGATAACCGTATAAAATATGATTTCTATTTCTTTTCGAAAGAAATAAACTATTGTTAATACACTCCGTTTTCTTTTTTTTTTGCTACAAATATTTATTTAGAATAAATAATATTTATTTCAAATTTTCTTTACGCTTGACTTCGCAAGTGACATCTATATATTATTGTAGAATTTAGTTCCGGATTTACTAACATTTAAGGACACAGTACCACTACAACCGCACCTGTTTGTAATCTCAAATAACGATCGGCTATTAAGACGAAGTGGGAAATGCTAGTGACGTATGAAAGAGCTTTTGTAGAGCTTTATTTATATCAGCTGTTGGTGTTATACATATACTAGAGACCCGCTGAACTACACCTCTTTCGTCTTTCCGGCAACCTTGTCGTAAAACAATGAAATTCCTGGAAAAACTTAGTAAACGGAAGAAAAATATAGCTAATATTCATTCCTAGACCCTAAATTATCTCTATATAAAATTTCCTTACATTCCATGATGACGTCACAGACAGACGTACTTTCACTACTTGCAATAATAATATTAGTATATATATATAGTAATATTATTATTATTACAGAATCCTAGGTATATATATATTATATTACAACTATATGTATATATAATATATATATACCTAGGATTCTGAAACTAATTGGCGCTATTTATTCAACTTTCCAACTGTGCTACAAAGTTTTAGTCCAATAACAAATCTGAGAACTTTAAATAAAGTATTAAGTGTAAAGTTAAACACATTGCAAAGTCTCATTTGCTCTCAACCACTAATCAGAATTAATTTATGCTTGTTTCCAGCTGAACTGGGTCAAAGCGATATCGAGGGTGGGTTTTCCTATATTGTATGGAAATATTCCTCATTCTAGGGCTCCTCACTTACTATTTTTATATAGGTATTCGTAAAAAATCTTTAGTTGTCACGACTTTACATATTTTGAAAAAAAAAAAACCTATTTTAACCGGATTAATCGCTTATGTTATTGGTAGTCAAAAGTCCATCTTAGAAACCCCACATTTCGAACACTTTACAGTAGTCCGTTGTCACAGATATACTGAGGTGGCATTTGTCTGTCAGTTGATACAATTATTATATCAAACTACCGCCAGCGATTTTTAGCTGCCTCGCGTACTGCTCTGGATTCTTGCAGTATGAGCTGACTTTATTTTGCTCTCTGGTGTGGTCGGTTAGAGACTTCAATGCTTTCAGCATTGGGTCTCAGCATCTCTTTTATTGAAATAAGGTTGTTTTTGACTATCAATAGCCTCGTCGATCATCCTAGGCATCTATCTGTTTTCTCTTGCGAGAATGTTTGAAGTTTATGTAAAGAACTAACCACAAAAACATATATTTTTATTATCTTTACGCGTTTTCCAAACTTTGCAAATATTAAATTAATGCACCCCTAAAAAGTAAACATTATTATGTTCCAAAAACAGTATATTCAGTTCACAACTAGGTCACTATCGACGATCGCGTAAACAACGCATATATGTACGTATGTATATATAGGTTACTTGTATACATTTAGTTCAAGAAACCCTTCAAGAGATGGCTGATGAAAAATGAGGCAATATTTTCCAATCTGCTCACCGCCTTCTCTTGTAGCGTAGATATTTTCTTTCACCTTGTTAAGTTTTGTGAATAACAATTAATAGGTGTGTGGGTTCGAATCTTATATAAAATTTACTTACGTAATTATAATTACATTGCTAATAGACGTTTGTATAGAAGAGATGCATGTTTTTGTTTAACATTTTACATATTACGTACAAAAACCATATATAAAACCAAATAACTTATGGGACTAAAGGAAGTGTTTTAATCTCTGACAAATTAATTTACAAAATAAATAAATTTTTGATTAATACAAATTTACAAAGAATATACATGCAATATATTTTCTTTTTATCGAGAAAATTATATCAAAATATTTATTACCAAAATGTCCCTAACATGAAAATTAAATTTTATTGAATTTAATTTAATAGAAAAACAAATGTGTTTCGCGTCTTATCAAGCAATATCTATATATGTCTAATCTATCTATATATGTCTAATCTATCTATATATGTCTATCTAATGTAAAAACCCCCTTTTGAAATTATAAGCAAGCAATATAATTTCTACGGCAAGTTATATAGACATAACAATCTATATAACTCTTTAAACAAGTTTATTACACCTTATTAGTACTATTGTTATATACTTATGTGCTGTTCTTTCCTTTTCCAATGCTTTTAGGTCAACATTCGATTTTTTTCTGGTAATTTTTTTTTATAATTATATTATAAACAATAAAATTTTATAATGTCCTTAATAGTATTTAAGTGTTCTAGTATTAATTCATACTAATATTATAAATGCCAAACTAGCTCTGTCAGTCTGTCTGCGACGTCCTCACAGCCAAACCGACCTTTGAATTTTTGTTTGTAATGAAATTCCCTTTATAGAGATACTTGAGGGTTTTTGAATGAACATAGACTGACTGTTTAGTTTTTCCAGGAATTTCATTGTTTTACGAAAATATGAAACAGCTATAGTTAATGCGGGCGAAACCGCGAGCAGGTGGCTAGTATTATGCACATTTCTTTGTATTATTCACTCCATGTTTTATGGAAAAGTGATAACGTAATTATGCAAATGATGTTTGTTTTCGCAATTTTAATAAAATAAAAACATACATTTTAGAACATATCGTGTGCTTATTACTCACTTTTATAGATACGATAAAAGTTTAATTTCCTTCAACTTATTTACGTTACATTGTATTTCTCAAATTTATACGTCTGAAGAGAGTAGTTAGGGCCAAATGAACAGGTAACGAGGAAGTTTATATTCTGTACAGTTTTATGTTTTGAATAAAATTGCAATTTGTTATTTTCATACATAAGATGTACATCTAGACAAGCTATAGTGAAAAAATAGTTATTGAACCTAGTGAGTGAGTGGTCACTACTTTTTACGCCTTAACTTCTTACCTTCAAAGACCATTTTATGATCTTTATTTTGTGTTATGCTATTTGATGTAATATATAATATATATTATTTATTTTTGTACATCTCCATATTTTTAATGTATTGTTTTTAAAGCTTTTTTTAACTTTTATTTTGATTTTTGTTTTGGATATAAAATTATTCTTTAGTTTAATTTTTATTACTTAACTTAATTTTAATTTGTAAATTTGAAAAAGTATATTGTGTTTGTTTTATGTATATTCTGTTGGCAGACCTTATAAATAAATAAACAAACACGTGTTATGTGGCCTAACTCAACGCTGCATATTAATCAAATAAATATCACGAAATTTTTTTCAACATCTTTTTTATTGTATTATTCGCACTCCTAAGAAATTAAAAAATACATATTTAGAAAACGTATAAAAATTTCCCGCTGCGTTCAAATATTTTTACGTTTTCTAAATATATAACGAAAACATTTATATAAGTGGAGTACGTATTGCCTTGATGAAAGGTTTTTATGACTGCCTGAAAAAAAAAAAAATATATATTTTTAAACAGAAAGTGTAGCGTTTTGACACTACATTTAAATCGATTCGTACCAATTACCTGTTTATTAAGGAAGCAAACGAACCACTAGACACGAGTGCATTTTCCAATATTGTATCTCGTATAAACTGAAATTAGATTAGATTTTATGTTTGAACTAACTGCTATATTTGCGCACTCTCGATATTGACTGCGCACAAAACAAATAATATACTTCAATTTTGATTTATGTTCTAACGCTGTTAGTACACTATTTGTATGTATCGCAGTAGATATAACTTTATCACTATTCATAGTGATTTCTGAAATCATAGTAATGCTTAGTAATGTCTTAAGGTAAAATATCACCTTCACAATTTTTCCCCTATACCAGGTTAGTCAGAGACAACCTAATGTCAAGACACTTCGTTCTCCACTTTCCGCCCGAAATCAAGACGTTGCGTATTATAGGTTTTTTTAAATTAAAAAAGGTCTATTCTATCAAATTTATAAAAAAATAGACAAATTCAAATTCTTTCAAATTATAAATTAAAACACGCTTTTTCCGATATACCGTTCTGCGTTTTGCGATCGAATTTCAGAAAATGCATGTTATGCGTGCACCGCACTGTTTATTTCCATAGGTAAGATTTTTTTGAAATAAATCGTGAATGGAGATCGAACCTACAATTATCACAATAACAGTCTAATGGTCACTGCGCCATGTTAGCCTTAACTTAACAAATATGACTTTAAAATCATCGCGTGATGTGAACAATGCCGCTTCAGTATTCATATATATACAGAGCGTACCTCCATCGATGGATCAACAGTGGCTTAGAGGTTGGGGCCTCAATAGCTATCCATTTAACCCCCTTGTATGTTCAGCAATATTCAGTGGGTCAGCAGAATACTGGGAAATTTGTGATTTTCTTCCAAAACCGATTTAAATGTGGAGTCGTCTACTTTTAATTTCTTTTTTCCTTACAATAGCTTAACAGTAGGCATATCTTTTAATAAACGCTGAAAATCATTTCTTATTAAGAATACTATAAAACGGAATAAAAAAATTCTAAATTTCATATTAACGATAATTTTCAGAGGTTGTAGCAAAAAACATTTATTAACTTAATTTGTCCTAAAAACTACTAAAACTTGTGAAAAATAATGCCTAAAAATTTAATTTAGCTAGTTTTACGGTAGCATGTTAAAAAAAAGTGTCTAGAAAAGTTTGTATTTCTAACTCTACTACAATTGATAATTTAAAAGCGATTTTTTCATGTACTCTTTTTTTGACTCTTCTTTACTTTTCGCCCTAACTAAAAACATTGCGTGTAGTGGCGGAACTCAACGCCGCGCTTTGTGTTATTCACCAGAAGGAAGAAATGAAAATAATTATATTATGATAATTCCTTCGAGCGAGAATCGAATCCACAACCAATCGTCATACTGTCAGGTCCTATAGCTGTCCTATACGCCAGAATAGCTTTACAACGGATTGATTGAGTGCACTTAAAAGAAAGTTGAAAGTACCTTTCAGGAATAAATATTCCCTCCATATACAGAGGGTGCAAATAGTTAATAAAATCAAATAAGGTATAGAGTCACGCATGTATTATGCGTGACTCTACATTTATATAAAATAGTAGGTACATTTTACCCAAAATCCCCCCTAAAGCAAGTACTGGAATATATCCAAGCTTATTATTAATTAGCCAATTAGCGCTTTATGAAACATCTAATAAATTATCGAATATTCATTACACCTATATATTAGCGAAATGGTAATTGTACTGTAATTTAATTTTCCTTAGTAATTTTGATCATTTTATTAAGTCTATAAGGAAATATTAAGAAGATTTGTACATACTTTAGCAATGCTATTGAATTTATTATGAGACTAGCTGACCCGGCGAACTTCGTACCGCCTCAGAATTAAAGAATGTGTCAAAATTCAATAAAAAATAGCAGAAAACCAACAATTATAATTCGCGAGGTCATTCTCTACAAAAATTCTCCTGATTTGTTGTTGTTGTTGAAAATTTTTCAGATGAATAACATATTTGTTGTCAAATATATATTTATAGATATATAATTTATAGATTTATAAATTTATAGATATATAGATTATAGATCAATTTTCTTAGAAATATACTAAATATTAATTTAGAGATCAAATGATCGGCCAGACTATTGAATGCATAAATTATTATATATAGTTTAATTATGCGGCCGAATTTTACTTTTGGTTATTATACTTACTATACTTATGGGTATTCGGCCTTTTTCTATTCGATGAGTCTCACAGTACCGTCTGTTCCCGCAAGGGTCTGCACACGGGCGGTCTGCACAAAAGGCATTTCCCAGCGGCACAAAAAAAACGGTCTTTTAATATTCCATATTCTAAGCTATTTTCCTTGCTTATACTTAATTTCCGAATGCACTTTGTTTGAAAGGTACATAAACAGCTTATATGGGG
This sequence comes from Podotricha telesiphe, assembly GCA_038994665.1. NCBI lineage: Eukaryota > Metazoa > Arthropoda > Insecta > Lepidoptera > Nymphalidae > Podotricha > Podotricha telesiphe. Next base: position 137,435 of record JAOYRR010000132.1, on the reverse strand, counting down.
AAGATAAAAAGTTTTTTTTACTATTTTCCGTGCAATTTCTCTATGTTTCCGGACCCAAAGATTATTCTACGATTAATCGTTTGGCGAGAGAGAATGCTATTTATAAAATATATAACATTTTTTGTTTGTGCTTTGTCTTATCACCAGAAGATCAGCGAATTGAAGATGATTTAAATACAATCGAACCCACAACCAACCGCGTTTACAGGCAGATGCCCACTTCACCACGATGGTATTTTATATGTATACGAGTAATATACATAGAACACGGTGTACCACATGCACGTAAATTTTAACAAAATTTAACACTGCACTGCCATTATCTTAACGGCAGGCGCCTAATGCTTTTAACCTAATTATTCTAGGAAATCGTTTTAGGTTAGCTTATATTAAAATTGACTGGTTTTCCTTACTTCATAATTGAATTTGAATATGCAAATTTTTATTAATATATAGCGAAGATATTATTGTGGGTAACTTGCTCTAATACGTTATAATATGAATATTAAAAGTAGATTCAGGTTTTTTTTCTGCTATGCGGGGTAGTTAGAGGGAACCTAGTGTGAAGGCACTCCGTTCTCCATTTGCGGAGAATGGTACTTTGCGTTTTAATGGCACGCGACCCCGGATTATTGCCAGTCATTGTTGAGCTGAGGAAAAGCGTCAGACTGAAAACGCAATTGGTTGTGGTTTCAATTCCCAATTGGAACAATAATTTTCTTCCGCTTTGGTAAGAATGCGAAACGGGGCGTTGAATTTCACCACTCAACACGCAGCCTTGATTTCGGATGGAAAGTGGAGATCGGAGTGCCTTTACGATTTTATACAGTAAAAAGCCGCTTTTTAAATCATATAATACCGCAAAAAAATACAAAAGTCGCTATTGGTGGAACCACAAATGTTATTTGACACTTAATAAACGTTTCAGTCTGAAAGCCTAGCATTTTCTTTTACTTCTGTTCCCTGACCAATAGTTTCCTTTACATTTTGGCAAAAGACCAACCATATGATTGAGACTTAGCACAGCCGTAACTCACGTTTGATTACTTACATCTGGTCGTTGGCAAATTTTGGGGTACATATTTATAATTTGCTTTTATATTTGGTATCGAGATATTGTAGATATTTTATATATACAAGTATTATTTTTATTTTACTTATAATAGGTTGTGTTTGAGTGAAAATAATGAAATTGTATTAAATAATAATATTATTTTCATTTCTTGGCTCTATTAGAAGACGAAGCGAGACGGTGAGTTCCGCCACTCTACATTCAATGTTTAGAATTCGGGCGGTAACTAAGTGTCTTACACTTGCTAGTGTAGTAGACTAGGCTAAGATAAAAACTAATTAGGTAAAATAATTAAATTAAAAATAAATGGAAAAGAAACCGTTAACAATTATTTTAGTTTCCAGCGGGGTACATGTCCCATATTAGGTGACAAACCCTTTTTTTTGTCCATGGGGAAACCCTAATACGGGATTATGTGAGGTTCATGCTTAGCCTATTAGATTGATGGACCCATGCATCATTCCAGTTCATGGTTTTATTATTGCATTCTACTGCAACCTCGAAGCAGTTGCTTGAGTCACTAAGACTCGTTTTTTTGTTTAACGCTCTCGCTAAGCTAAATGAAAATAAAATAAAATAACAAATAGGTGATACTTTAAATATCAGTGGCACGTGCTTTAATGCCATGCCTTTTCTAATTTAATATGAAAAATCCACACACAAATATTTGTAATAGCAACGGCTCTTTTGATGACTATACAAACAAAAAGCTCTCATGGCAATCCTAAGGGCTTGAATAAGACGGAACATCAAAATATTGTATTATGCAAAGAAAACATCTTAAACACCTTTCAGTGTTCGTGTCTTTTTCGGAATTGAAATGAAAAAACTTTACTATTTCCTGATTTTTTACTGGGATGTAATAGTACAAGCAGAAGTGAGACAGAGTGGTTTATATTATGGATGGTTGTGGGTTCGATTCTGAAATAACTTTCCTGCTTTGGTAAAGCAACGCACGGCGTTGAGTTCCGCCACTCAATATGCAATGTCTCGATTTCTGAAGGAAAGTGTAGAACGGAGTGTTTTGACATTGGCTTATCTATAATTACACTGTTATGCAGGCATAATACACATATTTATGAAATTATCATATCGATTTAAAAAAACATAATTTATTTTCGTAATAAAGATATGATATAATTGCATAATAAAATAATTATAGATAATAACTCACTTGTTCGGTATTTGTATCAATATTTAATATGCTCGCATGACAGTATCAATTGTATGTTATTAGTATGCAGCTTGTTGGTCTTGGTGCGAGAGGTCCGGAGTTCAAATTCCGGACGAGCCCTAGATTTTTTTGTGGGAATTTTCAAGTTTGAACAAGATTGTAAAACATCATTTAAAAGTCAAAGCGTGTATACGAATATTCGTGTATTAGATATTCTGTATATCTGTCATTTATAAAGTTTACGCCTGACCTTGAAAGTCAAAGTCAAATATTGTTATTCAAAATAAGAAGTTACAGCTTCATTTTTTGAACGTCAAACAACTTACCACCGGTTCACTAAAGTTAATACCTCAGACCTGAGAAACTCAGCGGACCTCCATTTTTTTTATTTAATACAATAGTTGACAGATTTATTAGTGACAATGATACCTTTGAAATAGACTGGAGCGAGCATTTCATTCCCAAGGCGTACTATCATTTATAAAATTGTTAATTTGGTAATAACCTTTAACACACAAACGTCTTTTCACAACTTTTTTAAATTGTGACAGAGCATTTTTCAACGTTTTCTGGGATCCTATTGTAAAAGCGTACACATTGTCACTAATACATGAATTATGAAGTTCTATACAATAGAGTTACAGACTCGGTAAGTTTAAGTCTATTTCTAGTATTAATTAATATTATGCACATCACCGATATTGGTAAAATCATTACTATATTTCTTCACATACATAATCAATTATATATTGTCAAAATATATATTGAGACGCAATTGTCAATATATTTATTTTTTTAAATTTATGCCTTAAGGATTCTTTCGGGCCTAATTTATAGATTATATAATGCCATAGGACATAATACTATGAAAGCAGCTAAAGTAAAATAGGCGTGCCGTTTCCACGTCAGTTAATAATCTATTCTTTTTAACTGCAAAGGCTGCTCATCTAATTTTATTCGCTACTCCATCAATATGAGATCCCCACTGTAATTTGGAATTAATGGTGATACCGAGAAATACCGTAGAATCAACAGAATCCACGACTTCACCATTCAAGAGTATATCGGCTTTAATAGTTTTTGTATTTGGTGTTCTGAAAATTATACCTTTAGTTTTTTACTATTCAATAGTAGATTATTGTATTGAAATGTATTTGATATGCAAATTTATTCTATATTGAAGGTAGTTTTAAGATTTTTTAATATAAAATGACAAAGAGAGAAAGGGTTAAATATTTTATAGTCTGTGAACATTTTCACGTTTGAAAATTTCAATGAAAAGCCTTTGATTTGCAAATTCTGCTCTTCTTAGTAAGTCTTTTAAAAAAGGCTAGTTCTAGGAAGGCTGTAAGTGCTTCCTTGAAAATGCCTATATCTTAAATACGGCAAGGTATTTCTACTTTGACGTGTTTATAGATAAGTAATAGTTGTGAACAAACATTTATAAAAAGGGTATACAATTTTGAACGTAGGAGGACTTGAACTTGCACCTCTTGGAAACCGTCCAAGCGTTCTGACCGCTGAACGTGCCATACGGTACAGTTCAGCAGTCGGAGTGTTAGCTGTCTGTGTCTTAAATGTGGAACACTCTAAAAATGTTAAAATGAATAATAGTTATTAGTTTTATAGTCACGTTTGTGATTTACTGGATTAAGAGATTTTTGGCCTTTGCAATTTTAACTCTTTTCAACTAAAACTATTTTAAGCTGATGAATAGGTATTTCATTTTGATATTCGAATTAGGGTTGTTATGGATGTAGCATTTAGGATTTGGATAAGGTTTTAAAAATAATACTATATCCATGTCAGAAAGTTTCGGTAATGGACATTACTTTTTTCAGGAAAGTAAGTCTATTTCGGCCACTAATTTATGATTATTTTCGTTTGATTTTTTTGAAGGACTGACAGCTCAAATTTAAACTGCACTCATACCCGAAATTATCTGAAAGTTTTTAATTACTTTTGCGGAACTCTATAACATTACTAACCCGAATATACATTTTAGAATACCCGACGATTCGAAAAATAACGGGTTTAAGTCTGTTTATTTTAGATTAGCTTTTTTTACCATTTACCACCATACTATTATAATCTTGACGTGAATTTCACACGAGCAACCTAGTAAACCTGGTTCGAAATACTGGTTCTGACTGACAAAACTGAAATTCGGCGCATTCCTCAGGACATTCCTAAGGGAGAATTTTCTGAAATTCCCTACGGAAATGAGAAAAAATTGCATTTCATAGTCAACGCAAATGAACTTATAGTTTTGAAATGAAACTATTTTAACCGGATTAATCGCGTATAATTTTGGTATTCGAAAATACATTTTAGAACCTGACGTTTCGAACACTTTACAGTAGTCCGTGGTCACAGGTAGACTGAGGTGGCACTTGTCTGTCACTTGATACAATTATCTCAAACTACCGCCATCGATTTTTTAGTTGTCTCGCGTACCACCCTGGATTCTTGCAATATGAGCTGACTGTATCTTGCTCTCTGGTGTGATCGGATTGAGACAAATTTTTTTCAGTATTTGGTCCCAGGTGGTAGAAAGTTTCCAACAATATTCTCTATTGAAATTAGGGTGTTTTTGTATTTCAATAGCTTCGCGGATCATCCTTGGGATATATCTGTTTTCCCTAGCGAAAATATGAGGTTTATTAAACCTGATGTAATGGTTGGGTTTATCCGTTGTATGCTCACATACAGCTGACTTTGATACACGCCCATTCTCGATATCAGAGATGTGTTCGTTTACCCTTAAATGCTCCTCTTTGCTCCTCTTTGTTAGTCCAATGTTAGATAAGCCACAGTCACAATCTAGTTTGTATATACAAGCACACTGCAAAGGAATGTTACTTTTCACTCAAGTCAAGGTCTCAAGAACGGGCTCATTTCTTTTGATGTGGGAAAACCAACAAGCCGCTCACAGTGGAGAGACAACCAGCACCATATGTGAAGGGAGTTACAGACAGGGTTGGCAATATCTTAAGGAAAGCTTCAGTAAAAACTATATTTAAGCGTAACAAGAAAATGTTTCATTTCAAAATGTGTAATAATCGTGAAAATAAAAGAACTTATAGTTGTTGTTGAAGTTGTAGTGAAGTAATTCGATATCAACGGAACCAAAAAAAGATAGAATAATTTTCTTTCTTTTCAGATATTTGTAAAGAGTCATAAACTTACAGTATTTAAAGCCAACCTAACTGATAGATAAACACCTATAGTCGAGAAATAGTAATGCAACAAAAAAATACTTTTAATATATATATTGTTAAACGGATGTTTAGAACATATGAATGTGACACGCTACATACAATTCAAAATCTAACGAATCGATGCCAAGGTCGCGGCGCTGGCGCACAGTAAACACGGTCAGGTAGAAGCTATGCTTTCGTTTTTATATAATTCATGTATGAATAATAAGTTGCAAAATATAATATTTTGTTTTTGGGTATTCTGGTATACCTAGAGTCTATAGAAAGAATTCACAGAAAGATATAGAAAGGAATATCAACTAAGTATTATTATGTTCAGCTTCACGCTATTTCCCACATATATATAGCAAGGGTAGTGTGCACTTAGTGTCCAGACACTCCCTTTTCCACATTCCGCTGAGAATTGAAACACTGCGTGTTGAGTATAGGAACTCAACGCCGCGCTTTGTATTAAGTACAAGAGCGGAGAAATTAAAATAATTTAAATATAAACATTCCTTCGAGTGAATATGGAACCAATCACGTTTATATATGTGTTAAATTTAATCAAGTTAATTTATATTAGTTGTAACCACTAGATGGAGCTGTAGCGAATATCATTTTCTTGCCAAGTAGTTCTTAGAAATAACATTTCGGGTAGCAGAAGTTTGTAAGACATGCAAACAACAAAAATAAGCTTCAACAAGCGAATAATAATTTCACCATTATTCGATATGAACGTAGAGCTTAATTGGCTAAAGAACTTAGACGAAAAGAGGCGCAGGTTCGAATTCTGCTAAATATTTTTTTTACACTATAGAGAGAGAGAGAGTTGATATAGACAGTAATATGCATTTGACTCGTAAATTACGGATTGCCATAGTAACGTATGTCACTTTATATACAATAAAATGTATGTCAAACAATGGTCTCTACCTGTAACATAAATTTTATTAATTTCATTGATAAAATGAAAAATAATCATAATCATGATTTATTTCCTGTTAATGTATTTAACCTGTTTAATGTATTAACCTGTAATTTATTTACCTGCATTATATCAATGTTGCACTCCGCTCTTCACTTTCCTCTTGATATCGAGACAGCGTATAGAGTTGCGGAGCTCAACACCGCTCTTTGTCTTAGGTACCAGAGTGAAAATTAAATATTCTCAATATAATCACTCCACCGAATAGTAATCGCATTCACAAACAATCGCGGTTACAGTCAGACGCTGTCCCACTGCGCCACGAGGGCCTCGTGATGTGAAGAACGGAGTGACTTGACACTAAGTTTACTCTGTCAACCTGCTACGCGGTAAAAGCGTCAAGCTAAAGCAGCATCAATGTATCAAAACTTAAAATAATATATTAAGCCCTATTTCAATCATGTTTGAAATACAAATAACGAGTACCTTTATTTCTATGTGTCTATTTCATCTTCAATCAAGCGATCGCAGCGTGTTTGATACGCGGGATGTTTACATAGTGGACCGGAAATTACTTCACGTGTTATAACTCTTCCTATTACAGTTTGCACGGCGTATTTTCCTTTTTTAAGGAAATTTGTTAGTTACTTTGATTAATCTGCGAGAATTTAAAGTGTAACTAACATTTTTTGTGAAGAATATTTTTTTTTTATCTATATGGTGCGTGTCGCAATCGGCTCCAGGACAGGGTAAGTGAAAGGCAAAAACTAGCTTAAAAAAGATTAAGGCCGTTGTGGTACAGTGGGCCAACATTATATTGTAATCACGATTAGTTTTGACCTCGATTCCCGTTCGATGGAATGACCGTAACTTAATTATTTTTATTTCTTGAGAGATAACCTTTAATTTGAAACATTGCTTGTTGAGTGGTGGGCGTCATCGCCACGCTTTGTATATTTACCAGAGTGGAGAAATTATGATAATTTAATGAAATAATCATCATCTCCCTGACTCGGAATCGAACCCACAACCATCGTGAATACAGTCAGACTGCGACATGATGTCCTATTGCCCTAAGGTAGCCTGGTAGACATTACTATATAAGCACCTTTAAGTCAAATACTTATATATCGTGTTTGCTTTGTATATACAATAGAGAGTAATTATTAATAGTATGAGGTAAAATACTAAAAATCAATTTCGTTTATCTCTTTGTGTGTTTCTGTTTTCCCATAATATGGTAAAATTACTGCACTCAATTAGATGGCGTTGTTTAAATAAATTTTAATGTACAGTATTTTTATCAGCTTTACCATTTTTTACCAATAGCAGGGTAGTCAGGTAGAACCTAGTGTCGAGACACTCCGTTCCGCTATCAGCTAGCAATGTCTCGAATTCAAGCGAAAAGAATTGAATGAAGAAGATTTGGGCGTAAAACCGAAAAAGAGTGTCATGGAGTTAGGCTCGACGCAAGCCGAGGTCCGAGCCTTGCATATCCAGCAGCCATGTAGTGCTTGCATTTCGCAGGGATAAAGCACCCTCTATCTTCAAACCCCCAACCGAACCACACCCTCTACTACTATAATAAAACATACAAAATTATCAACAAAAGTAAATCATGAAATGAAAAAAAGTTTCTACAAAGAGAGTTTTTAATAAAAAATATTTATTTATTTCCAACATCTTTAGCATTATGAATGCCTTATTTCATAACATTATAAGAAATTCTTTTACTTTTCGTAGATATCGAAAGTTATTTTATTTGTTCCTTGAATATACAACAGCTTCCCGCTTTTTCCCGCATAGCAAATTAGACAGAGATAACTTACTGTCCAGACAATTTATTTTTGAGAATTGCATGATGAGTGGTGGAGCTTAATGCCGCGCTTCGTCTTACCAAAGTGAGTAAATGAAAGTGGGTATCGACCTTAAAAGCTTAGAAACAGACGTTGGTCCACTGAGCTACCACAGTCTCAGTCTTCTTCCTCCTGGCATTAATACCAGCGTGTAGCCAGGATCTGCCTTCCAACTTGACTGACTCCACTTTGCACGATCTTCAATAATCTCAATGGGCAGTCCATTAGTTCCCGTATCCTGCTTTATGGCATCCAGTCATCGCTTCTTTGGGCGTCAGGTAGGCCTCATTTCCCAGGCATAGATATATAAAGGCTTATTCTTCTCATATATCAATCGATCATAGATCACACCTTACACCTAGCAGCACTTATCAGGGCATGGCTTTTACAGCAAGACCGATGCCTCCGCATTCAATTAGAACGAATTCAAGATACCTAAACTTTTTCAACTTTACAGCCAATTCAGGACTTACATGACACTAAAAACAATGAGTTTTTTTCGCTGCAAGGCAACGAAATTGTAAAGAACGTCTACTAAGCAAATGTGCTCTTAAAAATCGTTATTTATGCGTATGTCTAAACATTGTAACGCTCGTTGTATCTAAGTTGAAATTTATTAGGTACCTAAATTGTTAAACATTGTGCGAAAGATTATAATTTTGATTTATGACTGAGTTACATCCTCGTGTCGACGAAATAATGATTTTTTATATCATACTGGACGGAAATACTGACTATGTGCTTAGCTATGAAGTAACTGAGTGTGTGCGTTGGTTGTGAGTTCGATTCTTACTACGGTAAGCAAATGTTTTTTCATCTTCTCTAAAAAGGGTGCAATGTGGAGAATAGATGGTTGCAAGTCTACTTTCTTTCTACCATACAAGGCTATACAGGGGAGTAAAGTGAACATATTTTTATTATTTTTTTAAATTCTATAGACAAGGCAAACGAGCGTTCTAGTCACCTGATGGTTAGTGATCACCGCCACCCACGACCCCGTATAATACCAAAAGAGCGACAGAGATGTTGCCGGCCAATCTATTAATACGATTTTTTAAATATCATATTTTAGAAGGTAACCAAACTAAAATTAAATTTCAAAAGTCACTTGTTTTAAACTTGCAAACATACAAATAAATATTCTCTAAACCCAATTTATCGTATGTCGGCAATGTTTCACACAATCGCGCGTAAACGAAAATCAATATGCGGGAGATTTCTATGGTGATTTCCTGTATATTATTTAATCTCTGACAAGTAAAACGACCGAGGCTGTACAGACTAATTGATTTCTAGTTTCATCACGTGATATAGGACCTCGATGTCATCCATTTGACTTTTGCGAAATGAAATCTATTGGCGACATGAATTACAAATACCGATGTTTTTTGAACGTTTTTCAAATTTAACAGGTTAGGCAGAGATAAGCTAGTGCTCAAACACATCATTCTCCACTTTCTGTCGCTTTTCAAGACTTTGCGTGTTTAATGACGCAACTCAACGCCGCATTTTAACTTACAAGACTTTATATTTATTTTATGGTGAGTATAAGTGATAAGTTCGATGCTTTATGTTGTGCCCATAGGCATCGCGTGCACTAGGCAATAAGATTTGTAAGAAAAATCGTGGTCTTTGTACTCAATCTTTGTATGCAATAAGTAAATAAGGCTATACCTAGTTAATTAATTTAATGTAACAATGTACTATGTAATAAATAGTCGCTATGTCCCAGACTTTCAATATATCCAAAGAACATTAGCGTACACTGTACTTATTGCAACTTAGATTTTTTTGAAATGAAACTATTTTAGCCAGATTAATTGACTATATTATGGGTATTCGAAAATACATTTTTGTAACCGAACGTTTTGAACACTTATAGTAGTTTTAATATGTTTTTATTAAAGTGACATTCACACTTAAGTAATTGAAAAATATAAATTTAGAAAACATATAAAGTTTTAAACGCAGCGGAATTTGAATAACAGGAATACTCGTAAGTAGTAATAAGCGTATAAAAATTTTGACGTAGCCGGATGTAGAACGCATGGCTTACCGATCAGAGCGTTTTAACAGTTTTCAAGAGGGTTCAAATCCCGCTGCATTATATTTTTTATACGTTTTCTAAATATATGCTTTACAGTAGCTCCAACAAAACAAAACGTCTAACGAAAACGAAACGTTCCTAAAATGTATTTTCGAATAGAATACCAATAAGTTTCTTTTCAAAATGTGTGAAAATCACGAAAACCGACGGAAACCGATGGTTATTAACTTAGATTTTTATTGTGAAATATCCTCCTCGGATAGCAGATACCGTTTAACGTGGCCAATATATATAATTTTATTTCATATATTTAAAACATATACAATTATCTTCCAGTATAAAGCTTACAAACGTGCAATGCTTCGGCATAAGTAAGTGGAGAAAGGAGTAATGTGTCACTAGCGCTCTTTCTTATTCGGAAGATGGATGAATATACCTATATATACAACTTCACACTTTGTTTAATACATAGCTGGGTAGTCAAAGAGAACCTAGTGTCAAGACATTCCGTTCTCCACTTTCCACCTAAAATCGATCGACATTGCGTTTTAAGCAGCAGGTCTCAACGCCGTCTTTTGTCTTATATACTAAAGTGAAGAAATGAAAAAAATATAACAATTTCCCCGAGTTGGAATCGAACCTACGACTAATGGCCTTTACAGTCAGACGTTTACAGTGCCACTGCGCCACGATGGCCTCTTATAAAAAGAATTTAATATATAATATTGATATTTTAACGAACAATTTATATTAAATAAATAAAAAGCCTGAACAAAAGCTGAATTATAACTTAAATAGTTGAACTTTTTGTTTAACTTCGCAACTTTGAAGGCTATCATAAGTTTGACAAAAGAACGGGATACAGAGTTTATTAATTTATAAGATAAGTACTACTTCCTTTTGTTTCAATATGCTTTTTGCCTATAGAAACTATAATGTTGCATAGAAACTACTATGTAAGGTAACTTTTTATTATCTTTTGTTTGAATATGATTTTTACCTTTAGAAAATGTTTTGTTTGATATAAATCGCTTTATTATTTATAAATGATATTCTAAGACAAAGCGTGGCATTGAGTTCCGCCACTCAATGCGCAATACGCAATCTTGAATTTGGGCAGAAAGCCGACTCCCATAGGAAAAAGTGTGACGCTGAAAAAAGAATATGGGAAATGTTGCAAGGATTGGTTATGTTATGTTGAACTTAATATAAATTATTTATTACTTATACTATTTTTTGTACAATGTCAAGTATGGATATAGTAAATAAATGATAAATAAATTCGTTTTAGATTTACCAGTTTAGAGCCATTGGGCACTTATCTACCCAAACTTTATCTGAATAAACATAACAAAAAAAAAAAATTACAAAAACGAGATTAATTATAAGTATATCATATAGTTACATGAATCGCAACAGCCATACAATGGTGAAACTCTTATTTAAAACAAAATTTCATTTCAGCCAAGTAAAAACCCACAAATCCATTGCGCTTCAGGAAAATAAGCATTTCGACGAATTCAAACCGACCAGCATCCGATTCCATGGGTCTGTCAACCACATAAAGCCATATTAGTCTATTCACGTACCAACGCTGACATTTTTCAACTACACTAACATTTTACTGCACGCCAAGTAGATAACCCATGATTATTTATTTAGTTTTTATTTATTTATACTTCTTTATTAATTCGTAATAAATTTACTTTATTTATTTATTCATATTTAAAAAGATATATTAATATTTTGTTTCTTTTATGGTCTTAAGCCTATTTGACTTGTGGCTTGTGACTGATCATTGCACATTCCTACACAAACAAAACAAAAAAGAATCATAAGAACTTACTTACAACAAATACATAATGGAATAAACAAAAATGTCTTAGTTTAAAAGTACTTATATAACAGACAATTTCATTAACATTTTATGTATATTTAAATTTAATTATTTAATGTGTTAATAAATGCACCAAAGGCAGTCATATCGTTAAACAACGATCTCTTTCAGACAATTTGGAACCTTATATTGCTGGGGTGGTGTTAAAATATACTATACATATCGTACTACATCCCAATATATGAATGCACAGATACCTATAAAATATACACTAATATTTTGTTATATAATATTTTGTTAGGAAAAATAATTATTTTTGAGTCAATTGTGGCACAGTGACCGGCTGTGTATGTACAGCAATGGTTGTGAATTGGATTCTCGTTGGTCGTTGTATTAAAGGCATCGTAGCGCAGTGTGATAGCAACTGACTGTATACGCGATAGTCGTGGGTTTAATTCCTACTCGATGGACTCGACTTGTCGCCTTGTCTTGACAAAGTACAGATTCGGGTGGAAAGTGGAGAACAGTGTCAAGACACTAGGTTGTCGCTGTCTACACTGATTTGCGAGAACAAGCGGTAAGCTAAAATACCTTTATGTTTTTAACATTTCTAAAATTGTTAACGACATACTTAGGAAATTGAAGAACATGTTTTTAGAAACCGTATAAAATTTGAACGCAGTGGGATTAGAACCCGCGTTCTGCATGTAGAACGAACGAATGGCTTAGCGGTCAGAGCGCGGGTTTAAATCCCGCGGTGTTTTGTTGTGTTATATAAAAATAACTGTTATAACAATAATGTTACAAAAAAAGTGTAAAATAAAAAAATATATATATTATAAATTACGTCATTATACTCGTGTTGCTTTTTACATTATGGTATAAGCTGCACCAAAGCTCCTTTCTAAAGAATATTTTCCTGGACCTCGAGAAATTTAAAATGTACTGTGGAAGCGATTTCAAATTGTACAAAGCGAAAATATTATTCGTTGGACACTCGGTATTTTTATAACGTGAGTATACTATTTTCTTCTATATATTATTTGACCTTAGCTAGTTTTGGAATTGTATTATTATAGATATAATGATAATAAACAATTGAAAACAATTGAAAAAAAAATTGCCTTATCTCTAAGATATCTCGCACTACCCTGCGAGATAAAGCGTGAAGCTGGAAAACCAGAAAAAAAAGCTTTCCGAGAGGCGTGGGTTCGAACCCTGCTGCGTTCAAATTTTATTACGTTTTCTAAATGTTTTTGTTTTTAATAAAAAAGAAGAATATAAACAAACTTGGTTGTCTGTAACGATGTATTATAGATAAAATAATGGATTGATAGGTCACGAAATGCGTCTCGTTATTTCCCAGGGAATCCATTTGCAAGTGATATACGACATAATATCCAAGAGCGAGTATACCATAAATGTACAACCTATATAGCAGAATGTGATGCTGTGATTTTCATCACGCAGACATGATAAAACTTATTTTTCATTAAAATAGAGAGTCCATTTTGAAATAATATGGATATAAGATTACACACACTTATTGGTTGTAAACGAATGATTATTTGAAAGAAACAAATTTGAATCCTTTTTATTTCTTAAAATAAATCGTGCCTGATTTAGTTTTGCATATCGAGACCCGGAAATGATATACAAAATTGATGTATTATTGGAAATCAGTCAAACCACACTACTGTGCTATAACATATGTTTAATATTACACATTACTTTCGTCTTAGCATTCTTGAATAGAATAGTATAAGCCTCGAATAGAATAATATATTTTTACTAGAAGTTTCTTTAAAGCTAAAACACAGCTTAACCTCGGATTACATGGTTAATCCTATTGTGTTGTTCCATATATTGTATACATACATTTAGGTATGTATATATCTAATATAAGCCACAGTCCCATTTTTCTAAGAAAATGTAATTTTCTTATAATAATATCGAGTTCCTTTTGTCATTGCAATATTTTTGAATTTGTTATATATGATAATTGGTCTATTTTATCTTGAGATATGATGGACCTGAGTGCATACGTTGCTTATAAGTTTGAATCTGTAAGTAATGTTAATATTTAGGTACTATTGGCTACTTATTGGGAAAAATGCATTGTGGGTTGGGTTATAAAACTCAACCTGCAATATTGATTCGGCCCGAAAATATTCTACTACTATACTCCTGACGTGGAATCAGAAGCTATTACATTTAAAACCTTTCAACCCATATTACTAAGGTATCATCTCATAATAAATGGAAATCTTTCTTTGTTTGTTTCACTATGAAGAGCAGAAAAGTGCAACTCAGGACTTCAATAACTATGATATTTGAAAACGGTTTAAAGAATGCAATTTTTCCACCTCGAGCTGTATTCTAAGGAAATGCAATATTTTAAATTGTCGGTATCTTTCTTGCATTTAATAAGATTTTTGTTCTTCTTTCAAATAAGATTTAAGGTTTTTACTTATAAAATTTACGTTAGCTTATTTTATATATAATATTAAAAAATTGAGGCTATTGTGGCGCCGTGAAACAGCGTCTGACTGTAAACGAGATTGGTGTGGGTTTGATTTCGACTCGGAGGAATTATTTCCTTACATTTAAATTATTTTCATATCTCTGCTCTGGGACCTAAGACAAAGGGCGGCTTTGAGTTGTAAAGACTACTTAATATACAATGACTCGTTTTCAGGCGGAAAGTTTTCACTGTGGAGTTAATGAACGTTTTTCATGACAATGTACACGCTTAAAAATCACAATATTTTTTCGTTACAAACAAAATAGCTAATTTGGAAATTTACTGAGAATCGTTAGAGTTAGTTTAACAAAACTTGTGATAAATCACTTAATTTTTCGCGTATTTCGAACTATTCAATACTGGAATTAAACAAAGTCAATAGATCAAATGCAAAATTTAGTTCAAGCAATATCTTTACTCATTATATGTTCAAGATTTATATATATATATATATATACATGAAATCTGACCTAAAAATTATTAAAAAAAGAAATTCTCAATTTAGACTAGCAATTCTAACTTTGAAAAAGATATTTAAAAAACGTATAAAAATGGGAACCAAGCCGGACTCGAACCCGCGCCTCTTGGCAACCGTTGAAGAGCTCTGACCGCTAAGCCATACGTTCTGCATCTTATTTTCTAAGTGGGTAAATTTTAACAGTTTTAAAAATCTTAAATAGTTCAAACTTCTCATAGCATGCGGTTTTCCACTCTATTAGCTGAATAGACA
Organism: Podotricha telesiphe; assembly: GCA_038994665.1. Taxonomy (NCBI): domain Eukaryota; kingdom Metazoa; phylum Arthropoda; class Insecta; order Lepidoptera; family Nymphalidae; genus Podotricha; species Podotricha telesiphe. The sequence continues at coordinate 122,067 of JAOYRR010000132.1, read as the reverse complement.
ATTTCTCATAATACAACTGTACGTTACATTTATATCTAAATCCAACGTAGCCTCTGGTCTTCAATGAAATCTTCTGAATAGGTTATGAAGCTTTTGTTCAATTAGTCTACTCTTGCCATGTATGAACGAATTTACTATATATTACGAAATATATGTTCATAGCGAAGTTGGCTTTCACGTATGTTCTAGTCTTTGCATAAAAATAATATAGACATATCCTTCCCTAGTGTATTTTTCTAATAGAGTGTCATTTATTTACCACTAAGTGTTGCTTTTAGTTGATCCGAAAATACTTTTTCCCTCCCTTTAACATATGAATTATTAAATGGTTCTAATACTTTTCCAGTTAATCCAATTATCTTTATTTTGACTACTAAATTATATATTTTATTTTGGTCTATCATATGTTTCCGTTGGTCATTTCCACTATTTATTTTCCATTTTGTATTTCCATTTTCATTTTATTAAACAAAATATGAAATTGTTTCTTCGTTCTACATTTAACGGAACGGATTCGTTTATGAAGAAATTTTAATACCTGTTCTGGTCACATTCTAATGACAATCGTGTTTAATTAGTTTAGTTCAATTCCTAACCTAATGTATGTAGATAAATATACAATTAAAATACGAGTAGTAAATAGACTTAGGGGCTTTTAACTTTTACTCGTAATTGACAAAATATAATCAAAATCTACCTAGTTAAACAAAAAAATTACATTATTTTCATGTATATATATATATCTCTCACATCTCCTCCGACCCCTTAGAAATATTACATAAAGGAATTACCCGTCCTTTTTTCTTAATATAATTTTGTTTAATATATCCTTATATAGAAGGCACTTTCCTGATCTGTTTCCATACATTGTGTAGATCAAGGCAACTCCACACTTTGCATAGTAACGTAGGTGTTTTTAAGTAAACATATCTGATAAGGTAACCTGAAATTGCATGAACTGTAATGCAAATTTAATATTTTTCAAGAATTTATCATAAATAAAATGTAAATACCATTTGTATCTAAAATACTGTTTTCTAGTAAAAATAATGGCTACAATAAAGGTATTCAAATTATTTATCTAGTAACATTAACACCGTTGGAATTTGAAATATTTTGCCGAGTATTCTGAAACGTTTCTGTAAATTAGACGCCAGTTACATATAAATAGAATTGGCAAGAAATTTATAGCGCCCCTCTGCATTTATCATTGCGATTTAACTAAGAGAATGGAAATTACTTATATACAAATATATAAATTATACATGAGATATGTCACACATTTACCTATCTATCAATGAAAGCAATAAAATCTATTTTTAGAATACGTTTAAAAAATTAAACGCAGCGGGATTTGAACTCGCGACTCTTGGAAACCATCCAAGCGCCCTGACCGGTAAGCCATGCGTTCTACATCTGGCTACGTAGAATTTTTTATACACTTATTATAACTTACTTCTGCTACAAAAAGATTATTCTACGAAAAATCGTTTGGCGAGAGAGTATATTATATTCATAAAGAAATAAAAACCAAATCAAAACAAGTAAAGATTGCATACATAACTTTTAAAACCAAACGAATATAAACCAATGCAGTCTTATAATTAGCCGCTTCACGCGTTTTCAGTAGTCAGGGAGAACACGGAAACGAGTGTCAAAACACTCCGATTTGACTTTCCGCCTGAAATCGATACATTGCGTGTTGAGTGGCGGAACTCAACATCTTTAAAAGCAAAAATCTCTTAACCAGACAATGTAGACGTGATAATATTAAATATTCAAAATGAAATCGTAAAGGTATCTTTTTGACAGTTGGCGATGTAGACTTTAATTTGCTATTGTAATTTAAAACAGATTCAATTTGACTGATTTATTTGATTTCTTTAATCGCGGATTTTTAAGTGTATTATTAGTATAATGCTCCTTTTACATAGTAAAAGTCCTTTTAAACTTTAACAATTTTCAATAATAGTCTACTGTTTGCCATCGTGGCTTAGTGGTACAGTCTGCCTGTAAACGTAATAATTATGGGTTCGATTACAAGGGTAAAGTTCATATTTAAATTATTGTTATTTCTCTGCTCTGGTGCACTAAGCTCTGGAACAGTAAGTGCGACGTTGAGTTGCGCATCTCAACTCGCATTTTCCCGTAGTCATGTGGAATACAGTGTAAAGTAGTAATGTACTGGAATGGTTTAATTAAATTGGACATCTGATTCAACGGGTCACAGGTTTCATTTATATGTGAATAATCACGTATTTACAAGATTTTAAAGTTGATTCTATGCAATAAAAATTGTATTGCAATTGATTATTATTTTATTTCGATTATCTTTTGAAGTTTACAATTAATTTAATAGTCAGAAGTCACGGATTTTCAGGCTATTATACTAAATCATTGTCGGATATTATTAGGGGTATTTGTCTATATTTTAGAAATTTTATTACATTTTCTTTTCTGTTTATTTGTTTGTCTGCACGCTTATCTCAGAAAAGGATTGACTAATTTTAATTTAACTATTGTATTGTGGTGAACTTTTCCTAACATTTAGTGTTAGGTTACAACCATTTAAATTATAAATTTAAGCAAAGTTTATGCAGTTAGTTTACGCAGGCGAAGCCGCGACCGGTTCGCTACTATATATATATCTATGACTAATAGAGGAACAGATTGTAAATATCACTTCTATTATTATCTAAATAAATGAAACAATTACTATTTTTAGAGACCTTAAGAGTGGCATTGGTAACTGTACCCTAAATATATATGCCTATAACTCTAAAAACCAAAAATTTAGCAGGTACGGTCTTATTATTGCATAGTTTGTGCTAATTAAAGGACAAATGCGGACGGCTTAATTCCGAAAGGGTTTATATATTTAAACAAGCGTTATTTCGGACTTAATTACCATATTACTATATGCCTATTTTACTTGCAAGCTATCACATTTAACAGTTATAAACTATTCTATAATAAGTTTTTAAATTATTAACTGCTAGTGGAAATCGTAGCGCAGTGGACACCGTATTATTTTAAACACGATGGTTGTAGCTTCATATCCATCTCGAAGCTTAATAATATGCATAAGTTTATATAAATAATTTTTATTTAATTTTAAATTCAAATTAAGCGAAAATATCTTTCTTTTATCATGTCAAAACACTCCGTTCTCCATTTTCCAGCCGAATACTAAACGCATATTGAATGGCCGAAACTAAACGTTGCGCTTTGTATTATCAGAACAAGCAAATTAATGTTATTTAAATATGATTGATATTTTTCATACAACCACAAAATATCTGAGGTGTGTAAAATTACAAAAAAATCACTTTCTTTTTTTTCTTTCCTTATTCTTTTGTTTTGTATATTTGACATCTTAAACAACTATTATTTTTTTGTATATAGTTTTAAGTTTATTATATAATATACAATATAATTATGTATTTTTATTGTGTAACAATTATTGGTTAACCGAATAAATAAATAATCGTATCGCCAAGCTAAGGATCATTGAAGGGAATCGAATTCATAACCATCGCGTTTAAGCCAAAAAATATCTAACTATGCCACAAGGGTTTACAAACAGTATTTATTAGCAAAATTTTACAACAAAATATTATAATGCGTATTATCGTAGTTACATGACTATCGTATCAAAAGAGTAATTTGGCAAAGCTATTAAAACAGCAATGAATTTTAAATGTTTCAATTTACAACTTAATTTGAATCCTTCAAAACACTAGAGAGTTGAAATTACACAATATATGCTTGTTGGTAGACTTACTCGTACTTAATTAAATCACCTTGTATCTACGACTAAGAGCGGCGTTGAGAAACGCCAGCTTTTTTAATTATTTTATTTATGCATTTATATCTATCAGTGATAAAAACATTTAATAAAATACAAATCTAAAGTATAGATTAAATCTTAAAACTAAATGCATTATCTTCCAAGATTAAGATGAAAGAAAGTTAACTCGCAATGTCTTGATTTCGGGCGGGAAGGTGAAGTCTTGACACTAGGCTCTCTATGACTCTAGGGAAAAAGCGTAAAGCTGAAAAAATTCCGCTTTGTTAAATTTCATATGGAGAAGTGCAGAAAAAAATAATTTTCGTAATAAAGCATTAGAAATACCCAAAGCTAATGAAATAAATATTACATACACTTTTGTGTTCAATGTACACATTCGTATAATGAGACATACTTTGCTAAGGCAACGCGTAATTTACTCATCAACGGGTCTACGAGTAATTTAAATTAATATTAAATATACTCAGCTACTGTAATTGAGGATATTGAGTCATAAACGACCATATTTTCAAGAAAAGATCAATTTTATGTTCAATTCGTAAACAAGTGATCCAATTTGAATATTGAAGTTTATATCAAACCTTGTTAGCAATTTGATCTCTATTTTATTTTTAAATAATATATAAAATAATAATTAAATTAAATAGATTGGCAACATTTATAACACCTTCAAGGCGTTTATATATTTTTAGTAGATATTCTGTCTGTCCCATGTAATAAAAACTTGAAATATAAATTTTTATTAATATTACATTCTTATTAATCATCAATAGAAAAACGAAAACAAGATAGTGAACAACTGTTAATACACTCCGTTAAACTTTCTACCTTTGTTAGAAATATTGCGTGTTATATGGCACAACTTAACACCGGTAAGAAATAAAAATAATTTAAAATGTATAAGCATTTTCCATACTTGAGGTGCGACCTGAAACTACCGCAGACCTCCTACTTCACTAGTGAGTCACTATGGAGTCTTTTTTATTTTTACTTTGTTATTTATCACTTACATTGTACTTGTGCTTCTTTTACCTAAATATAGAAATATTTATAGTTTACCGTATTATTTATGACATATGCCATCCAAGTTGTGAGGAAAATGACATGGGTCGTGTCATAATCTTATAGGAGTCAAAGCTTACTGTTGACTAGTGGTAGTAGTAAGTATTAGTAGAGATTTTAGAACAATAATTGTTTTTATAAAGTAAGCAATTGAAAGAATTATATATACGGTTGTTATTACAAAGATTACTTAAATTAGTCCTATATTTTAAATAAAATTAGACATGTTTTGTAAGAAAGAACAGTTTAACATTACCAATTCGTATAGAGGCTTTTTATTATTATAATAATATATTGTTACTCTTTATTAATATTTTATATTTTAAATATTACATCACCGTGGCGAAGTTTAGACAGGTCAAGCTAAACGTGAGTTTTCATAGGCACTAAACTAGCCATTTATTTTAATTTGAAAAACTAAAGAATGCAAATCATTAAATTTCTAGAATATAGCTTTTAAATATTGAAAAAGAAACAAAAATACGTATACTATCTTACCTACAAGATGAAGCATTTGTTTTTTGATACATTGACCTTATTTATCTGTGGCTACTCAATTTGTCATTTTACTTTTATATGGCAATGTACCAATGAAGATCAATGGTGTTAGCGGGTGTCAGCGTGACATATGTCATCTGACAGCGGCTGTCAATTTGACACGGGTCGCGTCATAATCCGGTTTTGGAGTCAAGGCTTTATTGCGTATTTGTCTCTAGAGTTTAGCTGACTATAACAAATAGCTTTTATGTATTTCAATAAATATTTCAATTTCAATCTTGTTTGAAGTATTAATTATGTACGTTTGTACATTATATTAACGTATCCCTTGCACCTTGAAAAGTAGACAGTTTTTTTTATACTTGATGGAACACCACAATTAATATTACTATATAAATATAGTAGTGTTAGTGTTAATTAGTGTTGTAATTGTAAACAATTACCACAATTAATATTACTACTAAATGAGGCATACATCGTGGCGCAGTGGTGCAGCATCTAATTATAAACGTAATCGATTGTGGGTTCGAGTCCCACACGGAGGTATTATACAAATTATTTTCGTTTCTCTGTTTTGGTAGATAAGATAAAGCGCGGCATTGAATACCTCTACTCAACGTCTCGACTTCGGACGGAAATTCGAGAGCGGAGTGTCTTGACACTAGGTTCTCTCTGACTGCTATACAAGGAAAGCCAGCCAGATCAGCCAGCAACATTTTGAAAATAGTACAAATAAGCAATGTTATGAAAATAAAATGTATTAAAATGAAAAAAGTAACAGTCAATACAATAAAACAAAAGGAAAAAACTGTAAACCAATTAGATTAAGTCTCAGAGACCTATAAAATAAAACTCTCAAAGTGATTACAGTACAACGGAACGTAATGAGAAATGCTAAAATCTGGGGAAGTATACACAAAAAAAGAACTTTTTTTTCGCCACTCCAGAGAAACACTTAGCCGTAACAACTCCCCCTCAGGGAGCGAACGCACAATTTTGTTAAATTGCCGGCGATTCGTGAAACCGTCGCGAACAATTCAGTAAATGTTACTAATCACATCGTTCAAGAAATTACAGTTCGAAAAATTACAAGCGAAAACTTTTCACACTAATACGATGTTTGAATACGTTTTTTGTGTATTGAAATAATATGCCTTTGCAGATTCACGCTCTATCCCGCATATCAACCCTGCTAATTAAAAGTTTCACACAGAATTCATTTACGTCTAAATATTATTCACTGGGATATTAGGCACTCCTGTTTTTGACGTTTTAACATCGATAAAGGCTGGTATGACTGCGGTAACTGAAGTTGCAAGATATTGACATGTATAACGTGACATATATATACAGAAAAAAAAACAATACTTGCCAAATATTCCGCAGATTCCGAACATAAAAAAATATATATATTTAAAAAATAGAATTGTATATATGAATACTTTCCTGAAATATTTGCTCTAGGATACGAGTAATCAAGTTAACAAAAACCAGATTTTTTTTATTAAATTTTCTAAGGAATTAAGACAAGTTGTCAGAGAGAACCTAGTGTCAAGACACTCCGTTCTCCAATTTCCACCCGAAGTCGTGACATTGTGTGTTGAGTGACGGAATTTCACGTCGCGTTTTGTATTAGGTACATTGATAATTTGATTTCATTATATTTTTGAACCGAAGTAATTTGAGATCAAAATAAATAATTTATAGGATGGCGACTTTTATCAAATATTTAAAAAAGTAAACAAGAATTTCCACCGCAAACTGATTTTAATATTTTATACGTTATTAAAAAATCTATAAGCGTTACGTCTATAAATATTTATTGAATAAAATTAAATATTCTGGTATCTATGTTATGCATCTCGATAAGCTTTGTGTGATTGGGCCTCTTAAAAAACCTCGTTGAAATCTGTGTGTGGAGATCCCATGACAAGTCATACTGTTAAAAAAAAAATATCAAAAACAAAAAACAAGACAGCGTATAAAAGAAAAAAGCAAGCTCAGTTCTTGAAGACGAGGTAGGGAAAACTGAGCTCTGAGCGGAAAATGGCTCATGCACTAATGTCAGGCGCATTGGTAGCTCGGACCCATTTGACTCGGCTCCTTGGAAAGAATGGGACCCGACTGTTATTCATTCTATGTTAATATTCTATACTACTGGGCTTGTTATTTTCTTTTTATTTTTTATTAGATCATTCTATACTACTACTAGGCTTGTTATTTTCTTTTTATTTTTTTATTACAGGCTATTGTAGAGCTGTAGGACTGCGTTTGCCTGTAAACGTGATTGATTGTGGGTTCGATTCCCGGTCCCTCTCGGTTAAATTATTATATTTTAAAACATAGTTTCATTTCTCCGCTTTGGTATCTAAGTCAAGGCAGGGGCAAAAACATTCAAAATTTTAATATTTATTCGTATTCATTTTGTCAATTTCACCTACACATAAAGCATTCGAAACGTAGAGTGGAGAGCGGAGTGCTTGCTACCAGGCGTCTTTGTCTACCTTTGCTATACGACAAAAAGCGTATAGCTGAGAAATAAATGAAACTCAATTACTGAACTAATGCTAACGTTATTTATATTGTATTGTACAAAACTCCCTTTCTCGCAAACCGAGCCATCTAACAGAATCACAATTATCTAATTATAGTTAGATTTTTTTTATCTCACACGACTCGGTTTTTTGTGTCGAACATTGCCATACAGCAAACAGTATTTTAGGAAGTTCTTCCCGTGGGCCATAGTTTCAATTACAGCCTTTACATTATCAACTGAAGGAATTTCATCACTTATGTAATTTTGTTCGTCATTAAAATTTTGCTCTTATACCTTGCCTTTAGATGTCATAATAGCTTGCCCGTTGGTATGAAATATGAGCTTTATTCACTTGAAAACTCTAAGCTTTGTCTAATGTTGATGATATGTATTCATTAGCTGGGCAAGTGACCTAATTGACCTTTCTATGTATCATACGTACATTATATGTCAACCCACATGTATCGTTATATTGAAGTCGTCAAACGTAGGATAGGATATGGCTGTAAACTTGATGGTTGTGGGTGTGATTATTATCTGAAGAAATTATGTATATAAATAATATTCAAGGAACCATGAAATTAAAATGCTTAAACTATGAATGAAGAAAAAACATAATGAAGTACTCGACTGAAACTAGGCAAAGCGTCAAAAATGACCTCTTCGAATATACTGTATGGCCGAAGTATAAGATATATCCATGATTTGAACTCTTTTTTTTAAGTGACGTAATCCGTTACGATTACCCCCCCGATTGGTGATTCAGACGGGTTATGTGAGGCTCTAGACTGGCAAATACAGACCGTCTATATACTCACTAAAGCCTCACGGTTCCGCCTCAGCCGTCAATGACCGAGGTCAAGACAACGCCACAGTCCTTCACTTCAAAGTGACCCCGGCGGCGAGAGCCTACAAAGCACTTCGCGGAGTCTAGGGTAGCGGGCACGCTCGAGGGCCTGCTCAGAGTAGCGTGCACCTATTCGTGCCAGGTGACTAAGCGAGCAGCTTTTTCAAGCTGACCGTTCTCTGGACGATGATTTTAACCCATTACCACCCATTTTTTACGTGAGGAAATTATAGATTGAGAACTCGTACATGGCTATAGGCCGTCCGTATATCGGTATACGGACAGCCTACAAGTAAGTGGTGTTAAGTGGGCTAAAACCTCACGGTGCTCCTCCTCGACTGCCACTGGCCGGGGCTACGGGAACGCAACCCTGTATCACCTAAGTTTACCTAATCTTGTATAAAACAATCTTCTTCGCATATAAAGTATAAACTGTATAAACTGAAATTAGTGCTTAGAAGATAACTGAATCGTGAATTAAATATACTCCAACACGGTCTAGAAATCGCTGAATTAGAAATGAAACACGTTAAACTGTTAACTTGGGAAGGAACAAATTATATATACATCTTACAACTTGAATACGAATTGAAAGAGAATTTGTTGTTCAAATATATATTAGTCCATGGTTCTCGCATTTATAGCTGTCTACAATTTACACGAATTGAACTTTGGGAGGGAATAAGATTTGTATATAACTAGAGCCATGGCATCATGTGGGCTATATATAAGCCATATAATATAGGAAAGATAGAAGATGCCTAAATAACATATAATGCTGGACACTTAACTTGTATGTTTGACGAAAAATCATACGAATTTTAAACATAAAAATATAATATTCAATATCCCATGTTGGTTGTGGGTTTGATTCGGACAAAAGATAATATTTATATGATTTTCATTTCTCCGCTATTGTTAGATAAAGCGCGGTGTTGAGTTACGTCAACCAACAAGCAATTTCTTGAATTTAGAGGGAATATGAATCACAGTGAAAAAAATCAATAAAAAATAGTTACATATAATAAAGTAGATATGAGCGAAGAATCGAATGAGGTGACCACTTAATTCTTATGACGGCATATTACATTAATTATAACTATTATGGAATTAGTATTAAGGTATCATTAAAATCCTTAAATGCATTCTAAATATAAAGTTCTATCCGAGTTCTCTAATTGACCTTACAGAAGATTATCGTTAAACGATTTATTTTATATGAAAAGCTGTCCAAAGTAAATGGCAAAGCGTATGATGAAGGCCGGATGGGCTCGAACTAATTGAGTTAATCCGATAAATAGCCATGTGGAAATATTGCCGGTTCATATCCAAAATGGGGAAGGAAAAGTTCAGCTCTAAATTTGGCTTAACATAACCCAGATTGGGTCCACCTTCTAACTAATTACTTTTGCTAATGTGAAGCTATGGCTGAAAATTGGCTTAAGTTTTCCGGTATTTTCTAGTGTGTTATAAATTTGTAACCATTTAAAGTTTTGTCTTTGTCCGCTTAAATTTATAATGTTCTTTATTAAAGAGAGTACCTAGTCTCCGTTTCATAACTAAAATGGATAGTAACAGTGAAGTGACAGGTAGCGAAAATGAACGCCGCATCTTGTCTTACCAGAGTGGGTTCTTTTGTTACAGTTACAAAATTTTAATTATTATGATTGGAAGCATAAAGCGTAAGTGTTTCCCGTTCACATTGATTAATTGCATTGACCGTGAGCTCCGTGGCAAGACGAGATTGAAGCTAACAGAGTAAGAGATTGGTTTGACCATTGCCAAAGATATACGCACTCCATCTTGACAAGAGTAAACGAATATAATTTTAAAATGATTATTTCCAGTAGATTATTTCCACTAGACCACTCTGTATTTTGAAATACAGAGTTCATCTTAAATTTTTCAATGCCTGAGCACGTGTGACATAAAAAAAAACTTTACCACATTCTTTCTCTTCAACCAGTCTAAAACGTTTCAACCAATTAAGGATGCTAATTACAGGATAATTGCGTAGATTTAAAAAGTACGCCCAAGTGCTTTTTAATGTGATTTTTTGAGTAAGTTAAATTTGTTTAAATTTATTTATCCCTTAGAAGTTGTGACAAAAGAGAACCTAGTAAGTAATCACTCTTTTTGATAGCTTGGATTGTATACAACGAAAAATTCATATATTTAAAATACATTGCGTTTAGCTTTTTCAGAATCATCAAATTTATAATAAATATGGCACAAGAACTAATTTAAATCGGACCTGTCGAGTCCTATGGTCCTTATACTCTACTATTACTATACTAGGCATTGTTACAATGTCACTTATAATAGTTATCTCTTTATACGTAGGTACTTTCGAATATTTAACATTATTGGTTGCAATTTGTGTTGTTGCTGAAAATGGTCGGTCTGTTGACGGTTATTATTTCTGACCATTTTATCATTTGCATCAGTGTTAACATTCATGCTCATTTGTTATTATTTTTTTTGTGTATTTTTTCATTACTTTTAAACTTTTTCTACTCTTTTATTTTTAATAAATTTTCTTTTTTTATTACTTTTTCATAGTGTATCTGAGTAAGCTAGGTATTCTTTTATATAACTTTTTCATTGGAAAATTTTTGGGCTTTGTATCGGAATTAAAGAATGAGCTTTTCATTCTGGAATTTCACTAGAAGTGAACTTTACGGAGGATACGAGACTTGTGTTTTGTTTGTTTTTAGATATATGGTCATCGTACTTTTAAGTAAGGTGAAGGTAAAATAAAGTGATAAAATATTTTCTACTTTATTATTTGTATTTTGTGTCTGTGAATGTAAGACATTAGCTTCTTTAATTAATTCTTAGGTATTTCTTTTGGGTGTTGTGACTTGACTTAGTACTACTGTAGATTTTTTGTATGTCGCGTTTAGTGGTGTGACTGAATAATTTACTTTAGTGCGAATTTCATTGATAAAAGATGAAGATAAACTTATCATTCCTGAATTAGGAACAGATGATTTATTTTGTGTACCTAAATTATTACTTGTAACACTTATCATAATTAACGGCATCCAGATTGAATGAACACAAGCCACAAGCTGTAAAACCCTTCACTGATATTTGAGGTTTTAGACTCATCATGACAGCTTTATTAAGTACACACAGTGCTTCATGTATGAATTAATATTTAAATAAAAATTTAAATAATTTGGATATTAAGTTTTCATATCACAATGAATGCTAAAATAGCAAGGCATGATTAGCTACGGAAATATCAAAATCGCCCACTTTTCAAATTAGTCTGACCCAATTTTTTTTTTATCAAACAATTTGAAAAATTTTAAAATACAATAAACAGTTTTTAAATTACATAGAAATAAACTAAGTTTAGTAACTTCTTTTATATAATATATTTTGGTTTTTTGGCGGCAGAATTGTTCATCTTACTGTATACTTTCTGTGTGTATTATATTTATTTAATTACGCTAGGTGTAGTAATATAAGTTGTTATATGCGTATAAGAATTTCGACGTAGGTGGATGTAGAACGCATGGTTAGCGGTAATACGCTGTACATGGAAGGTATATGAAAAAATATACTATTGGTAACAAAAAAAAAGATTTTTAATTTTTTTCTGGTTATCTGTTCGTCTGTGCATTTGTGAACGCTAATCTCAGAAACGGCTTAACCGATTTAAATGCAGTTTTAACTATTGTATTTTAGTAAACTTCCCTTAAAATTTTAATTTTATTTCATTCGGTTTATAAATAAAAACCTAAGAATCATTTAAATTATAAATTTCAGCAAAGTTTGTTATTTAAGTGAGAATAAGTGGGCGAAAATACTAAATACTTTAGTCGGGTAGTTTACACAGGCGAAGCCGTGAGCGGGTCGCTAGTATTACATATATTTTTCCAATGTGATAGCATTCTTTTGGGATTTGACATAAAATATTGTAGCATAGACTAGAAGAATTCTAATGTATCATACCCATACCAGACTAGTGTGAGACAATTCAATGTGTCAAATGCAGTATTGATACCTTAAGTGGTTTTTTTAGAGAAAAGTAATGTATACTTTTGTCAGAAAAATCTGTTAATAGTTTTTATCTCCAGGTAGTCTTATTTGAAAATATATAATATTTTGTTGAGTAGATACCAGTAATTTATTTAATACACATTGTAAATAACCAAGTAAATTAATATTTAAATAAAGAACTGACAACTAAATAATAAAATAAGGAAAATATACATATCGAGGTTCTATTCCATTGTATGTGCAGGTACACATCCCACGACGCGTTAAAAATTAAACATTTATATATTTTCGTAAACATATTTTTTGTAATCCTTATTCTGTGAATAACACTAACAATATCATACAAAAATATTCAATATATAGCATTCTTTCTAGCCAAAGTGTTAGAGTAGCAGAAATTCATGTAAATCTCTCTACAGAGATTGTTGCGACAAAAATTGACTGTAACAAGCGTATAAGAATTTCGACTTATCTCGATAGTTACTTCGTGGTCATCTTATTGGACAGTTTCAAGAGTGGCGCGTTCAAGTTACTTAACGTTTAAATTTTTAAACGTTTTCTAAAACATGTTTATTTATCATAAGTCTGTAAATAGTACTTTTAAAATAATACGGACCTACAAGGAATTGAAAGGCTCAAGCTCAACCAATTTTTCCCACCAACCAAACCTTTCCGCTACATATACGTGCATTTCTAGTTTATGGCCTTCACACTTTGCCATTTGACAAATTACTCACTCCATTTAATGACAACGTCCAATAGTTGTCAGATTATAATGTACCGCGGTGCTGTGGAAAAAGATTTACGAATTCACGAGTGTAAAGCCAAAATGGTTGACATTTTGTAGTGTTTTATTATTTACTTTATAGTGAAAAAAATAACAATTTTAATTGTCCAATGATGACAAGTTCAGTGGTATTTTTTTACATTTAAAAGTGTTAATCACACACTTAGGAAATTGAAAAATATATTTAGAAAACGAATAAAAATTTGAAGGCAGCGGGATTTGAACCTGTGCCTCTTGGAAACCGTCCAAGATGTCTTGGACGTTTTCTATATATGTTTTTCAAGTTCAGTTATACTATTTCCTCTTATCTAGTTTCTAACCAAATAAATACTACTACGAGAATTTAGTGGTTTTGTGTTACAAATTAGTTTGTTACCAAAAAAAAACAGGGACTCCAGGAGTGCCGACAGAAGTTACAGTTTTAACAATTACATATGTATGTTTTGTGTCATCAAGAAATATTTTACTGTGCAAGAAATACTTTTAAATTGAGTGTTTTTTTATTCAATTTTTTAAAATAACTACTACAAATGTTATACTATTTCCATTTATTATATCCTCGGAAGTGCCGGTAATGGTACGGTAGTGTCGCGAGTCCAATGATTTATTCCTATTCCAAAAAATACCGCGCCTAAATAAATTTTCACTTCCGAAACATTCAGGTATTTGAAAACATTAAAATCCATATAAAAAGTGTATATATAAATAAAAAATACGCACAACGTGTGATAGAAAATAAACATAATTTTATATAATGAATAAGTAAATAAATAAATGAACGGTAGGTCCCAAGCTCTGAATCATCTGAAACAATGTAAAATATATTATAGATTATAAGTTAATGTTAATTGAATAAACAAATAAAAAAAAAAATTTGAACTTTTATGTCTGAAAAAAGCTGTATTTTATATGTTTTATTTTACAGTTTCAAGCGACTCAACCAATCGCGTTTACAGACAGACGTTGTCTCACAATATTCTGCTTGTATTTTATATTTTCAATATGTATATAACACAACAGCACATAAATACCGACCTACTTACTTTGTATATGGATGAACTTTAAACCATTCAGCTAGAAGGGAATCACGTCAAATATATTTAAAAACTTTTCCGAACGGATGGGCGCGATGATTGCTTTGCTCCCTACTAAATGTAAGAGATGATTTTTCTAGAATTCAAGATTTTCCTATTGTTGAAATGTTTTTAAATAGATGTTATAACAGCGCTTTCAATTTCAATGAACTAATTTATATATATTAAAATGTTATATTCATTTATTTTTTACCTTAATGTTGTTACGTTATTGTTAGAGGCCATAGGCCATAATCGCGTTTGCATTTACTTGGGAGTCGGAGGAATGACTATATTTGAAACATTTTCATTTCTCCGCTCTGGCACCTATGACAAAACACTCTATTTTCTATTTTACGCCCGAAACGAGATATTGAGTGCTGAGTAGTGGAGCTCAATACCACGCTTTCTCTTCGGTACCAGAGGAAAGAAATGAAAATATAATATGCAGTTATTCCGGAAAATACGAAATTGAATCTACAACCTGACACATATATACAGTAAATTCTCGAGTAAACATATTTAGATATGAAATAAAAGAATAGTATAGCTTATAATTTAGTGGTAGCGATGATGGTGACATGTCTATTAGAACCTCCTGCAAAACGTCGACTTCATATACCTCAATAACCAAATCATACGCATTTGAATTAGTTTAATTTTAGAATCATAATAATTAATTTCAAAGAGTAATTAATGTAAATTAAAATATCACATTTTTACAATCAAAACATAATATTATTTATTTATATAGCTCATTATGGTAATAATACAAAGCCGCAAAGCAACGACAAAGCCTTTAAAAATTTTACCCTTATCAGTAGCTGTCAGTTACATAATAATGTGGCCTGTAATTGAGTTACGAGTAATTATGAGAATAACCGTGCTCCCTCTCTGTTTGACTGTCAGGTGACGTGTGATAATAACTTATGGAATAGTGTCACGTGCATACAAAACAAACAAACATTTATTAAAAAATTTATATTTGCGATGTTAAAAAGAAACAGGTTAACGTATATCTCGCATATTGGGTAGGGTAGTCAGGGAGAATTTAACCCATAACCAATCGCTTTACAATTAGGCTACCCTCGCTCCGCCACGATGTCCTCTGTAGCGTAAAAGTATAATATTTTTAGTTCTTTTTTACGCACTTTTTAAAAAAAATATGAGATCAGAGATCAAAACATATAATAAATATATTATTAGGGGCATTTCTCATTTAATAGAACCCAAAACAATGTTTTTTTTCTAGCATAGCTTAACCTAGTGTCAAGATACTCTGTTTCCATCCACTTTGCGACCAAATTCAAAACGTTGCGTGTTCTGTGGCGAAACTCAACGCTCCTCATTATTTTGTTCAACAGAGCGGAGAAATGAAAATAATTGAAGCATGATTTCTCCACAGGTTGGGGATAGAACTCACAAGCAAATTCAAAATTCTAAATTTTGGCTGTTTATCTGTCTGTCTTGCTTTTTCCGGCTAATCTCGAACACTAACGGCTGAACCGATATTGACGAAATTTTCAGTGACAGATAGTTGATGTAATAGGGAAAAGTAACTTGGGCTACTTTTATTTTACCATTCTGTGTGTGTATCACAATCTTTATACATTTAGTATAACAATTAAGCGCATTCATTTAAACAAAGAGCATTGTTAATTATAAAGCAATGCCAGATATAATACTCGTATGTGTAAATATTAATTATTATATAATTAAGCCGTCGAATATCAGAGGAGATTGACACGCGTTATTGATAGCGTAAATTATATTTTAATTAGTAACCATTAATTTTGGATTAATAACGGAGTGAATGGGAAGGATTTATAAGCACTAAGGCTATAGTGGATTCGATTATTTATTTAACGAGGTTATAACAGATATTTTAGTACGTTTTTATTAACTCTTTTTTCTCGTATTGTCTGTGACTACCCTAGTCACAGATAATCTAGTATATATACTTCGTTCTCGACTTTCCACCCGAATCCCGGGAGATATTGCGTGTTATGCCGCGAAACTTAACGTCGCGTTTTGTTTGTCTGTTTGTACGCGCGATCTTCTTAGTTACTAGACCGATTTCAATTTTTTTTTTGTTGCTTACGAACAAGCCTGGTCAGGACCTCTTAAACTATAAGAATTAAAGCAATTATTTTTTGACAAAAGTTGTTTAACATGATGAACATTATCCGCTGACATATAAAAATTAAACATCTAGAACATCTGATGAAGAATCATAAGTCCAGCTAAACCATAAGAAATAATGAAATGTCACTTTAGCAAAATATGATCAGCGTTATGTGCATTTGACGTTGACATATTAAAATTCAAGATACAACAATTATAACATATATAATAGATATAACAATTATAGATCTGGAAAACCTGACGAAGTACCATAATGGACCAGCTGAACTATAAGAAATAAGTCAATGCCGCATTAGTAAAAATTGTACAGTGTGTCGGGCAGCTTTCGTCAAGAAATAAAATTGCATCAAACTTTTCGGCCTTCGTGACGCAGTGGGGTAGCGTTTAATTGTATTCGCGATAGTTGTGGATTCGTTTCCCTGAATGGTAACATTTATATTGTTTCTTTTCTCTCCGGTAAGAAAGGCATTCAATTCACAGCAACTGGATCGTTTCAGTAGAAGAGAAAAGCCTTAAGCTGTAAAAATATTACAATCGTCTAAAACATCTGATCTTTAAGAAAGTATTATATTTTTGGCCCAAGTTTCAATTTCAACAGTATTTTACATCAAAATACTGTATAAGTTGTTTCTTGTTGTATTTATTCTCCTCTCCCTTATTTTATTTTCTAGGAATTTCATTATTTTACAAAAGGCCACCGTAACCAGGGAATAGCTTTACCTAACGCGGTCGAAGCTGCAAGCTGGTTGCTACTATCATATTTTGTGAAACAAATTCACGCATTTCCCGCAATGCAGACTAATAAGAGAGAACCTGTCAAGCCACGCTGTTATCCACTTTCTGCCTGATTTCAAGACGTTGCACATTGAGTAGCGAAACAAGGCATTGCTTTTGTCTTTTGGCAGAAATTGAAGAAAGAAATTTGTAAAAATGTCTTAATGGAGATGCTAACAACAAAAATAAGTTTTAACAAGAATTTTGACGTAGCCGAAAGTAGAATGCATGGCTTATCGGTCAGAGCGCTTGGACTGCTTCATACAGGCATGGGTTTGAATCCCGCTGCGTTCAAATTTTCATATGTTTTCTAAAAATATTTTTGTGTTGTCTTGTAACCAGAGCCTAGAAATGAAAATAATTAAAAGAAAATAATTTCCCCAAATGGAAATCGAACTCACGACCACCTTAAATTCACACAGCGCCATGATGGCTTTAAATGATTTCCTACGAAATGCAAAATAATACAACGTTAAGTTCTCGCTGACTTCAAACAGGCAAATCATTACTACTTTACTCAATAGCATATAACAGTTTGAAAAACCGTCCACTTGCAAAGAAGGTTAACCATCTGGGCAAATCATTACTGATGGACAAATAAATTTGACTACACAACAGGACCCGAAAGACCCAAAACATAACTTTTAAGAAACAGAAAAATAACTTTTAAGTAAAACATATGTATACAAACACATATATAAACATATACTTAAATATATACATACTTATTTGAATACATATATAATAAAACTATAACAATAATAAATATAATATAAGAGTAATATTCTCATTTTAATGAAAAGTACTGTCTGATTTCGAAAATAAATGTTTTTTTTAATGACTTCTTAAAAGACAAGACAGATGGGCTTTTCGAAATAGATTCGGGGAGTTTGTTCTACAATACTGCAGCATGTACAGAAAGAACTTTTGCTCCTTTATTTATTCATATTTTTGTATAATACATTAATTACAACATAGTCCCAGGAAATGACTATAAAGAAGTTCTACTAATGTTCAACATTTTAACGTCTATGTAGAAATTCCGCCCTTTCATTAAACCTAATGTCTTTAATTTAAACACTAAATCATTTTGACGTTACATAAAACATAATATCCATATTAATATGTTAACCATTAGTTAGTGTAAGTTAACATAGCGTCAAGAAGTCAATTATCTAACTAACTCGTAACAAAATAATATTGAACCCTCGTCAATGTCTTATTAGGCGGGATCTGCATTAACTGGCTTGGAAAAAGATATATTTAAATTACATTTAACTGATCGAAAATAGTTTGATTTAGTGGGATAGTGTTTTAGCGTGCACACGATGGTTGTGGGTTTAATTCACTCTTAGTAAGTTTATTATATTTAAATTCCTTTAATGAGGACATCTTGGCGCAGTGGGGCAGTTGGTTCTCGGTTTGATTCCCACTCGGGGGAATGATGTATATATATATATATATACGCAACGCTTACTGTTTCTAATTCCTCGAGTATACAATGTGTGTGAGCCTAACTTGTCTGCTAAGTAGAATAAAACTTTTGACTAACCCTTTTTTAATGTTAAACAGAGAGTGCCATATGATAAATTTAATTTATAAAAATTCGTGGTCATCGTGGCGCAGTGTGACAGCAGTCTGAATATAAACACGGAGGGTGTGGGTTCGATTCCCACTCAGGGAATAATTATTTTTCAATTGTTTTCATTACTCCGCTCTGGTCACAAGACACAGCGCGGCGCGGCGTTAAATTCCGCCACTCAACACGCAATGCCTCGGATTCAGGCAGAGATTTGAGAATAGTGTTATGACACATGGTTGACACGTGGTAAAAAATAATTTTAAATATAATTCCGTCGAGAGTGGAATAACGCTCCAGCATCAGTTCACTACATACTCGTTCGTTTATCCCAAAGTCTGTGTTATATTATATAACAAAATTACACATTGTTTTACTAGACTGATATGCAATTACAATATCAACATTTGCTCAAAGCAAACTTAATTCCCAGAAATGTATACAATTAGACAGACAGTCAGTCCCAACAAAGGAGGCAGCTGAAAGAAACAATTAACGCATCACTGTCTTTTACGCATTCGTGAGTTCGTAAAATATAAAAGCTGCCTTAGTAACACACATATGTCACTTTTATACAAAAAATGTAGGTGAAAATATACGGTAGTGTGTAATATTATTTAAAAAAAAAAATTTTAAAGGTTTAGTGTATTAATATAAAAAAAATAGGCATTTTCACTTTTTCTTCATATCAAATAAAACTGTACCATAATTGAGTCAAAAGATTGGACGTCATGTATTAAAAAAAAAATCCCAAAACAAACCTATAACTTATAAAAATCATACAAAATCTTATGTTTTGTTTCAGCATCACGTTGTGTCCCTTGTAGCGGTGTAGGAAAACAGAACCTAGTGGCACCCGTTCACCACTTTCGCCCGAGCTTCTGAGAGTTTGAGATGAGCTCAACGCCGCACTGTGTTTTACCAGAGCAGGGAAATAAAAATGAAAATAATTTAAATACGATCATTCCCCTCAAATCCACCACGAACCGTAACCATCGTTGGACAGTAGCAAATGCTTTTCTACAGTAATCATCGATGTCAAACTTACTAATTCTTATCACAATTATAGGAAGAAAATATCTAATAAAACATTTTCTTTTACAGGTAAGTCCCAGAGCCACGCTATAAATTTTTCTACAGTAAGTATTTCAATTATTCAAGTACCGCTTATTCTGATGTGCTCAAAGTTTATGCGCTCTTTGGATTTTATTAGACATAACTATAAATATAGTGGTAGTAAAAATAAAAAGAAAAACCGGTATATTTGTGTGTTGAGATTTTATTCTGATTGTTAATATAATGTAATACATAATATCGTCGCGGTACGGTAGTATATCGAATGTCACTTTATTACACAAGTGTTTATTTACACACTTAGAAATTTTAAAAATATATTTTAGAAAACGTTATCGAAACGTTTTTGAACGGCTTGCAGTCAGAATCGCAAGTTCTAATCTAATAATCGAATCTAACCTTGACATTATACAAATAAAAACTCAATTTCTTAATAATAATTCAAATAATTTTTTCATACGAAAAGAGCAGTATTTTACAAAAGAAAAAATATATACAAATAGATATGTACATTGAAAAAGACATATTTAGAAAACGTATAAAAATTTGAACGCAGCGGGATTTGAACCCGCGCCTCTTGAACGGTTTTCAAGAGGCGCGGGTTCAAATTTCAATTTCCATTTCAATTTTAAATTTCCTAAGTGTGGGAATAACACTTTAAAAAAAATGTTAACAAAAGATATGTACATTAGTCTTAAAATGTTTTTCTTTCTTGAACCTTTTGTACCTTTCCGGGACCCACAGGACCTGATATCAATGGGACATGCGCGTACTTGCCACAGGTGGTACACACTACTACCTCGGGTCTGAGAGACTTATGCTGGGTGTTTGTGTGATTTTTCTTTAACGTGTTTTTTTTCATTATTCGTTATTACTACATGGATGGAGTCTGATATGTTAAATTGCTTATTAAAAGATAGTTGTGCCTCTGATTCCGTAGAACCACAGTTCTCTTTTCGCCAGAGACAAAAAAACAAAACTACTAACTAAAATATTATTTTCTCAAATTTAAATCAAAACCAAAAGTTTTCACGAGCAAACCTTTATCTGATATTCGATCGAGACCGAAGAATTATGTTGGTAGGAATCGCTTACGTGGGTCATCTATTTTACATTCATGAAAAACAGAACACATGTAAATGTGGAGTTACATGGAAAGTCTTGAAAGCAATGTAGAAATATAACGGGTGGTAAGAATTGGATCGGTATACAATGTAAATGGTCTTTAAAGAGATACAATTTCTATATAGTATGGAAGAAAAGTTGTCGGTTGCTAAAAGATGTTCAACTTCCTTATACAGTAAGAACCGGAAAAATCTATATAATTTTGTACTTTTAATGCAAATCAAAAATTTACCTCAACAATGTCGCTGCTGTAAATAATTTTATACTAAAATAGGTTGCAATTTTGTTGCTATTTTCGTTTAATTTAAATTAATTAGGTTTCAGTGTTTATTAGTCATTGAAAATATTAAAAAAGCCAAAACGAACTCCTATAATACTGTAATAATTTTAATCAATCTAATTTTTCACAGATTTAGTTATATATGATATGTTTGTAAAAGGCTTAATATGCTCCTAAACAGATTTTTAATTATTTATCAAATCTTTCGTTGCATTTTTTTCAAGACTAATTTATTTTACTCTGACCTCGGCCAGACTCGTGATAGGTAGACGTGTGACAAAAATACATACTAGGTGGATAAGGTTTAAACAATTTGTTTATATTTTGTCTTAACATGTTAGCCATTGTGGCGCAGTGGGATAGCGTCGGACTGTATACACAATGGTGGTGGATTGTATTCCCACACGGTATCCCTGTATTTAAATTGTTTTCTCTGCTCTGGTGGCAACACAAAGCGACGCGTTTAATTTCTCCAATCAACACGAAAGGTATCGAATTCAGAGTGACTTGGTACTAGGTTATCTCTGCTACCCTGCTATAAAAAAAACGGGGAACTGAAAAAAAATTGGAAAAATGGAAATAGAAATCTCACAAAAGCTTGAATAATCCACTTTATTTACGCATACCCAAATTACCTTTACAGTGTTTTATTTAACTTCACTTGCTTATTTGTAAAGGTTTATTGACCTATATTCAAAAAAATTATGTAGTTCGTTATGTTGAAGGTAAAAGCTTATTTTGTTTAAATCTAAACTATCGGTAAACAATTTCAAAAGTGTGTAAAAAATTAAATCATACAAATTTTGAATTGCATTCATACCTGCATTTAATTGAAGGTACATGAAGCAGTTAGCTTCATACTCTCCCACATAGCAGAGTATTCAGAGAGAACCTAGTGTCAAGACACTCCGTTTTTAACTTTCCACCCGTAATCAAGACCTTGCCTGTTGAGTGAAGTAGTCACTAGAGCAAAAAAATTAATATTTTTGTAATGTACCAATAATATTTTCTTATGATTGTTACAAACGTACAAAAATGTAAATGTAACTTAATATGTTTTGAATCTATAACACAATATGCGTAATTTTAATATATTAATATTTCTATACATTAGTATACATTACCTACATTAGTAGGCATAAATAAATTTATCAATGTCATTGAATTCCTTTCTCTTATACCCGTGTGTGTATTTATGTGTCAAACACATTTAGGTGTAGGTTAGTACTTATTTTGTCAATTTAATTTTTTACTGCGTGTGACTGCAAATGCGATTGATTGTGGATTCGATTTAACCTAGGGAAATGACTACATTATAGAAAATATTATATATATATTACGATTCTGCTAACTTTAAAAAACACAAGCTAAGAACCTTATACTTTTCTGAAGTAACACTAACATTTGAACATCTGAGCTATAAGAGAACAAAAGATTGTACCAATATTGGTTACATATTCAAACCAGTCCTAACATTTCTATCACCAAGTTTTAATGCGGACACTCGTAGCTTTGCATGTATTATAACAACTTGTGGCCATTAAAATGCAGGTTGGCTTTAAGTTTGATAGCTCGAGCATTAGTTATATTCATTATATATTATTATTTATTTATTTATTTAAGTCTTTATTAATCTAAGATATTATTAACAATATTGATATTGAACACCACATAACAATTTTGATGTACCTTATCACTACAGGTGATCTCTTCCAGGCAACCCTCGCAGAAAAAAGACCAGAAGACAAAGTATTGGGTAGGTGTAGAAATAATATACAAAAATAAATAAGATAAACTTACTTTAAATTTACATATTATATATTACATACAATTTTACATAAATATCAACACAAATATACATATAAAAGTATTCACATATACATATTTATAATAATTAAATATAAAATAAACTTACATAACATACATTTAAATAAATTTACATAACATACATACATTTTCATTTCGTAGAGACAAAATAGTTTTTAAGACGACGCTTGAATATATAGATAGAGTCAGACTCGTGTATTACCCGTGGAAGAGTGTTTCAGAGGATCGCAGCTTTGATAGTGAAAGGGTTACCATTTGCTCTACTGACTCAGCAGTTTTTCCAATTTATTATCACTATGCCCTAAGGTTAAGGGAATGATTGGTATCAAGGAAACAAAACTTTGACTTGAGGTACTCTGGGGCATTAGGCTGGAAGAGGAGTGGAGTTAGTGTAAAGGAGTGTAAGGATATGGAGATTACGACGATGTCTCATTGTGAGCCATTTAAGTTGCATCCTATAATGTGGTCGAATTTATTTAAACGATATTATGTTATTATTATATTTTTGAAAAGATTTACTGTTGAGTTTTCGGCGGCTTTTCTCAGCAGAACTGCCTTCCGAGCCAGTAGTGGCATCCGGTAGGACTGGCAATACTGACATTTTATGTTAATTGACAATTCGAAAGTGTACCAGCAATATTTAGCCTATTTGAATAAAGAATATTGTGATTTTGATTTTCATATATAATGGCGGAGTGTATTGAGTATACTAGGTCCTTTTTCTAACTCTTTGCCTACCCTGCTATAAGCGCGAGATGCGTCAACATCCGAAAAAGCGTTAAGGTGAAAAAAATCTATAATAGTGGCGATTTCATACATTTAATACTTTTTCAAAATCCTTATCGTATAAACATGTTACTAAACAAATTTAAATCGACAACATATTCGTTAAAAAATAATTGTTTATCCTTTACAAGTCACCGATGAGAAGTGGATCCAAGTACGAAAAGATGATTTTTCGCACTCTGCGCCTAGAGCCCCGCATAAATTCCGCCATTTAACACCTAAATGTTCTGATTTGAGGCAGAAAATGAGATTGCAGTGACACAGTTTCCTGCTTACTTAGGAGTCAGCGGGTACTATAAAAAATATATTTACAAAAGAAATATAAAAATAAATATTTACAACTTCTCACTTCAACTTAAAAAAATAATATTTACAACTTACCTTTAAATATAAAAAAAATAATATTTAAAACTTAAATTTATTTACAATGATTTTCATTCCATTAGTAAATCATTAGACAACTAACTAAGAAAGTTTATTATATACTTGTATATGAAAATGATTAATTTTTTTTGAAAAACGTGGAGCTTTATTCTAAAAAGCATATTTCATGAGCACAACGCGAATATAACCAAACACCAGCTACAGGTATTGTCAGGGGAATAACAGCCACTAGTTGTAACAGTTAGTTACACATAGTACCATTTCTAACAGGTATGGCGGCATAAATTATAAACTATTTTATATAATATTCATATAGTTTGCACTATCATCGATAATGGGGTTTGGGTTCGAATTCCTGTTGAGTTAATTTGTAATAATTATTATAAAAATATAGACACACATACATATTTTTTTGAAAAAATATGTAAGATCGTTTTGCTAAAGCGACGAGCGAAGCGATTTTATATGTGTATATTCTGTACCAGCGTCGCGTTCACGGCTTCGTCTGCGTAAACTACATAACATAGCTTATTCACCCGCCCGCGTTCTCACTTTAACTTTGCGTAAATTTATAATTTAAATACTTTGTTCTTTATGAACGGATTGAAATCAAATAAACACTTAATGTTAGGGGAAGCTTACCACAATACAGTAACCAAAATACATTTAAATCGGTTAATCACTTCTGAGATTAGCGGGCACAAACAAACAGACAAACAGAAATAAAAATTAAAAATCATTATTTTGAGTTCAAAAAAATATATATTTTCAAAAATGTACATAATATTTTTTTTTCATATATCTTCCATGTACAGAAAGCGATCAGTTATATTTTTATTATAGGTATAGGTTTTTTATGAAGTGAAATCTTAGTGCCAAGATCCTCCGTTCTTCGCTTTCCTCACACATTCAAAATATTGAATATTAAGTGGCAGAACTCACGACGCTTATTATATTGAAACTATTACTAATAACATTTAAACATGAATCGAGTAAAAATCGAATTTAAGAAAAATCTATATTAACTACGCTACTACAGCAAAAATTTTTAATATATTTTGTTACTTTAAACTATGTAATTAATTACCATTTTCATATAATTTTACGCCTGGCAAGTTTACAAGAGTTTTAAGTGGAGGGTAGCTTAATAATTATTTACGCTTCTATAGCAGTTGAAATTATGCAGAAACGTTTTATATACTGATTTTTTAAAGTATCTGTACTGAAAAGGCGTAAGTGGACAAATATTATTTAAATATAATGATTTGGTCATCATGAAGAGTTCTGTTAAGGTAAATTTTGAATTTTCTAAATAGACTAAAAACAATTATTTTCAATGAAGTGTTAAGGACTCCTTAAGTTAGGTTATTTAGTTATTTTATTGCTATGTATTATATTGTTTTTGCATATGTAGATATATCAATAAAAAACAAATTTATTATCTTTTACTAGAATTAAAAAAAAAGTAAATAGGTATATCCTAAATATAACTTATATTATAAAACATAGTACTTCGTTTCAAAATAAACTAAGAATAATACTCTTGATCGATCTTGATCGTTCTGGCAATATATCAGGTTGATATGAAAATATTGTGTTATAATTGAAACCGGACACGTGAGCAAATTTTCAAAGTTAATCCTACCACAAAGAGTGGACCGCAATGGCGTTACAAGATTTTTCTTCATTTATAGATAGATAACAGCTTCATGTTTTTTCTAAGGTTAGAGAGAATTTGTTATCAAGACACTCCATTCTCCACTTTACCAGGAATTCATATATATGTAATCGATATATATATATGGCGATACTCAAAACGGCGTTTGTCTTGAATAGAGAGATTTAGGGGAAAATAATAAAAACGCATTAAAATAAATAAAGTCAAGTGTGATAACTAGTATTCTGTAGTCGCTGATAACATTTCCTAGATGCCATCAGAAAATACACTTAAGAGTAATGCGGTTGGCCAAAACACGTTTTCGCTTTTTGCCGAGCCATTCGGTCCGCACGTCATAATCACGTCCCAACTTCTTTATAGTGTTACTGGTTGTGTGCTGTGCCTTTGCCTGGTACAGTTCCTATTTTTATTTACTACAATTGTATAGTAGTTTTAGAATACGTATAAAAAAATGTATGAACAGAGGACTTCAACCCGCTCTTGGAAACTGTCCTAGCGATATGTGTTAATAACAGTTTAAATATATGAAAAATTCTATTCGGTAATATTTTTTCATTTACCCATCGTTAGTACACATGTTTTGTTGCATAAAAAATATATCAGCGTTTGGACAATATTCTCCACTTTGTGTGTTAGACTATTTTTAAAGATTTTTGGTAATAAATTAAACAAATATGTGCTTTATTTAAAATAAAATCAAGTGTTAATAAAATAAGTTATTGAAGATGAAGTTATTGTGAAATTATAATTGAAAAAGCAACTGTTGAGTTTCTCACTGGTCTCGAGGTGGCTTCCGGTAGGACTGACAATACTGACATTTCATGTTAATTGTCGATTTAAAAGTGCTTGTAATAAATAGCCTATTTGAACAAAGAATATTTTGGTTTTTGAATTTTGAATTAACTGAATATCTTTGATTATATTTATATAAGGACTTAATGTCTTATCTTTCGTTTCATGACAAGTCTAAGATGAATTTAATAATAAAGTAACTTATATTTATATTGTTCACATTGAAAACATTACATTCTTTACTTACCAGTATAATCAGTTATTCAGCTTCCTGCTTTTTCCTGCATAGCAGGGTGGTCTTTGTAACTTAGTGTCCAGAAACTCCTTTCTCCACTTTCCACCCGAATTCGAGACATTGTGTGGAGAGGTTTGTCGCTTTGTCTTTTTCTTCAGAGCAGAGAAATGAAAATAATTAAATTGTGAATCAAACCCACACAAATTTGTGATTACTGTCAGAATACATAAATGATTGTGCATTTAATTCATATTCTTTAAATGATTTTGTTGATTAAAAATTAAATTTATTATACAATATCTATTCATATTTTAGAAAGGATAAATATATTAAATAGGTTGAATAAAAAATCAAAAGAATAGTAATTTTAGCTTTACGCCTATAGTCTAAAGAATAAAAAAAAAGACGCTTTAACCCAAAAAGCAAGGAAAAGCAGAGGCAAAGATAACCTAGTGTCAAGACATTGTGTGTTAAGTGGTGGAACTAAACACCGCTTTGTCCTATAAGAGCGGGGAAATTGAAAATAATTATATATAATTGTTTCCTTGATTGGGGTTCTAACTCACAATAAAGGTTACAACAGGACGCAATCCCACTGCACCGCGAGGACCTATAATAATAAGATATTGAAAATAAAAAAAATCGAGAAATGTTCAATATATATCCTACATGCATATAGGCAATCTGTATATGCATGTAAATTATCTGTATCTATATGTATATCAGTACTCGTATATCTAGTAAATCCCCTTAAGGCGAGCGTTCATTAGTACCGAAACTTGCTAAGCAAATCTAGATGCGCTTAAGTGACCTATATACAATTTCTAAAAGATACGTCAACATAAATATGAAACGAGGACAATTTTAATGAAATACTGAGTCATGTATGTACATTTTTAATTTTATACTAAATATTTGGACGCCACAGTGGGTTAGTTGAGAAATGGTTGATTGAATACAATACGAGATACTTTTGTCTCCATCTAATTGTTAAGCAATAAGTTCACAAGCAATGCCTCTTGAGTGGCGGAACTGAACGCCGTGCTTTTTCTTACTTGAACAGGGAAAGGAAAATATTTTAAATATAATCATCCCCTGAATGGGTATTAAACCTACTGCCATTGCGTTTATAGTCAGATGCTGTCCCACTGCGCCACGATGGCCGAATAAATTATTTATTATTAATACACTTTATACTTGATAAACACGTGTGGACATATTTTAAGATGTTGCAGGTTTGAATATAGATGCGTCCAAAATTTTTATACGTTTTCTAAACATGTTTTTTTATATCCTAAGTGTGTGTGAGTAAATTTAAAAATGTTTAAAAACACATTGTACTTACGAGTTTTTATATGCGTACATTGGAATACCTTATAAAATTTACGTTAAGGCTTTTACGGTACACAAGTTTATGAAAAGATCATATTACAATTTCCGTAAATCAGATATCGTGATATTGCAATTAATACGACTAAGCGGATTAGTATTTAATTGCTATGTTACCTAGATCAGACTTAGCCTTGGGTGTCCTCAATATAGCAGTAGAATTAGTTGAGGTTCTTAGGTCTAGGTGGTTTAATCATTATTTTAATTCGTCGTTCGTCAATGGTTTTTAGCATAGTCATATGAACGTAGTGTCATGAAACTCCGTTCTCCGCTTTCCGCCAGACTTAGGTACCAGAGCGGTGAAATGAAAATATTTAATGATGATGATTATGTTTATAAACATTCCCCCGAGTGGGCGTCGAATCTGTTTAACATTTTTTCATAGTAATTTGAAATCGTTTCAATGAAGAATGCGAAAAAATATTAAAATATCGACGATAAAGTAAATAATGCTTGCCAATGAAGAATATTTTTAATTTAAATACTTATAGGTACTTAATATTTATTTGACTCAGCAACACTTGAACATCAATGCGTATATTTAAATTATCTTGCCGCTCCTGCAAGTTATATAGCGCGGTGCTGAGTTCCACCACTCAACATATAATTTGTCAAAATTGGGCGGAATGTGGTGAACGGAGTGTTTTGAAACTAGGTTCTCTCTGTCAACCATAAGGGATAATATTTATTTATACTTTCAATATTTTATAATAATATAAATAATTTATTTAAAGTCTGCAACGAACGATACATTATTACTAATGTATATATATGAAATTATATATTACAGTATTTTGTTAGCAATTCATTCGTTATTGACTATCTTATTTTGATTTTAGTATGTGACAAACGAAACGTGTTCAGACACTCCGTTTTCGAATTCCAGCTCATCTTAGCGATATTGGAAATAATATTTTTCTAATACTTCAGCTTAACAGTTTTTCCCGCATAGCAGGATAGTCAGAGAGCACCTAGTGTCAAGACACTTCGTTCTCCTCTTTCCGCTAGAATTCGAGACATTGCAAGTTGAGTAGTCGAAATTTAAATAATAATGTACATAATCGTTCCCCCGAGTGTATCGAACCTACAATCACCGCTTGTATAATTATGTATTGCCTTACTGCACCACGGTGCCATCGTGAGGTCGTCGTGTGGCAATGAAATAGCACCAACTGTTAGCGCGATGGGTCATTATTCACTCGGGGGAACGATTATATTAAAAATTATTGACATTTTCCTGCTCTGGTAAAACAGAGACAGAGTCTGAAAAAACAGGAAAGCAGAGAACGGAGTGTCATGACACAAGGACCCTGCTGTGATATAAAGATTACAGTTGAGAACTCAATTTAATTTTTGTTTTGAGAACATGGTTGCTTATAAAATTAAATTGGTTGGCTAGACGCGGTTATAAGTTTTAATTAAAGAGTCTAGTATAATTGAATTTATTATGTACCACTTAAAGAGATGTAAGTTGCGCAAACTAACACCGTGTTTCGTCTAATCAGGCTTGAAAAAAAAACGTATCCTTGCGTGAGTAATAAGCCTACAACCGTCGTAGTACAATGTTTGCAATTGAGCCACGGCGTTATAAAATTTAAACTTTTATTCTTAAAAGTTTTACCTGGTATAACTTTTCTTTTAAGTGAAAAAACCATGTAAAGACCATTATTTATGTCATGGGTTTTAACCTGATATAGACAAAAATAATAAATTTTATTGTGATAATTTTTAATAAATATTTTCCATATCAAAAATTCAATGCTTATCACTCAGCGTGCTTCAGAACGTACGTCCCGCTCAAAATCACCATTACAAAATTATCACAATAACAATTATCGTAAATAGAAATACACCGAAATAACCGAAATCCCATAAACCGACAGGAAACAAGATACGATAAATCACTTAAAATCCTTGCAAATATAGTACAAGAGCAATTAAGAGGAAGTCACGAACGGGCAAGTTATCGCACTCAAGAATAAGGGCAGACTTGCGGCAAATTCTGATGAAATAAATGGATGTGGTTAAATTTGTAATAGCTTATTTAGACAGTGGATTTTCGGTTCAATTCCCGTTGACATGTTTTTGTCTCGTTTATCTTTAGTGGTGAAGATTAAAACTGTATTACTGCCTTACGAAGTTTAATTAAAGCTTTAAAATAAAATGTGTTAGAAAAATATATTTTAAATCAAATAAAATATGAACATGAAAGTATGTATTTAATACAAGGTATTTCATTATTATATAATTAACCACTAGGTTCTTCAAGTGTACTTACGAGTGTAAATGAAGAATAGGATCTCCCATTTTATTTCCTTTTACAGTAAGGCGTTTCGTCGTTTTATTTTCGCCTTTCGTTTTATTTTTGCCTTTCGTTTTATCATTTGCCTTCTGATGCCATTATTCCTATTACTTAAAGGAACTTCGATAGGAAATTTCTTAGAGGAAAACGAACGTTACAGCCCTATTCGAATATTTAGTAAATAGGTCAACAAGTCAATTAGTAGTAAGTAAGGTACGAGCTGAGGGTGCTACAGACATTTGATGTCTTGAACTTGTGATGCATGTGTGATATAAACCTTCAATGCAATTAAAACTACATCAATATTTTATATATATATATATATAATGTCTGTATTCGGCTAAACGTATAGATGTTTTCATTTTGAAATAGTCTCATACTGATCTTATTAACTCACAGTATGTATATTTTCTAATTTATAATGCCACAATATAATGCATTATGAATATATCTTTAGATAATATTTTTATTCTATTTCAATTTTTATAAAAAAAATATTTAAATTTCAATTCATTTATAAATTTTCAGAGATATTAAAAATCTATTATTATTTCTAGACTCGTTGCATAGTATGCCATCTCGTGTTTTGTTGCGGCGATTGTCGTTGGAAACACGAACAGCGGACTCACAATCTCACTTATGATTGTCCCATTTGCCGAGGCCACAGGTTCCTTTGTAAGCCCGAAGATTTAAACCAAGATTTTATTCGACATCTTACTTTAGAACATTTACCCCTGCAATGTAAGAGGTGTAACAAATTTTTCATAACTATGGAAGACTTTATTAATATTGATAAATGTTCAACAATTTCTGAACTTCTTGATGCCGAAACTGATTGTAAAAAAGATAATATTGATGAAAAATTCGATTCCATTTACGAGAAAGCAAATAATGACAACTTTGAAGCAATCGTATCTGTTAATAATCTAACGAAAACAGCAGTGATTACTCCAATAGTAAGAAAAAAATATTTAGTCGATTACGAATCTAGTGACACTGATTACGAAGAAATTCAGAAAGAAGAATTGACAACACCTCATCCTACAATAGTATCTAAAACACCAAAATTAAAAAGACAACGAGCAGCTACGCCTCATATTAAAAAACAATTAAATTTATTCAGGCAGAACGTTGTTGAAGTGAATGAAGATATAAATGAAGATGATTACATAGCTATAGACAGCAGATCAACACCCTTAAGAAACGATACTATTGGAGGTAAGTTGTATTCTTATTTTATCAAAATTAAATCGCATAAAATGAGCATTAAACACATTTCAAGGCGGAAACTCGGAAACCTCTTAAAATTTCTTAATAACACTTCCTGAAAAGTACAAAGTTAGACACCGTTTGATTATTTATGCATTCTTGACGGGCTTAATCGTTCAACTTTTTCAATTCCCGAATTGCCTCTCAAATATACTTTTTTTAATTCGTCTCAATAGGGGAAATGAAATACAGAAACAGAATTATATTTAGATATTTACTTTGCCATGTCTAACTTTTAATGTCATTCTTGTATTTATATATTTTACTTGTCACATTAAAGCGGGTCATTAGCTTTTTTCATAATAGCAATTATAAATTTTAAACAAATCATTTTGTTTTGTCAATTTTGAACAAATCACGATAATTAAGCCAGATTTTGTTGAAGAATGTAAACTAAATTATCAATTTATTTAATAAGTTCTAGATCCGGATAAGGAAATGACTACACCATACATTCCACATACACTCAAATTAGCTCAAACAGTTACAACAAGCACACCAACACATCCGGTGACTCCCAATTGGTCATTATTTCCTGTCCCCGGCACTGACTCTCCGCTGTCTGAAATTGAAACCACTGAAAGTCCAGCACAGAGTATTGATCAAGAAACAGAAGTAAGTGTAACTTAAAATATATACAATAAAAAAGTGTTTCCAATTTCATAGATGTTCAATATCATATTAAAAGAATTAGTGTTTTTTACTTATTTCTTTTTCACACCATGTATAAGATATGCAGTTTAAAATGTATCATAAATAAAATTACTCTTGTACATGAACATAATATTTATATACAGTATGAAGCGTTTTGTGAAAATATACGCTTTGTACCTTGATAGAATCTTGTTGTCATTTTCTTTAGAATATTTTATAAGAATATTATTTATTATTTTGTAAAGCCAATTGAACTACAATATATTTTTATAAAGTAGTTAAGTCGAGAAATGTTTTTAAATTATTTTATTTACTACAAAAGATATATAAGCGTATATTAGAAAAATATTTTATGATTTAAACGATTCTCATGTTTGTTTCTTGGTAATAGTTTATTTTTAAATTATAAAAACTGCTCTGCAAAGTGGTAATAATTACTTATCATTGTTTTACATTAATAGACCTGAACATGCTTTTACTCCAATAATTGTCTCTAATCTAATATTTTTTTTAGCCTTCGAAAGCCAATAGTGCAACTGGTCCAAAGTTAAAAAGTATTATTGTAGTCGGTAGTCGCCGTAAGTTAGGCAGCCAAGACAGTTCAGAGAAGCAGGTTACGTTCCAAGAAAGCACAAATAATAGCGAATCCTCTATAAAAACGAAGAGAGTTAAATTTGCTGATGACACTGTATTTAATCAAGAACCTAAAATCAAAAGAGGTATTATAATTTAATATTATTGTAATTTTTTTGTTGTCATATGTTAATTATTTTTAATAATAATTTAATATTATGATATATTGTAACTTTATCTACATCTATATAAACGTAATGAAAATTAATATAAAAAAATTGAAATGTATATAACTTTGATCTTACGTCACCTTATATTTATAAACATATCCTTTTGCTATTTAACGTAAACTTATACATAGACAGATGTAGGTTGAAATAAAATTACATTCAAAAAGTTTAAATTTTGAATACAATATACTACGAAAAGTTAAATATTTACACTAATTGCACATATCTACTATTAATATATTATTTTCTATAATAGTTTTTAGAAAACCAAAACGTATGCTAACACCTGGCCCACAAAAACCGAGATACACTTACAATCCGCGTTTCCAAGCACTCATAAACAGATTTGAAAGTCAAGCCATGACTTTAGCAAGAACTCCGAGAAACACTAAAGATAAAGAGAAAGATTTAGAGGATACGCCGCCCGCTGGTGATCATAATATTCCGGCTAGAGCAATAAGTTTCAAAGAAGAAAGCCCGATCGTCGAATTCGAGAGTCAATCTAGGGAATCGAATGAATTATTTAAAACCTGCACTGACTCCCCTACTTCGACGACGAACAATGCAATAACTGCTCTTAGTACAAACATTGCGGGTACACTTCAAACTTGCCTCACGTCAGTCCTTCGTTCTAACGATAAAGAAACTGAATTGCAATTCCAATTTGTTATCACTAAAAAAACGGTTAGTGTGAAAAAAATTGCTGAACACGGTAATAATGAGAAATTAATGGATATAGAAAATGAAGAACAAAATAAGGAAAATATTTGGTCAGCTGTCACTAATGCGGTGAAAAACATGTTTTGGAATAATAAAGGTAACTTTTTTTTATTTTAATCTCTTTTTAATTATTTTTTTGTACTAATTGTTGAAAATAATGCATAAATCTGTTTTTTTTTTTTCAATTTATTTAAGACATTAATGAATTTTGATACGGTATAAACGCTGTATTCATATGAAATAATCTACTGTTTAAGTATATAAATAGCAATATACATATATCATTGTCACCAAGCATTTAATTGAAGGTAATCATTATAAAAACTACATTTCTCAAAATGCTAGTTTGCTTATTCCTAAACGCTTTGCATTTTCTATTATAATAGGAAAATATTGTGCAATAACGAAATTTGCTGAGAATCGCATTAAAATTCATATGAGATATACGCGAGATGGCAAACTATGCGAAGGATCGAAATCTATTCAGACAACATTCGAGATCCTTATGGCGATAGTCTTTTTACTGCTGTATATTGTAAAGTACATTTTTAAAGTATGGAATGAATATAACATTTTAAATACAATAGTTATTTTGGATTTGAAATACTTATAATAAACATATAGAACAACTTGTGTACAAAAGAACCTGTAAAGAATACTATATATGCAAAATTATATTTAAGTATAGAAACAGGCATTTTATTGACAGATTTTATCAAAATCAGAAAAGAATACAAAAAAAAAATGCAAATTTGTGCCAAATTACTTGATTTTAAAAAGGACTAAATATACTGCATTAAGTAGGGTATGCAAAGAAGATCGCGTTATTCGTTATTTTTTTTCCGTCGGTTAGATATTATGGGCATTGTAAAATGCCGGGCCTAGAATAACATTTTATTTTTACTATGGCATAACGAGATACCTATGCTTTTTAAAATATTAAACATTTCTTTAAAGGCTTTTTGAAGACATATATAAATACACTTTATTGACCAAACCAAAACCTACAATAATACATCTATTAAATATGAAATAGAAAAAGAAGTATCTATAAAACATAAAAAAAAATACTCATAAAAATATATCACAAATAAGAATCAAATACGATACTGTCACTAAAAAGAATAGTTCTAACCACTAAACATATCAAATGAAATAACCAAAAGCGGTGGTGAGACAGAAATATGCAATATTGGCGGACTAGAAATTCCAACGGAAATTTTATCTTTTACCCGTAAGCCAGATTATAAAGATTATTAATTTTTGCTGGTAGCGTAAATCCAATAACAGGTGGGTAGGTTATATTTAAATCATTTTGTTCTTACAATTTTGGAATTTAATATTGAAATCAGTCTAAATTATCTTCCACTCAGTGGTGAAAGGAACGTTTTCTTGACGTACCACGTCTTTTTAAAAATATATTCTTTTTATTTCATCTTGTGGCTTATTCCCGCAAACTAGTGTCAGTCAGAGAGAACCTAGTTTCAAGACACCCCATTCTCTACTTTCCATTTGCTTACAATCAGACGATGCAGACGAGCAAAGAAAGGATTAACTTGTCAGTTTTTTTAATCTTAAACGCTGAATACAAAAACGATAAACTTAAAGGAATGTTAAATTAATTTTCAAATCCATAGGGGCGCCGTGTGACAGCCTTTGAACGCGATTGGTTGTACGTTTAATTCCCACTTGGATTAATGATTATATTTAAAATATCTTCAGTTCTCCACTCTGGTGTCACAAAGCGCGGTGTTCAGTTCCACCACTCGACACGAAATGTCTCAATTACGGTACACGGAGTGTTTTTACACTAGATTATCTCTGACTACACAGCTATACGGGGAAAAGTGTCAATTTGCAAAAGAGAAAAAATATCAAAACCCTTGCTTGTTAGAATAAACCAAGATGATTTGTATACTACTAAATAACTTTTTTATTTACATCCTCAAAAGCTTTTGCTCTTACACAAACGAAATGTTAAAACAAAAACTTTTCTTCATTTTGCAAACAATAAACATCAAACAACAAACACAGAATGAATAAAACACACGTAGTACATAAATTAAGTATCGTACTTTGGCACGTACTATGTTTAGTGGAAACGAAAATAACTTTAAAAGTTAACTAGTGTGTATTACCAAAACATTCCTTAAAATTATCAGAAATAAGGATGATAATTGTTTGAGAAATTAAAGTTTTTGCCACTATTGTCATAAAACACTAGTGGAGGTGTAATTTGCTCTTTGTGGTGCAGTAAGCGTCAAATGCAAGCTTTTATGATGATGTGTTTACGTGATTGCCTGAGAAAGGGAAAGCTTTTTGTTTTAACTTTGAAGGGGTAACTTTTGAGCTTCGTGGAAGCCTTATATTTACATATATGGCTGTTGTTTTACTTTCAGTTGTTTTATTTTCATATTTACTAGTGTATAAGATCTACCCAATGTTATAATATAATTAAAGTTTTTAACAATAATATCTTTGACCCTAACGTCCGGTGGGATGAATTTGAAAGAAACTTTTTTTATTCTATATTAACTCGGGCTGGGTATAATATAGAAAATA
The DNA here is from genome assembly GCA_038994665.1 of Podotricha telesiphe. Taxonomy (NCBI): domain Eukaryota; kingdom Metazoa; phylum Arthropoda; class Insecta; order Lepidoptera; family Nymphalidae; genus Podotricha; species Podotricha telesiphe. The sequence continues at coordinate 85,061 of JAOYRR010000132.1, read as the reverse complement.
ATACACTTTAAAGACTGGCACACTAAATGTACAAGAAATAAGAAAATGGACCCATACCTATTCTTCACCTTTATGAAGATTTTTAGTGGCATATGCACTGAAAAGGCAAAAGTAAAAGCCCACTACACCCCTAAAATACCAGCTACTACTATACATATGAGGAAAAGACGGAATAAAAATTAAAGGGCCAGAATAGCTATAGCATAAATGGAAAGATAAACTATCTGAAAACGGGGCGTAAATAAAATTGCCCACGTGGTGAAAGCTGTGGCAATTTTTGTGGCGTCGTAAAGTCCACGTAAGCTAAGTTGCATGCGTCATCTAGCTTTATATGATTGTTAACAACCCCGTGAAACTATTACCATTTTTTTAAAGCTTACTAGAAAGTAAGATATATAAAATATAGTAACATTTGTTTTACCAATTATTTTATTGCTTATTAAATTACCGACTCACTCTCTGTCTGTACATCATACACAACAGTAAATAGGGTCAAAATAAAGCTAAATGATCAAATACCACGTTAAAAAGTTCAACACAGATTGTGTATCAAAATTCACTTTCAGTTAGAGCAAAAAAAAATATTTTTTTTTTTTATCTACACAATATCTTAATAGGTTCTACTGCTTTACCATAATTGAAAATTTTATCGTTTACTTTTACTATATTTTTTCCACCTTCACGTTTTTTTCCCGCAGGCAGAGATAACCTAAAAAAACATTAAGACACTTTTACCTTCAACTTTCGTCCAAATAACGAGTTGGATGTTGGAACTCAACGCTGCGCTTTGTTTTATCAGAGCAAAGAAGTGAAAATAAGTAGAATGAAACCCACAACGTTTTCAGTCAGACGCCGTTCCACTGTTCCACGATGGCCGTTTTTTTTTTTTTCACTTATTAGTTATAAAAAAATATATAATAATTCTTTCCTTACTACAGATGAAGAAACATTTAATTCCACATCATCATCGTCTTCCAAGCGAAAAATCGAAGATATATCAGACTGTGACCTAAGTCCTCTAAATCATAAGCGGCATAAGTATGAAGGAAGGATACGAGGAAGACCCCCCCTCCATAGAAACAGGTCCTGTGGAGTTTCCAGCATAAGAACTTTCAATTCTGCAGAACAACAATCTTTACTAAAAGATCTATCTATCACCCAAGATGATGCTATGAATTTAAGTTTTTGATTTTTTTTTTTACATATTATTTTAGGCATATTTGTATAAAATTTTGCTATTTTTTATCTTTTCTGAAGTTTGTGAACTATGCTAGTAATTAATAATTTAGTTATGATGAAGTTACATAATAAAGACAAAAGAGGATTTTAATTAGCTTTTTTATAAAAAAAAACATATAATTATTCTTTTAGCTTTGTATCATAGATTGAGTTCATAATTTATATAGATTTTTATATTCTTGTCTTAATAAATGTTCTTTTTACATGGATTTACATTATTTATTTAATATAAAAGTTATACATATTATTATGATAATATATTAATCAATAAAAAAAAATATAATACTTTTAAAAAATTCAAATAAATAAAATAATAACCAACACTCAAAAATATACTAATTAAGGATATATGTAAAAATATCGTACGTTATATCTTAATGTAAACGATCAATACCACATATATCTCACAGCATTATCATTCATAATTAAATAAAAGTAATGTCTAAATTATGTGTATTAAAAAAAGTAGCAATTTACATAAAATGATGACAAATAATTACAGACCTGTCACTTGAAGCATTTAGCAACGTTTTTTCTCGCATAGCATGTTAGTCAGACTGACCTAATTTCAAGAGACTGAATTCCCCGCTTTCCCTCAAAACCGAAACATTGCCTGTCGAGTGGCAAAACTCAACGCTGACTTTCAATTTAAAAATAAGAATTAAAAAACTACTATTGAGGTAAATATATTATTCTGTCATCAATAATACCTAAAGGTAACGTGTGGGATTAAATACCGGTAATAGCTTTATACAGGTCCGAAAATTCGCTAGACTTATGCTAATTAATTTCGATTTGAAATGGCTTGTATGAATATAGAATATTTTAAATGAGTAAAAAGTGACAACGTTGTGGCGCCTTGGCAAAGCGTCCGACAATAATCGTGATCGGCCGCGGATTCGATTTTCACTTGCACACACACACCATAATTCCATTATTTTATTTTCTCCGCTCTGGTGAAGAAGACAAAGCGCAGCGTAATGTCACAAATTCGAGTGGAAAGTAGATAACGAGGGTCTTGACAGCAGGTTCTCTGTGATCCTGCTATGCGGGAAAGAGCGTGAAGCTAAAAAATGTGGGCGATGGAGTGCCTTACACAGCCTAGTCTGTACACAAAAGCAACACGTATCTAAAAATAAATATTAAAACTAGGGAAAAGTCAGAACAAATCATTAGTGAGTAATATAATATAATTCACTAATAAATTTCCATTTGTCATCAAAGGTCGCGACCTTTGAACCATTATATCAAAAGAAGTCAGCATAAAGAACGTCACAACATGCCGTTAATTATGTTTTAGGTTCTAAAACTTAGATAGGTTGAAAGCTTTTCAAATATAAATTAATATTAAGATTATTTTCGTATTTATTTTATTTTTTTAGTAATTTAACCATATAAATGTGCTATAGTAAATATGTAATGTGAAAGTTGTACACCATCGTGGTCATCTAGGGATAGTGGCTTACGCTATACAAACACGATTGGTTATGGGTTCTATATGCACTCAGTGAAATAATTATATTAAAATTATTTTCATTTCTACACTGGAATTAAAGAAGCTATGTTAAATAATTTTATAATACAAAGTCAATGTCAAATATTATATAATACTATAAAGTAAAGAACAAAGTGTCTTTACAATAGATTCTGACTCCTAAGCGGGAAACATCAGGAAACTGCAATATCTAAGGAAATTATCTTTCAATATTTAAAATTTAGTATATAAGTTAATAAAATTATTTAATTATTCTTTTTTTTATTTCTTAAGTAATATGCTCATATTAATTTTACATTATATTTTAAGCGCATAGAGTTAATCACGTAGAATTTGTGTCCAAACCTTGTAGGCCATATTTAACGTCTAGAATCTAGATAATTACTTAGTCCTCAAGCTGAAGGGACAATTGACGAAATTTTGGACTTAATGGTGATAGATAGCCTTTGGAGCTGACTGTAAGAAAAAGTTGAAAGTTTTTAACATTTTAATTACATTTATATAATTATGAATTTATTGAAAATTATATGTGTAACTAAATATTTGGGTTTAATAACCGTCTCCACGCCACTCACATATCACTAAGATCTCACAATACATTTTAAAAATATTCTTTAATAATAAGTATAATAATATATAATATAATTTTACAAATGATATTACTTCTTATATACACTACTCATTATTTACCAAAATATAATATTTCGGTTTGGTTTAGTAAAAGTTTATGTCTCAAGTAAAATAGTTTTAGTCAAAACATCTTACATATTCACTAAGCATTTGTACAGGGATGATAATAAAACGTTGTTCACGTACAAACAAAAGCCGGTCTGGGGGATTCACCTGTATTTTTACGACGTAAGTCGGTACTACTCTAATAACGCGAGCGTTGCGTTTTTATAAGTAACAATATTTTCACTGTTTATAGACGATTGTCAAGGATTTTTTTCTTTTCATACGAAACAAAGTATTTACTTCAAAAATTGAATTATTAAGATTTATATCGCAGGAATGTTTATACAATCATTCCTTCGAGTGGAAATCGAACCCATAACTAATTGCACTTACATTAAGACACAGTCACTGCGCCACGATGGCCTTTTCTAGTCAGCTTAAATAGAACTTGAATACAATTTTTTTTTGACACAGAATTACCCAAACGGAATTTAAACCTACACTCATCGTGTCAGTCGAAATTCACATTATATTCGTATGGAAATGAAAAAGAAATATAAATAAGTTTATACAGATTACAAAATACAGTAGGTAGTGTTGTTTCAGCTTCGTCCCCTGAGTTTTTTGTATTATTCATTCATAGTACTTTTTCAATTCACTTTGTGACGCGCTATGAGTTTTCATTCTTGACACAACTGCCCTCTTAACATTTTTACCTTACATATTTGTAACCGTTGGGTTAGTTATTTTGACGACTTTGGAGAAATGTTGTAGCTATGTCTTTTTTCTCGCATCCCGTAGTGAGTGGACCTAGTGTCGAGATACTCCGTTCTCCACTTTCCACCCGAATTCTAGACATTGCGTGTTGACTGGCGAAACTAAACGTCGCGTTTTGCCTTGCGTACCAGAGCGGACAAATGAAAAGAATTTTAATTATAACTATTTCTCGGAGTGCGAATCGAACTCACGACAAATGTTGAATATCTTTTTAACAATTCATAGATTTTGACCTCCAAATTCCTCTTTTGGTTTTCTAATTCATCGACAGCGTATGGGATTCAATACTGAGGAATAAGTTAATGAGTTAGGAGTTCAAAATCTATATTTATATACAAGTTTATGATTATTTAAATAATTTTATATTAATTCAACTAATCTTTTAAAATGTTAATTAATGCTCTAGTGAAAAATGAGAACATTTTCTTATAAATTATCAGTATCAACTTTGTACCACATACAACTGTTACCATAATATAAGACGGAAAATATTTTACATTTCCCTTAAATTAATTTTTGAACATATTACCTCCAAATTTTGTAAAATGATCGTCACAAATCTCCCACATATGCGTGGTTTGCTGGGAAAAGTGAAAAAAGTCAACCCATATTGAACGCTGGTTTTTGTAATTCAAATCTTTTTAAATATGCCATAGTGTTTTTATATTCCCTTTGTTATACCCATACAACTAACAGTGTGAACCATGCCTGTACTAAATTCTAAAATGCGAAAGTAACACTATTGTCTGCCTGTGACGTCATCATGGCCAAACCGCTGAACCGATAGTGATGAAATTTTGTATAGAGAAGGCGAATTTTATATAAGGCCTTGGGATAAACATAGACTCTTACTTATTTAAAGTTTTTCCAGCAATTTCATTGTTTCACGAAAAGGCCGCTGAATATATAAAACTATATAGCTCACGCGGGCTAACCTGCGATCAGGTAGCTACCTATCTTATAAATTCCAAGCTGACGTAGAGCAGTGGGACAATTGGACTGACAAGACGCGATGTCAGTAAGTTTGATCCTCAATCAGGCTAATTATTATATATTAATTATTTTCATATCTTCGCTCTGGTAAGATATTGCGCAGCGTTAAGTTCCATCACTTACAATGCAATATCTCGATACCGGAATAAGATAGAAAAACGGAGTGTCTTATCCCTTAGTTCTTTCTAACTCAACTACTCAAGAACATACATAAAGCAATTTAAGCTTTAAGCTCTTATATCTCTCTAAACTCTAACCGTTAACGTAGATGTAAAACTTTCACGTTTATTTTCCACAGCAAACTTCTAAGGCGATTCCGAACACAATATTGGCACTTAAAGGAATTTATGGCTTGTTTTAAATTTTCTTTTACTACTTGTCCGCTATTCGAGCTTAATCAAGCTTGAAATGACTAACAACTTACTAAGAACTTTGAACTTTTATTTGTTTAAACTAATTGAGTGGCTTTATAATAGTCTACAGCTTCACGCCTTTGCCCGTATATAAGTTTAGTCAGAGAGAACCTAGTGTCAAGACACACGGTTCTCCACTTTCTGCTTCAAATTTAAGCAATGCTTGTTGAGTGGCGGAAACCTAGGCCGCGGTTTGTGTTAGGTACCAGAGCGGAGAAATAAAAATAATTTTCTATTATAGCGGAATATGATATAAACAGTGATCTTTCACTCCGTCTTTAATACTCACCCAGCATAATACGTGGAAATAAATAAGAAATATACTTTTATATAAGTACTTATATACCATCGACCATCGATCGTGGGTTCGATATGCACTCAATGAATTATTATATTTAAATTATTATTAAATAACTATTATATTATTATAGTTACGCGCTGAACCCGGTATGATTGCCAAATGAAATGGGTATGATTTCACTATATTTTCATACAATGTATTGAAGCAAGCCAAAAGCTATGTATGTATGATAGAAATTATATCGTGTGAGCGAGTATCGTTCACTATATTTAGTTCAGCTGTTTGAGTATTTTGCGTCTAGACAAAATATGTTTTTTTTTAAATACCATGGAAATAGTATTACAATGGTTATAAAATCCACGCAAAGTAAGTTGCGACAATTAGTTTTTTATATATTAAGCTAACACTATTAAGTGTATTATGTTATAATTATGTATATAACATACAGAGACATTGTTTAATTGAAAATGGTTAGGTCTTTTTTTAGGGTTAGGTTAAGAACCTAGCGTCAAGACACTCCGTTCTCCACTTACCACCCGAATTCGAGACATTGCTTGTTGAGTTGCAGATCTCAACGCCGCGCTTTGTCTTGTTCACCAAAGTGGAGAAATGAAAATAATTAAATTATGATCATTCCACCGAGTGGGAATAGAACCTACAACCATCCGCGATTAGAGTCAGATTCTGTGTCACTGCGCTACAATGGCCTCCTTATCTACTGATACACTACTACTAACAAACAAAATACAATTTTTTATCAAAATAGTAATATCAAAATAACCGCTTTTTATTAAATATATATGTATGCACACACGCTACGTTTATTTATATTTAATTTATATTAAAATTATTTGTTTTATTTTGCAATAAAATATTATGTCATTTTAAGTGTTTTTTGAACACTCGTATTTCTCTCGTATGAAATGTGAGCTTTTTTATTACGGCAAACGTTTGCTTCCGGAAGAAGTAATGGCGTCCCGGCGGGGTTGAAACAAATCTTTAATTTAACTGCTTTAATTAGTATCAAGTACCAAAGTAACTTTTATTCGAATTGAACCCACAATCAATCGCGTGAATAATAAGACGCTGTCGCAATGCCCGGACTTTAAAAAACCTAGCTGCATGTAACTGCTATTCCTCTTATCTTTAAATTAAAATCGTATATATTAAATATAACATGTACACCAAAAATGTTGAACCTATAACCACAACCTGAATATACAACCCGACTATTCCACATCCACATACCAATAGAAACTGAGTGGAAGAGGATATTATATAATGCTTACATTAAAAGTACTCTATATTAAGTCACATAAAGTATATTTTGGAAGTATCTAACCCATATGAAATTTATTTATATTTTCTATGAACAAGTCCCTTTTAGTACTTCACCGCTAATGGCGTTCTAATAGGCACAAAGACAAAAGGATTTCAAAGTCGTAGTTTGAATCAGAGCTGCCCTCTGATGTGTACAAAGAAATACGTTTGGGAAATCCTTTGGAAAATACAAAATGTACATGTAAAGTTCTATATATGTGAATACTTTGCATTCTGTGTTATTTACTAGTAGAGCAATTTTCTTATCAAGTATACTATAATAAAATAATAAGCCAAGTGTGTTTATACATTGAATATATTTACGAGAACATAATTTAGGGCGAATAAATAATTTAATAGAATATGAATCTATGATTTTTACAATTTTTGTCTGTATGTTTGTACGTTTCGTGCCCATCTTTGTAGTTAATAGACTTTTTTTGTTATATTGATTTTAATCTTGAGTAGGACTTAACGTATACTTGATTTCGACGAATGTAACACCTGATGTTCATAATTGGCTATCTAAATTATAAGAAATAAGAAACAAAATTTGTACAGCGTTATAAAGATCCGGAACAACTGATGCATAACCATAAAAAAAAAAAAAAAAAAAAAAAAAAAAAAAAAAAAAAAAAAAAAAAAAAAAAAAAAAAAAAAAAAAAAAAAAAAAAAAAAAAAAAAAAAAAAAAAAAAATGGTATAGCTAAAATATAATAAATAATTTACGTGAATTACGAAAAATCCTCTCATAGTGGTCCTCTATCTAACCCCTCTGAGTAACCTGTTTGAAAAATTTAAGATTCCCCCGCTTAGTAATTTCGTCGCCTATAAGTCACTTAGTACCATTACTGACTCAAGTTTTACATATATAGATATTCTTGATTAAAATATAGTTTATCTAGATATAAAATAACATGGATATTTTATAAAACTACGTAATATTTCATTAAAACCATTATGATATAAGATATATTTTTTTAGATTTCTCAAGAAGCTACTCACACTTAGGTAATTGAAAAACATTTTTAGAAAACATAAAAATTCGATAACAGCGGGATTCGAACCCGTGCCTCTTCCTCTTCTTCTTTCTGGACGATTTCCAAGAAACGTGGATTTGGATCTTATTGCATTAACATTTTTATACGTTTTCAAAAAATATTCTTAATGTAAGATAATTACTATTACAATCAATATATTCAACACCGGAATGTTAGTAAGGTGCGAGACATTTTCCTTTACCATATAACTATATATATTTATTTATGATTTATCACATTTATTAATAGTGTTACAGTTATATTATATTGTGCCATTATTGTGTTAAGATTTTAATTTCTCTTTTGCATGTGATGATTACCTTTAAATGGTATTACATTAGCAGTATTACTTTTAAGACAAATTTACTGGATATATATTATAGTAACAACCGTTGGTAATCTTAATACAAATAAATAAATACAGTTACAGTATTAAGATTGAAACGTTGAATACACTTATAGTAAAATATAGTAAATATTCTAATGTATGTTGCAATAAACACCACATGCAAATTATTTATGTAAGAGAAATTTATAAAAGAAATAATATATTCATCCTTACATTACTTATATATAAATATATATATATATATATATATATATATATATATATATTTTGTTATATCGGTGTATTGTTATATCACTGCATACATCGTTACGTAAAACAAGGGAATCTAACGCTATTGTCTTTATCGTAATCAGATCAAAGAGCACATGTGTAAGGAGGCAAGGTAGCTAAGGAACAAATGCTTGGAAATTTTGTATGTAATATCTATAGTAAAAAGGCCTGTCTATGGGAATGTAGATCTAATTCGTTTCTGTTCGCTTTTGTATAACTTTTTTCATCTTCTCGTTTTTTCCCCACACAGCAGAGTAAAAATGCACTAATCAGCGGAACTTAACGCCGCGCTTTGTTTTACCAGAGTGAAATTTATTGTTAAATATTATTTTTTATATATTCATTCCTTCGAGTGCAACTGGTTGCCTTGGTGAATATTGTCACCACTTATACTAATGTAACTTTCGGACTAAAGAAAAAGGAACATAAATAAACCTTTAACCGGTTAGTCAGGAAAATTTATCGTCAACAAAATCCTATAACAATATAAAGCCGTTAATAACAGTACAGAATACATTAAGTTAACTTTTATTAATACTCCAAGCAACACTTCTAACTCAATCACCTCATGAAAACATTTTATGTGTTATTTACATACACTTACATACAAATTACATGCATATGTTGTATGAAACATGAATAAAATATAATTAAACATTCACGTTGAGGATTTGGTGCTTAATTAAATTTATATGGGTTTTATGTAATGGAGTGACATCGTAATTAGTTAAATTGGTACTATAAAGTTATATATGATATGATACCTGAGTGAAAAACCCTTTTAGTATGTATAAATTGTGATTAATTGCTAAAAGAAAGTAATTTATATGATAAATTCTTTTTTTTTACAGCTTCTTGACTTACTTATATGGTTATGTTTGAAAATGCCACACGCTAGAACATTTTTTATAAATGTCCAATAGAATTGTGCCTAGAGTGACTTCTAGTGGTTATGCGGGTAGTCGGGACAACCAATTGTGAAGACGCTCCATTCGCTACTTTCCGCCCGAATACGAAGTATTGCGTGTTGGGTGGCGAAGCTTAACACCGCGCTTTCCCTTTTTCACCAAAAGCAGAGAAATGAAAATAATTCTCAATTTTATTAATATGTAATAACATAACTGTAAAATATTTTAAAATACGAAATAAGTCGAAAATCATCTTTCTTCACTTTAATCCATTACTAAAAATGATAAATCACTAGCTATTGATCTTAAGTAAGGTTAGAAGCGATCTGAAGCCAAAATCACTAACAAAGCATTTCTTAGCCAATGAAAGTTCAATAACGTTAAACGGATTATGAAAATTGAAACCTTTCCAGAATATCGGTTCAAGTGATTGAAATTAATAATAAGACCACAGGAATGTTCGCTTCGCGGGTATTTGTGTAACGAAATGCCTTAATAATTATTATGATATTGGTAATATAGTCAAATATTAAATGTATATAAATAAATTATATAAACGCCATAGAAGCCGTCGAAATTCAGTGGGACACGTTGAACTGGGACTGTAAACGCGATTAGTTGTGGGTTCGATTGCCAATCGGGGAAAGATTATTTCTTAACTATCATTTCTCCACTCTGGTAAGACTAAACGCGGCGTTGAGTTCCGCCACTCAAGACGCAAAGTCCTGAATCCGATCAGAAATTAGAGAACAAAGTTTATGACAGTACGTTTTCTTTGCTAACGTTGTTATGCGAAATAAAAGGAGCTTATTATATTGAGTTCAAATGGTATACTATAATTTGCAAGATTATATATATTTTAGTATTCTCTAAGCACAGGAAACTCGTGCTGTACTTTCAAATGGATGAATCCTGCAATACAATTTGAAAGGTAACATTAACTATACTGTTAGAAAACTTATACGTTCCCATATATTTCACATATAAATTCCTAGGATCTTCTCGTGAGAGCTGAATACAATGCTACACTAATTATATATTCTACAAGTGGAGATATAACTTTGTTACTTAAAGTTCTTGTAATATATAATGTTTTAAGATTAATTAAATATTCGTATGGATATGGAAGAGCAAATCGTGGCTCAGTGGGTCAGCATCTGATTGAAAACGCGATTGGTTGTGGATTCGATTCGAACTATTAGGAGTATTATATTTAAATTATTTTCATTTCTTCGTTGAGATGGTAATACAAAACAAACAAAATACAAAACACAAAACAAAACAAACACGGAATGTCTAGAATTTAGGCGGAAAGTGGAGATTGGAGTCTTGACTAGTTCTCTCTGCCTAACTTGCTATGAGGGAAAGAGACAAATTTTAATACAAGCCATTATGGTGCAGTTGTGTTGTTCCCTGTTTTTACATTATACTTAAGAAAGTTGTGGGTTAGATGCTATTTGAGGAAAAAATCATTTTTTTCAAAATCCAAAGATCTAATTTTGTCATAACCAAATTGCATTAAGTGTAACCGACAACGCCTACCGTGAAAAAAAAACTATTTTATTTTAATTCTAAAAACTATTGAATCTATTCTTCTATTTTTTTATTTCTATTCTTTAAAATAATGTTAAAAAAAGATAAAAAATGTGTACCAGCTTTAGAAAGAAACAAAAGAATTAAAACGTAATTTTTTCGATAGAAAATAGTCGCAATTTGCTTTATCATAAAACATCAATAAACGTAATATGTAAAAGGGTAGGTTCTATTACGGATCCTATTCTTTTTAATATATCCATGATTTTTACCCTTTGAATTTATAATAATACTGTCACGCGCGATATTGTACGTGATGAGCATGACTTACGTATATGGTTATGTCTGAAAATGCCACAAGCTAGAACATTTTTTATAAATGTCCAATAGGATTGTGCCTAGAGTGACTTGTAGAGGTTTACTATAAAATGATTTATGTACAGGGGTTGGATATGAAAAGACAATTCAGTGGTATAACTTTTCTTTTATTTTAAGTTCACAAAATAGATATTGCGGTCATTTGTTGTAGGTTCGATTCCCACTCAGAGTAATGATTATATTTAAAATATTTTCTCTCCAAGAACAGAGGCTCTGGTGTCAAAGATAATAAAGCGTCGCGTTGAGTTCCACCACCAACTCGCAAAGTCTAGATTTCGAGCGGTAAGTGGAGAACGGAGTGTTGATTGACACTAGATTCTTCCTGACTACCCTGATTTGCCAGAAAAACGTTAATTAAAGATATTGTGTGTATGTGGAGGAACTCACTGTCACCCCCTTTTTTGTGACGCTGGGAAATGCCTGTGGAACAGACGGCACTGTGGGACTCACCGGAACGTTAACTCGATACTACCCACTAAAACCCAGCGGAAACCCTCTCCACCCCGATGAGACGTTGCATTAACGCTCGGCGCATACCCACAACAGCCATCAAGGCATGACATTGTGGGGCCCAAGCCAAAGGAACCAGAGCGGAGAAATGAAAATATATTAATTATAATCATTTCTCGGAGTGGGAATCGAACTCATTACTAATCATGTCTCCATTCAAACGTTATCCTACGGCACCTCGATGGCCTCGTCCATCAATATTCATAGAATGTAAAATATAGTATATACAAAATATATGTATAAGAATTTATTAATCTCATCAGGGTTTCTTGGTTTATTTCTTAATATTTCTCGCTATCCCTGAATGGTCTATACCAAATGACTAAACGCTGTGCACAAAAGAATCACGCACTTCACAGATTTTTGAATAGAACTTGCTCCGTTCTGTTTTATAATCACATTTTAAGTTATTTTTAGGCATTCCGTATGATATTTTTTGGGAAAATCGGTAAATATTGCGACACTTGAGTTCTTTCTTTTAACATTAGTTTAGTTTCGAAGCGACATTCATTTTCAGCAAAATAAATTTCACCCAGAAACTAAACGCTCTAATGAATTAAGAGACTTTACTACATTCACATGTAACTACACATAATTTTCTATACGAATTATACTTGCTTGCTTTTGTTATCTCGTTAGTAGGAAGTTTTGAATCGTCGAATGGACATAAAACCACTATGGTCTTGGAAGACAGTGCTAATAAGAGCCACAGAGAAACTCAGTTACTATATTCAAATATTAGTTACAATTTTAATATTTAATACAATGGTTACTAACATGATTTTTGCAGGTACTTAAAATTTCTAAAGTGGCATATTAAAATTTAAATAAACAATATACAATTTACCGCATAACAGGGATATATACAAAAATAATGTAGAGTCAAAATAGTCCTAATCTCCAATTTCCACGTGAGTTCAACACATTATGTTTTAAGTGGCGGAACTGAACGCTGCGCTTTGTTTTTTTCATTAGAGCGAAAAATAAATGTATTTAAATTATGATCGTGCCTCCGTGAGAGTCAGACGCCGGCCCACTGCGCCGGGATTTAATACCTTGGTTTTCAAATAAATTTCACAATTATCTACAATTACATAACATATCTTGAGGAAAACTAAAACGTTTTGACATGTCTATATAAACATGTTTGTGTAACAAAACCCCTAATTACTTAGTGTATATATAACAATATAAACTCGTTTTTCCTTATTTTAGTAAATCTATTTCCAGAGTTTCAGGGTCGAGAGGCAAATTGGTATAAACGACAAATTTTAACTACATGACTTTTTTTATTTAGAATTAAAATGATTATAGTTTTTTCTTAAATAAAACACGGTGTAAAAACAAGATTAACCACTCAACATGCAATGTCTTGAAAAGTATAGTTGTTCAGCACTAGGTCCATGTTCTATGATGTATTTTGTACACATTCTGTAAAAAAACAAAATGGTATATAGGGAAGGCGAAAAAACAATATGAAAAGTTAATTACTAAAAATTGACATAAGTGTACCACAGAATAGAAGAGACAAAAACACTGTGGGAGGGCCGAGCCCATCGTGCTGCTGAAAGTTGAGCTCGAAGCAGTGCTTGGGACTTGCGATCCTAGTGTAGGCTTAAGCCCTTTAAAATGCATTATAGCTCTCCTCCGCTATCCAAGTTTTTTCTCTACCTAACCAAATTTGAAAATATCCTAATAATACTATTTTCGAAATACGTACTAGCAACGAGCTGATGATAGACATGCCAAGATCTTTTAGTAGGTTACAGAGAGATTTTACTGTCATACTTCTCGGGCATACAAAATACATCTAAACCTATTTCTGGTCAGTTCGTTAGTAGGTCGGAAGTATTAGTGTACATTAAAGTGGTGATCTTTAGAAATATTTGTTTTTTACAGAAGTGTTAGTTCTACCAGTATTACATGTTTTAGGCTTATAAGCAGTCATGGAAAGTGTCCAATCTGGATGACAAGAGACCGGAGTGTTTTGTACGGTTTCTCATATGTATCCGTCATGGGAGTATCAGAAGCTGTTTCTAAGGCTAAATAAGGCTTTTGTGTGGAAATTTTAGATGAGCCATATTTACAAACTCGATTAATCATTTGTTGGTTGTTATATTTCTTATGCTCTTGCTACTGAAAGACGAACTGCTTCACGTATGATTTCCTTTCATTTATCATGGGGACACGAGTATCAACCGCTATCAAGGAGTACACTACACCCTACCAATATAAATATATATATGTATGTGTGTGTGTGTGTGTGTGTGTGTGTGTGTGTGTGTGTGTGTGTGTGTGTGTGAAAAAAAAAAGTGTGTGTGTGTGTGTGTGTGTGTGTGTGTGTGTGTGTGTGTGTGTGCGTGCGTGCGTGCGTGCGTGCGTGCGTGCGTGCGTGCGTGTGTGTGTGTGTGTGTGTGTGTGTGTGTGTGTGTGTGTGTGTGCGTTCATGCGTGCGTGTGTGTCTGTTGTGTGTACTTCTCTAAGTACAAAACTGTATTTAGAACACATGGCAGTGTGCTCAGACATATCTAGTTTATTAAATTAGTATATTTGTAATACATTATTGTAATAAATTATTGACGATTTGCACCCTTCATTGGTTTATTTTTTTTCAAACGGACTCCATAGTTTATGGTTTACATGTATAATATAATGATAACAAACCTTATGTCTTAGAATATAATATATAAAAAGATATGATTACAACCACCAAATAAATTGTCTGATTGAAAGAAAAAAAGACTGAAAGTTAATTTAATTAACTAAACGAAATTATAAAAAAATTATGAAGTTTCTATAATATTATAAAAATATACGTAATAGCGACCGTTATATCGATATCGAAACCGTAATTGCATACGTGTTCGGAATACCGACTCTAGAAGTTGAACGATCATACTGACTGGACAAGATAGATTAAAAGTTTTTATAGAACACTCAACTGGGTGCCAAGTTTCAATGAAATAGATAAGTTAGAAATTTGAAGCGTTTGTTATTTATTTCGACCAACAACGTCTAAGTTATAAAAATAATTATTTGATAAATATTGCCTCGGAATATATACAAAATACGTGGTTGGGTTCCGCTGGCAATAATGTGATCGGAATGTTGAAAATGGTATTTCTTTCTGGGTTCTTTAATATACAATTTCAATAGTTCTTACATTTTTAACATTTTAAAGTGTTAATCACACAGTAAATTGCAAAACATATTTAAAAAACGTGTAAGCCATGCCTTGCACGCATGCATGGCTTGGCGGTTTCCAAAAGGCACGGGTTTGAATCCCGCGGCAGCATTATACGGTTTTTAAATATATTACTTTTTATATTCCTGAAATTTCACAATTACAAATAAGTAATGCCTCACAATATACCACAGCAAGGTAGTCAGAAAGAACCTAGGGTCAAGACATTCCGTTCTCAATTTTTTGCCTGAATTTGAACCATTGCATTTTAAGTGCCACCCTGCGTTTTTTCTTTTTCACCAGAGCGGAGAAATGAAAATAATTAAATTATAGTCATTTTCCCGAGTAGGAGTCAAAAATCCACAACCAATCGCGATTACAGTCAGACGCTGTCCTACAGAACCAAGATGGCCTCAATATAGGAACTTATTTACTTTTGTTATATATATATATATATGAAGATAAAAAGCATAACGTATATTAGGCTGGAGCGATAAACGACCAAATTAATAGCAATATTGGAAAAATCTATCACTAGTACCATCAGTGCTTCACATTAGGCATTATATCAAACGTCGGAATCGATTGGGTGTAATTGAATACGTGTTTCGAATCTCGACTGAGTTAGAAAGTACGCGTAAAATAATTTCTATGGTTGCAGTATGTACGAATTAGAGGCCGTCGTGGCAGCGTCTCGCTGTAAACGCAATGGGTTGTGGATTTGATTTCCACTTGGTTAGATATATAGAAATTATCTATTGCACACAATCTTATAAAGGAAAAGTAATATAAAGGTTACACAAGTAAATAAGGAGCATGCAAAGGCGGTCTTATTTCTAATAGCAACCTTTGGAGAAAGGAGCTGAGTCACAACAGAAGCGGTTTAGTGCACATCATGAAAGGGTTGCATTTTTAGATTAAGAAATTGGCTTACTTCTATACCTCCTTACTAGGCTAAACACTAAAACTAAATAATAAACATAATAGATACGTTCTATATAATCGAAATATAAAAATAAATAAATATTTAAAAATTTAATTTTTAAAAAGTATTTAAAGTACTTTCATTTCTCCGCTCTGGTACTTAAAAGAAAGCGTAACGTTGAGTTCCGTCAATCAACACACTATGTCACGATTTTAAGCGAAAAGTGAAGAAGAGCCTGTCTAGACACTAGGTAGCTGGAAAAAAGTAATCTAAGGGTAACATCCTTCTAATTATTTTTCTGTTATACTAATCATCCTGGCATGGAAATCAAATGCATGCTATGAAAATATTGTAATCAATGGATCTTGCCAATCGAAAATGGCGTTGAAAAAAATCTTACATAGATTAGATTAATCAATAGATATACTCGTAGATGCTCAGACTTGTAGACTAGTCAAAAAATTTCCGCCTTAAAATCCGGCAACATACCTGTAGCGCCTCTGGTGTTGAACGGGGTCGTGAGCGGCGGTGATCACTTACCATCAGGTGACCCGAACGCTCGTGGCTTCGCGCCTTGCTTATGGAATAAAACAAATAATAGAAGTGAAACTGTTTTAATATTTTGTAAAGTGTTATTCTATTTAGTCGTCTATTACTACGCACTAGATGTTTATGTAATGTATGTATTTATATGTATGTATAAAGCAAGTACACCGCTTACCGATTTTAACTACTCCTACATCTTAAGGTTGCCTGGCAAAGATCGCTTATAGCGATAACTAGCGATACCCACCTGCTGTACATTTTATTTTCTTTTGCCATTTTTTTTGTTGTTCTCTGTAAACTATGGTGTAAAATAAAGCATATTATTATTATTATATTTATTCACGGACAAAAAAAAACATTTTTTTAGAAAATCTATAGAAATTTGAACGCAGCGGCATTCAAACCCGCGCCTCTTGGAAACCATCCACGCGCTCTGACCGCTAGCTAACTAGCCATGCGTTCTACATCCGGCTGCGTCTAAATTCTTATACACCCATTTTTGGTTTTGTTTTATTCCGAAGTGAAAGGAATCAAAACTCTGATCTAACTTTGCACCGCCTATTTAATTACTACACGCTAGATGGCTGAACTTAATGCCACACTTCATTTGCCCAGAAAAATATCTAAAATATATCATAAAATTTTCATTTTATTATGCATTTATTTTTAGAACCTGAGCATCAAGGAGAAATTTAAAGAAAAATATCCTACCCTCGCTTCTGTTCATACAAAAACATCCGAACGCTAGTTTCAATCTCGTTACACCGTCATAACAATAAGCTATATTACTTCCCCGATAATGCCATGACGATGTTAAAACTAAACGGATATAACGCATCATTTTTTCCTGTTTTTCATACGTAGTGTATTATTCTTGCAAAAGTATAAAAACTTTTTTTAGTTAAACATTTTTATTTTTATTTTTTATAGTAACATTCTATATTAATAAAATTTCCCATTGGCCGATGGGAACGTGACGCAGTGGGACAGCTTCTTACTGGACATGCGATTAGTTGTGGGTTCAATCGCCATTCGTACAAATTATTAGATTTATGTTATTTTGATTTTCTCGCTCTGGTGAAAAGAACTCCATTTAATTCGGTAAGTCTTGGATTCGGAAGGAAGTGAAAGTAGAGAATGGACTGTCTTGACACTAGGTTTCTTTCTGCCACTTTTATGCGAAAAGTTGACAAAATAAAAAAATATATATTACAATAATAAAAAACACTACTACGTCACTTGTTGAGTGACGCAATTTCTCGATTTCGGGTGGAAAGTGGAGAAATTCTCGACAGTAGGTTTTCTTTACTGATCCAGCTTTTATCTGAGAAATAATACAACTATTTATTTTAAAATTATTCAAATTAACTGCTTGCTTATTCTCTATTTGTCTCAATTGAACATAATGGCCATAACAAGTATTTCCGCTTTATTCAAGAATACCATTTTAACATCAAAATATAATACAGGGATATTCTAGATAAGTTTAACAGAGGAATACGGAACAATCGCGCTTTTAACGTCTCGTATTTTCCCAAATAACGTAACATATCCAACAAACATTAATGTTTCGAGGTGTGTTTTTTTTAAGAAAGTAAGAACTATAGTTATATTGTTTTAGAAAACCTATAAAAATGTTAACTTGTTAAGACTCCAACCCGCGCTTCTTTGCATCATCATCATTTTTTATTGTATCTGTTACAATCAATTTAAATAATATTGTCTTAAATCCAAGAAAATGGTTGTTTTTGTCATCGCAAATCAAAAGGCATGCCACAATTTGTTAATTCGTTCAGACATTTATTTGACAAGTTTAAAAACTATTGATGTAGAGTCGGTGAACTCAAAGCCACAAAAAGACATTCACTAGCCAAACTGAGACTCCATTATATAATTTTAATAAATATTTCATCAAATGAGACATTGAATCCACAACTATAGCGTCCCTATAAATTATATATATCAAAAAAAAATCATAAAGCTAAAATGTATGGAATTGACATTAATCACAAAAGTGAAATATCATAAAATCTAATTTTGATCGAAATTAATGACTCGTGTCATCTGAAATTATAAAGAACGCGTACCTTTTGAAGAAACTAATAAAACGGAGACACAATAGACATTGAACAATGGCGCCACATAATGGCCGACAGATGCGGTCAGATTCCGGATGGCGGATGTGACGACACGCGAACCATTTATGGAATTTTTTTTATAATTTTGACTATATTTTTTTATTATCACGTATCTCCAACATCATACGGCATATACAGAAAGGACTTATTGATGTATCTTTTACTCGTTGGAAGATTTCAGTGACATACAAATATATAGTGTGTTAGGCGTTACTTGATGGAACTCAACGTTAATTTACCATCTGTAACTCGTTCATTAGAATATATTGCAATTGAACCATAATAAGATATTTGATTTTCGCGATAATTACACATTTGCAAACTTGGTTTTCTAAAATGTATTTTCGAATACTCAAAATATACGCGATTAATCCGGTTAAAAATAGTTTCATTTCAAAACAATTGCATCAGTCCAGTATATAATAATAAAAATTAATAAGCTTTGGTAAGAAGTCGGGTTCTTATTCAGAACATATATTTTTCACGTGACACTTATGAACTGCAAAATATGCTAGTCTTAAAGTAAGTAAGGTGAAGTTATACACTAGGCTACTATGAACGGAGTGTATTGACTTCAGGTTCTTTTTGACTAAATATATGCTATGCGTGATTAAACTTGATGCTGAAACAATTTTCTTCACGCATATCCCGAAATGTCGGGCAATATTGTCCCCACGACAAAAGAATATTACGCTGGTTTGCAACCGTAACATCTGGTATCGGTAATCGGTAATCGTATCGGTAACCACGGTTTAAATTTTGAAGGGTACCAAAAAAAATAACAATATTCAAACCTTTAACAAAATTAACGAGTTCAGAAAGATGCTGGTAAAATTGCTTAAATCATGTTGGTTTATCAGAGTCTGGTATTTGAGTATTCAATTGGGATCAGACTTTGTCTATTAAAATTGAAATGAATTGCATTGACTTAAGGTATAACTTTGTTTGCAGGTACACGGATCGTGGGGCCTGCCTGCATTCATCTGTGATGTGTATATCGCCATGGACGTCACGTCGTCTACTTCAAGTATATTTAATCTAGTCGCTATATCCGTGGATAGGTGAGTCCTTGAATGATTCCTGAACTGTTGTTACGTTTATAGAATTTACACAACTCCTGCTTTCAATACGAGTAGTATTAGTAAAAGAACCTAATAGTGAGGTACTTGGTTCTCTATAATTGTATGTTGAGTATCTAATGCTAATAAAAAATAACAAATGTATATTTGACTTAAACACATCTTACATTAAGATAGATACTGTTATCGCACATTTAAGATAAGTAAAACATTTTGAAATATATTTCAATTGACGGGTCCTAGTTAGAAGAATAATGGTATAAGATTTCTGAAATGTGATTTCTGGCTAAAAGTGGGGTCTACTTACTAAGCTTTTGCACTCTTTACTATGATAACTTTAACTTACTGCTTATTAAAATTACTAATGTTCCCTTAGGTACATTGCAGTCACACAACCAATTAAGTATGCAAAGCATAAAAATAATAGGAGAGTATGGTTCACAATAGTCTTAGTATGGATGGTCTCAGCTGCCATCGGAGCACCAATAGTACTCGGCTTAAACGACACCCCTCATAGGAACTTCGACGAGTGCCTCTTCAATAGCCAGAATTACGTCATCTACTCTTCGCTAGGATCATTCTACATACCTTGTATCATGATGATGTTCCTGTACTATAATATTTTTAAGGTACCCATTGTTTTATATTTCAGCCTTTTTTAATTTTATTTGGGTGTATTTAATAAATTACTTTAAAAAATGAATCCCTAAGTGCATACGAAATTAAATTGAGAAAACATTTAATATTGTTTTTTAATCATTGTTGAAAATGAAATGTTTGTAATAAATATAATATCTATCTCTAACATTATTTATTTTTTTATTATAAAAAAAGACAATTAACAATCTATATGAACTATAGTATATATAATATTAATTTCAATATAGGCATTAAGAAATCGAGCCAAAAAGCAAAGAGCAGCGAAAAAGCCACCTGTCTCTGGAGATCCGATGACAGGTCCCACAGCGGCCATAGTAATAGAAAATGTAGCACAAACTAGGCACTTAGAAACAGCGTTAGATGATAGACCGACCAACACTGGCTCTGGAAGCAATGAAGATGAACACGAGGACAGGTAAAGTAATGTAATTTACATATTATATAATTAAGAAAAAAAAAATTTCCTTTTCCATTTTAACCGGATTAATCACGTATATTATTGGTATTTGAAAATACATTTTAGAAACTGTGTAAAAATGTGCAAAAATCACAAAAACCAAACATCTTATTATTATGTAGATATATCTTATATCAAATCCATAAGGTAGTAGAATACTGTGTGAGTGGTATCATAATGATCCAAATATATTAGTATATGCCATATTTTTATTACTATATATGAAAACAACGTTATACTAAGTGCAACACCCAGGTTATTATTTTAATTAAAAATGTTCACTAGAACCAGATTTGGACCCACAATTTTTATATTCAATAGGGTAAGTTCCAAGAGTCCGACGTGAAGTGAAATAGGTCCAATAGGTGCTACATTATGATAAATATAGCTAAAACCTATAGCAATATTATTATAATAATTTACTAAAATGTGCTAAATTTAGGTTCTTAAGTTTCTACTAATTTTAGCCAAAGTATCATCAAATCTTAATGTCTTAGAAGTTATTCTACTTAAATATACTTATGTAAACTACTTAAAATTTTACTGACAGACTGGAACGTTCTACATATATTTTAAACGCTAGTTAAACTAGGTTTCATTATACAGTCTGAATTAATATTTGCAATTACTTTTGGTGAATCGGTGACTAAAATAGATTTATGATAATGATACCAAAAGTTTCATATTATATATTAATTTCAATAATAAGATGTACACGGTACATCGCGCTAATTAATTTCTAGTGGAATTTCGATATGAAAGTAGTATAGGAGCATAAAACGTGTACTTGTCTGAAAATAATTGATTAATTCGTTATGAATTTATCATATTAGTTAATAATATTTAATTTATGTAAGACTGGCTATATATAAGACTTAAATGTACTTGAAATATTTCAGCTACGGATACGGATATGGTCATGATATGTCGGTGGTGTATTAACAAAAATAATATAAAAAATCCATCGTGGCGCAGTGGGACAGGGTATGACAATAAACGAGATTGGTCGTCGGTTCGATTCCCATTCGTAGGAATAATTATGTTTTAATTATTTTCATTTATTCGTTCTGGTACCTAAGACAAAGCGCGGCGTTGAGTTCCGACACTCAACATGCAATGCATGGTATTTGGGCGAAAATTTGAGAACGAAATGACTTAACACAAAATTCTCTGCCCTGCTAAAAAAGCTCTCGAAAACAAGCTATAAATAAAAAAAGTTTATATGTGCTCATATGCTAATGTCAAATAAATAAAAATGTTGACTTTTTTAGTTTCGACAAGCGCTCAGTGGATTTAGAAGCAGACGCGGACGAATGTCACGTTATTCCTAATGATAAGTCCACAGAGTTTATGCTGGCATCCGTCACTGATAGCAAAACAAAGTAAGTATATTCCCACAAATTCAATAATTCCCATAAATTATTTTCATTCCTTCGCTCCGATGAACGAGACAAAGCAAGTCATTGTGGTCGAACACTGAGCACCCAATGTCTCGAATTTGGACACATTCGGTCTTGACACGAGGTTCTCTTTGACTACCCTGCTATACGAGAAAATGCGTGAATCTGAAAATAACAGGAAAAATTAAATAACTTTGGTTATATTCATTTCATATTATTAATTCTAAAAATATGAATATGGTATTTCCATTACGTACGTTACTAAAATGAATGGTTGTGAGTTCACATACCGTGTAGGAAAATGGTAAATAACATAAAAAAACCAAATATACATATACAATACAATTGTAAAATATTTTAAAATAGCAAAAATCGAAACAAAACTATTGTTTTGTAACATAAAATATTTTGAACATTTTTTTTATATTCTATGGCTTGTCTTCAGAACACCAAAAAGATGTGTAAAGTCACTACCTATGCAAGATACTAATGGAAATAATGATTCTGGTTACGCACCATCAAATTTAGAAGATACCGTGAAAGAACATGTATCTCCGCCTGGATCTCCATCTTTGAAAGATGCTACAGTATTGAAAAATATGGGATGCGAGAAGTGGAAGAAGAATGGGAAAAGAATGGATTCAGATTCAAGGTAAATTCAAGTAAATCAACAAATTAAATTTAAAAAAAAATCAGCAAACATGCAATCAGCAGTTATGTTAAATATGTTACAAGTATGGGTTAATTCCTTTTTAAATGCCTAGTTTCTTTTGTTTCTTTTTATTGCATTGCCGTATATTTAAAATTGAGGCGCAGTGTGACAACGTCTGACTGTATACGCAATTGGTTTTGGTTCGATACCCACTCGGGAAATAACTATTTATAAGTTACTTTTCTCCGCTGTCGTAAGACAAATCACGGCATTGAGTTGCGCCACTTACCACGCAACGTCTCGAATTCAAATTGAAAGTCAGGAACGGAGTGCGTTGACACTAAATTCCCTCTCCGTTAATCTATTATGTGGTAAGAAAATAATTTTATATAGCACTAAATGTAGATTTAAATTATAACCAATTTCTTATCTATATTATAAAATTCCATTAGCATGACATTTATAACTATTATTACGCTTTTAAGCCAGAGGTCATTTATTTTGTTCAAAACAAAAAGTGTAACAATTTTACAATGTAACATTTCCACAGAAACGCATCAATTGCATTCCGATCCGAAGACGATCTCGGTTCAAGTCACTACGATATACGAGATGGTTCAACTTGTAAAAAGGAAAGGAAGGCTAGCGCGGCGACAGCGAGGTTCACTATCTATAAAGCGAATAAAGCAAGTAAAAAGAAACGAGAGAAATCGTCCGCCAAAAAAGAGAGAAAAGCCACTAAGACGCTAGCTATCGTTTTGGGTAAGTGATTTTAGATTAATTTATTTATTACAATAAATTCTTAGTTCAATTAATATTTATTTTTGTTTAAGTAAATATTTTATGTTCTATACAAATAATTTTGATTAATTAAATAAATACTTAATAAACAATATGATAAAAAATATTCATGGTGTGTAATGTCTCAGTTGGAAACATTATATACACATGATTATAAGTTCGATTCCTATTGAATGGAATACTTTTTTTTTATATTAACGTGACATTATTCAGCAGAGTGCGGCGTTGAGTTACACAATTCAACACACTACGATACCGCACAAAGCATTATTCGAGTAAAGAGTAAAATATACCAAACACCAATTTGTAAATTTCTATTTTACTAAAACTTTTATTTTTTTCGAGAAAATATCTGGCTATAGTAAATTCGGAGATATTATTACCGAAAATAAAACGACGACAGATACTAAATTTACTAAACTTTAGTAAATGGCTCACCTTTCGCACGAACTTGTTAAAACTTAGTTGTTTAGAAGTTATCTAAAAACGCGCAAAACGAAGGTGGAAATTCTGTGAATATCCTATATTATTCGACTTCTAACTGCTCAATAAAGTTCGTACTTGGCAGGAAATTGAGGCTTTACTTTGTGACTTTATCTATCGAGTGGCTTAGAAAAACGATGATTGTAGAATTTTGTATTTTCTATTTCATGCTATTGTATATTGAGGCCATTGGGGCGGAGTTGAACAGCGTCTGATTGTAAAAGCGATTCGTTGTGGACTATATCTAAGATATTTTAATTTCTCTGCTCTCGTTGTTTAGACAAAGCGCGGTGTTAAGTTCCGTCACTCCACACACAATGTCTCGATTTCGATTGCTATGTAGGAAAAAAATGTCGCTGAAAAAAAATGTATTGTATACTTTTCTTTATACTTCATTGTAAAGAAATATAATACATTTAGAAATGTATATATGACGAAGTTCTATGATAATGCGGCAGTAGCAGAATTTAAGCGAGTTTTTGGATGCAGTCCAAGTGTTATTATTGTAAGCTACAGCTCAAGTCCTATTGTAAACACATAATCTATACAGGCAAAGGAAATGAAAAATTGTATTTAAATTAAATGTACAATACAAGATTTAGAGTGGTTAAAATCGATTATAAATTTTATATTTACGTATATATATATCGTTCTCTCTTTTCATCCATCCATCAGTTCTATAAATATATTGCGTGTTTGTTAGTGAATCTGTACACTTCGTTTCAATGTACCAAAAACATATTTATAAATTTAAGTAAGAGGCGATATTCATATATTTACTTAATATTTGGCTAATTATAATATTTTTCCAGGTGTTTTCCTCTTCTGCTGGACCCCATTCTTCACGTGTAATGTGCTAGATGCAATTTGCGGCAAGCTCGGCCTTCAATTTTCTCCTGGAGTCACCGTCTTTATGTTCAATACGTGGCTCGGCTACATCAATTCCTTTTTAAACCCCGTCATTTACACCATTTTTAATCCGGAATTCAGAAAGGCTTTCCGGAAAATACTTAAATGTAGCACCTAGCCCGTGGAGTATTTGGTCGTTTTCACGCAGTAGATCTCAATATAAAAATCTTATATTTACTTAAAATGGACTGGAGTATGGAGTGTACAGAAAGCTGCTATACAGCGTGTTCTCAATTGTTAATAACATATTACTGAGATGTTGTATGTTAAAGGGAAATAATTTTACAACGAAACAATTTCTATTCTAGACTTTCAAGAGATCTACTAAACGGCCAGATATATTTCAAAGCTATATTTAGTATGTTAGAATATTTTAGAATATAAGCATATCATATAATTATGAACAATTTAATTAATTTGTGACTAAACTATAGATAAGCCTGCTCATTCTAGTCTTCTTATCAGTATTAAATTGAATGACAAATATTATAGTCATAATGATTTCAAAATATTTAACTTAGATGTAAGAACTTGTATTGTTATTAACGTTTCATACATTTAGCCAATGGTAAAAAATATCTTTAAAATTCTAGCGTTGGTGCTTCAACTTTCAATTTTAATAGCAATGCTGTATTGTACCATTGGACATTTTTAAAGGTTACAGTAGGTTCTAATGTAGGCCCCATGAACCCGTACTGTAAGCCGCCCTGACCCCATACTGTAAGGGTTAGGGACAACAAAAATAAATCACAATGAAAGTGAAAGGCAATGTAAATTTGGTTATTACGCCAGTGATTATAATTAGTGAAAACCAACTTATTATAATAAGTAAATAATGTGAAATTTTGTTATTGTAAGGTTGTGATACTTTATTTATGTTTAGAGATTTATTATTGTTTCTTGGCAATATTAGTTAAATTTAAATATGAACCTATATATATATACATATATATATATATATATATATATATAAAACATTTTGTAAACTTCAAATATTTTACTTATATTATACAGGCCAAAGCTGTGCAACTGTGGTCTGGGGGACCACGACGTCCGGCCCGTCAATAGATTTAAATATTTCCCGCCAGCTTATTAATAAAGCTTAAAATATTTAATTTTAATTGTTTTTACCATTACTAAACATATCGTTTTATGTGTAGCCGCAAATGATCTTGGGTGCACTTCCAATAACAATTGCATAGCCTTGATATAGGCCATTGTGGAGTGTGACAGCGTCTGAGTGTAATGGGGTAATGGTTGTGGGTTCGATTCCCACTCAGGAGAAGGATTGTATTTCAATTATATCCATTTCTCTGCTCTGATGGCAAGACAAAGCGCGACGTTGAGTTGCGCCACTTAATATGCAATGTCAATGCAAGAACGGAGTGCGGCTTCGTTTTTATTTATGATCAGTGTTAATTGATAGATCCGTCTCTTCCGTCCAAGTGTTTTTTTTATCATTATTAAATCATCACTTTATAATTGTAATGATTACAAAATCAAGAAAAAAACGAGATAAATATTCCATTTTTTTTTAATTTAGTAACTTATCGCCGAATGTTGATTTTCATAGGTAAAGATTTCCTCGTATAAGGTTGGTTGGTTCTACTGAAATATAATTTTGTATAGCGATTAGTACAAAAATACATATAAGATAACTTAGCTATCTAGTGCGTGGACTTATATAACGTTTGCGGCCTCTAATGACACTGTAAGTTACATAATATGTAAATAATATTTAGAATTCTAAAAACGTACTAACAACCCCACTCACAGATGAAAACTAGCATTTAAACGAACTTAAATATGATAAGATATCCATTCTTAATGAGTTTTATTCTGATACTAACGACCCGATCGCGGCTTCACCTGCGTAAACTACACATTATTTGTGTTTTCGGTGGCCTTTTCGTTTAACAATTTAATTCCTGAAAAAGAAATAAAAAAAAAATGAAGTAAAGAAGTAACCTGTGTTCATTCCAAAGTCCTCTCAAAGTATATCTATATAAAATTTCATCATAATAGGTTCAGCGGTTTGGCTGTGATAGGATACAGACAGGCAGACAGACTTTAACATTTATAATAGTAGTATAGATACTGTTATGTAATAACAGAATCATCTATTATTGTTGAGCATTATTTTTAACTTCATTAAAAGCCAATTACATCTTGGACAAGGTCAAATTGAAACTTAAACTTAGGCGGTCACAGCCCTATCGTGAGTTTATGTAATAATTACTTAATATTATTAATATTTATAGTAAATATATTTATGGCAAAGGAAGATTTTCAAAAAACTGTTGAATAAGGCCGTATATCAGTAGGCCAAGAGCAACACCAGCAGAAACCAGCTGATATGTAGAATACTAAGAACCTTATATTACTAACCGTTTTTTTACCATATTCATATATAAATCTTTGACAAATGTTTACCAAATCAAAGTAATGTTGCCAAAATATATTAAAATTATATACCCCCAAGCATGTCGCCTAGAACAATGGTGTCTAGGGTCAGTTAAACCGTCAGTTAAAATGTCAGTTACCTTCCCTGAGTGTGGTTTTTAGGTTTTTAATGTTTATTATGAAAATATGTCCTCAAAGCAATGCACGTCGCGATTTGACAAGGTAGTTTTCATAGTTGTTAGAACTCATATCAGGTAATTTATCTAGCTAAGTATTATAAGAGAATCATGCCGAATTTCTTAAACATGTTCGTACAAAGGATAAATGTTATATTTATAACTAGTTGTAGCCCGCAACAATGACTGCGTATACTACAACTTCACGCTTTTTCCCGCAGTACAGGGTAGTTAGAGAGACTCTAGTGTCATTACACTCCCCTTATTGCTCCTCTACACTTCCAAGCAACCCAATACCAGTTTTAAAGTTTATTACGCAATAATTTCGCTGTGCATTGAATGTCAGATACTCATTAACGTATTTTTTTATATATAAATACTAACTTATCTATAGTATGCAAAACTTAAGATTTCTATTATTCATACACTGTGGTCCACAATTTTAGTTAAAATAAGTTCGAAAATTGTTCCTAATGAATTAATAGTTTGTCATCGGTTCCGGACACCTGTGTAAATTTTCAAGGAATATCGGCGCCAAGTGTGATTAAAATAGAATTGCAAGGTTTTCTTACAATCATTTAAATACATTAAAAAAAACTTAAAATTGAATAAAATATTTATTAATTGCATTTAATTTGCTCAAATATTTGTGAATTAATGACTAAATGTGAAATGTATAAAAGTAAGAATAACATGTAGAATATCATTTTAGTGTAATATAATAAAATATGAAATCTAATATTGTATGTGTGATTTGTTACTTAGTTTAGACATAAGCTGTAATATAAATAAATCTTGTAAAGTTAGAAACTGCTTTAATAACTATATAAGTATTTACTTAAGTTAGAAAGTTAATGATAATTACAAATTAATATCATTAACTTAGGTCATTCATTTTTACTTAAAATGTTTTTAAAGAGCAGATTCAAATCTCAAATGAAAAAAAAATTGAGTATTTTATTTAATTTAAATAAAATATGATATTCGGTTACAACCCACTCGTTAACTCATTATTTTCATATAAAATTGAATATAAAAATGCTACAAATTGCTGTACTATGTTAAAAATTATATTGTAAATAACATTAACAAACAATAAAATCTAGTCAAATATTATATAAAATATAGAAAATTTAATTAAATTAGATAAATCTTCGTAAAATTAGTGAACTTGCTACAAATTTATTTAATAGACGCTAAAATTTATAAAATGAGGTATATTATTCTGATACAAAACTAAGTCCTTTCTAAATGTTAAGAATTTAGTGTAAATATGAATTTATTATAGAAAATATCAAACAATTTAATATACTGTTGTTAACCGACTTCAAAGACAAAGTCTTTTAATTTGAATTTTATTTAAGTAATTGTTTTAAAAATCAAAAGAAATTTTTTTTAAAAATACTATCTGCTTGTACAAAACTGGTATGTTTCAGATAAAACAATAAAATTGCTTATTTTAAAATAAAAAATTGCAATTTTTAAAGCGTTAATCACACACTTAAGAAATAGAAAAACATATTTAGAAAACGTATAAAAATTTGAACGCAGCGGGATTCGAAACCGCTTTTCTTAAATCCCGCTGCGTTCTAGTTTTTATACGCGTCTAAAAAAATTTTTTTGTATTGTTATTATTTATTTAATGAATACTCAGAAGATAATTAATACGACTTGACTTGAGAAAAAGGGACTTCGTCCAGTTCTTCTCAGGTCATATTAATGATGAAGAATGTAAATTCTTGTTTTTAATAAAATGATTACTTTAACTTTAAAGTCGGTAACTTAAAGTAAGTAACATTATATATTACTTAGTGGATCTCTAAAAACTAATTAGACGTATTTATAAAAAAAATACGTTATAGGTCGTTAAATATACTCAAATTGCCAAATATTATTATATAATTGTATAATGTAATAAATTTGAAATGTGCTTTGTAAAAATCAGAAATTTTTTAAACAATTCAATCCATATAATATGTTTGTATGTACTTATATAAAAGTAGTATTTTAACTTTCTATGCGACATTGTGATGAGTTGAAAATATAAAATATTCTGTTTTTGTAATGAGGCTTTTATTTCCTTGTTTAACACAAACAAAGAACCTTATGAGAAGAAATTACTTAGCATAGATTTTAATTGATTAGATTCATTGAGGGGATGCCGATCGTGTTGCTGAAAGAGGACATCGGAGCAGTGCCTGTGACTTACAACCTACATGTAGGCTCAAGGGGCCTTTTTAATATTGCATATAAACGCACGCCTCCACGATCCTAGCTCCTCTCCTTACCTGAATAACGTAACTTAGTAGCGCTATCATTTCATTAGAGTGGAGAAAGGAGTATTTGAACACTAAAGAGAGACTCTCAGATTATTCCGCTGATATGAATGATGAAGGTGACGATACAAAAAACAAAATATGAAGTACTAGTTTTAGCCCGCGACTATATTTGCGTCGATTATAAAAATGAAAATCTCGTTTAGTCCTATTCCCGTAGGTTCCCCCCTCTCAGTACTCACCTACATTTCCCAAGAAACCTACGCCCAGTAGTTTCGGCTGGGTATTGGCTGTCATTAACTCAGTAATGCTAGATTTTTATGTACTTATAATATATAAAATCTCTAATTACGTTATATTTCCGTCCGTATATATACATTATTAAACTGTTTTCATAAATTATTAAGATATATTCATATTAATTTGAGGCCATTGTAGCACAGTTGCATCGTCTGATATTTGTGGGTTCGATTCCCGCTTGGAGAAATTATGTTTTAACGTCGGGTTCTAGAGATGTATTTTCGAATATCAAAATTATACGTGATTAATCCGGTTAAAATAGTTTCATTTCAAAATGTGTAATAATCGCGAAAATCAAAGAAAATCTAAAGTAATATAAATAATAACAGGTACGAGAAGTTATATCCTGTAATATATATATACACATATACATATATAAATCAAATGACGTTTGTTGGTCTCGCTAGAACTTCAAAACGGCTTGTCCAATTTTTGCCTATTTTGGTTTCAAAATATATGTAGAAGTCCAAGGAATTTTTAAAAGGTCCGAAATCATAAAAAATAAACGGAAAGTCGTTAAAAGACAATTTTGTTTTCTCATACAATCTGTGCGTCATCTGTCAATCAGGATGCGTTCCTAACTTAAAGAAGAAAAATTAGGCCGCATGATTTAATAACATATACTTTTTTGTATTTAATAGTTTGGCTGCTGATTTATTCTTTAGATCATAATTTAAATTATTAGTATTGATTATCTTGTAAGGAAAATTTCTCAGCGCACTACAAATATTTGACAACATTTCATTCATTTTCAATCGTTGCAGAGAAACGATTACGTAAGTGACACCGTCTCCCGGTATAGTTCTCTTTATTATCCGCTGACACACCTATAAACCAGGATGTCGTAGTAAGCTATCCCACAGACTTTTTAAATTTAATAGGATTTTAGGACTTCAACTACTGAGTCGTAAATACTGATTTACAATTAAAAGTATGATTAGTTATCTGCATGCGTGCGTAATATAAATCAACTTTGCTTAACGATCATCAGAGGAAAATACAAAAATATTATAATATATATAATATACAGATAATTCTAGCAGACTTAACTTTAATAATATGACGTTATTGTATTAAGAATGTCTTCGTAGTCTAAATAATGGAGGTTGCATAAAAAAAAACTAGTCACCTTTAAAATTATATGTTTATATATTTTTTCATAGAGAATGTCCTTGTGTGTTTTTTATGTTTCATTTTCTATGTAGTACATACATTCAGTTTTGCACCTTGTGAATGCTACGACAGCGTTTAAAACGGTGTCATGGATGGCACTTATCCTTATGACTATTGACTTGTAAGTTATACCTACGAATTATTAATTGTAATGATGCGTGAGATTTCCCGCCTGCCAAACCTGAGGTTGGTGAGGTCCATCTTCTTTGTTTGTATGGACCCGGTACAGTGTGTTTGGGAAGTCTGCCAAGATCGATGATTCTGTGAATCTAGATGTTCCCAGGGAAGTGAGTCTTTCTCTGGGCTGAGTACATACCTTCGTAGACCTCGTATAGAGCATATATCACGTCCTGTGGATATCTGTTTATTTGTTAAAGCTCCTGACTGATGGACGATCGTTATCATCGAGATTTGGACCGATATAGTCAGATGGACAGTTTTAGCCTATCTATGTATGATAGCTGATTTATGTCTCCAATTAACGTGACTATTTTGACCTTGGTTAGCCAGGCCGCCATTATGATTGCCCCAAAATGGTTAATTAAGGCCTCATCTGCAATCAGGCTCCTTGGCCAATTTTGGTGTCATGTACAAGCATTGAGGCGGTCAGCACTAATACAAACAAGTGTCATTCGGACCTTAATTTCAACTGTATAATTACGACTTAAGTTATGAGGAAATTTTCACGTAATCACTTTCTAAATGAAATATCTAATACTTGATAATAAAGTTGTATTGGGTTAAACATGTGAAACAAAGGCTGAGCCAACTTCAGCCTGAATAAATACTCTGCACCTGTGACAAAATTTTCTGCCACTAAAAGTAGTGTGCATTGTAATTAACATAATTTTTTTTATAATAAGTTCTTTGATTTTTGCGATTATTACACATTATGAAATGAAACTATTTTGACCGGATTAATCGCGTATAATTTTTGTATTCGAAAATACATTTTTAGAACGTGTTCGAACGTGTTAGTGTTCGAAACGCCGGGTTCTAAAAATGTATTTTCTAATACTAAAATTATACGTAATTAATCCGGTTAAAATAGTTTCATTTCATAATAAATTTTTTATATATTTGTAACATCATGATAATTAAAAAGGACATATTTAGAAAACGTATAAAAATTTAAACGCAGCGGGATTTAAACCCGCACCTCTTGAAGACCGATCAAGAACGAGAGAAGAAGACACGCTGGTTCAAATTTCACTGCGTCCAAACACAAGAATGTGAAGAAAAACTATAAAAACACAGCTTAATATATGCTTAATTTCAGATAAAAATACCAACATAAATAAAATAAATACCTTTAACGTAGGAAGTCTAACAATATTTACAAAGTCAGTGGACAACAAGCTTAAGAACCTTTCGATGTTACACAGAATCTGTTTCTAATAAGCAGACTTGTATCAAATTCAGTGAACTCCTTTTGTGCGTGACCTGTGAAGTGTGCTTTGTTCTAAACAAAACGAGAAACATCGGCTAGTTGTCAATATAATATATATAGTTTATATGTAAGGTTTGGTAAATGTAAATTAGGTTTATGGTTAAGTATAAACTTTTGGTTAATAACAAGTAGACGACAATTCTTTCTTCACATTATGTGTTGAAGCAATCGAGGGAATATTTTTATTATTTTACAGGATTTTTCAGTGTTAAGTGTGTGCATTATATTAAAACTATAATAGTACTAGTAAAGCTAGCTACAGAATGCTCAGTTATAAACACAAATGAAAAAAACAAAATCGTTAATTCAGATTTTTCAACACAAAAACTTAGACATAGTATCTCCGCTCTGGTAACAAGACATATAATTCTTATAATTAGGGTAGCTGGTTATAATATAATAAATAGAATGTGTAAAGTTTCATTATGATTAGTTGAGTAGTTTTTGAATTTATCATGTAAAAACATACATTATTTTTTTTATATAAAATGAAATTCCAAAAAGGTTATTACCGTTAGCACTTACTACTTAAAGATGTGTGCTTCAACTTTGGAACGATAAAATTTAATATGAAGTATTTATATAATAAGTACAACGTATAATGGGCCGTTTTTATTTTAAATATACGTAGTGGAAACATTTTTAGAAACCGTATAAAAAAATTCTCGCAGCGGGATTCAAACCTGCACCTCTTGGGTACCGCCTAAGCGCTTTGACCGCTAAGTTCTATCATGTACAAGTACTATGCTTTCTACATCCGGATTCGTCGAAATTCTTATACGCTTATTAAAACTTATAATATATCACGTTAAAAATACGTGATGTAGTGTTTTTTTACAGCTTCACGCTTGTTCCACCAAAACCGGCAGAGAGAATCTAGTGTCAAGACACTCCGTTCTCCGCTCTACATAGTGTTCTAACGTATAATAGAGAATATGATTAGAGCAATAAAAACAGATTTGAATCTACTACCACAAGTCATTCTTTAAGTATTTAAAAAAATTGTATAAGTAACTCTAACTTATTAAAACTGCAATTTAATTCAAACAGCATTCAGTTCTCAAACCCAAGAGATTGGATTGAAAAGATTCGATTTGTATTCCATGTCTGAATTGCATTCACAATATTTTACATTTTTAGAAAAACTAATTTGTGTGTTTCAAGAAAACAAGTTATCTCCTGCCATTGTGTTTGTGTGCACTTTTTACTCTTGACATAATATTTCCATAGCTATCTTCCATTTTTTTTACTGTAAAACCAAAAGCCCAGTTCTTTTTTCTTGTAGGACCACTCCAGGATCCATGTCCAATGATCTAAATTTAATTTTCTATGGCCAGTACTTTTGAGTTTAAAATGTGCGTTGTCCGTTAGACACTCAGCGATTAACAGGAGAGCTCTTACATGCTATAGATATATTTTAATTACTAAACAATACCTTAACAACATATTAGCCATCAAGACTTAGTTATTAGTAATAGGCCCCTATTTGACTTTTAGATTTTTTTCAGCTTTACACTTTTTCCGCATAGCAGGGTAGCCAGAGATAACCTTGTGCCGGAGCAATTCCGTACTGTACTTTCCACCTGAAATCGAGACCTGATTCCAGGTCACATGATTGGTTGGTTGGTGTTTTTTGTTTTATGTTTATTTTTTTATTTATCTGGTCTAGTTAGAATGGATTTACCCAATCCTAGCTTAAGGCTTAATTATTTCATCTATTATACGTAAAGTGGACAGCGAAATCAATGTCTTCCTTCTGACTAACGTAAATGTATCACAAAAATAAAATTCTCTAGGGTTCTTCAAGAGTTGAATAATATATTGTACATAATTAAAGTAAATTTATAAGGTATTTTTAATGCGAATACATGGGTCGCAAGCCTCAGGCACAGCCCCAAGCTCCTCTAAGTAGTTTCTTCTCCCAGTTACATCCGCTGTCTCTTTCATAACATATCCAAGAAGATACAAATTCAGAAAATGTTTTATATTAGTGAAAATTTTCTTATAGGAGCGATGTACATAAGTTAATATAATTGAGTGTAATATATTCTATTAATATTATATTAATATAGATTCGTTGAAAAGAGATACGGTTTGCCTTAGCACTTTACCCATAAGTGTATTGGAAACACATAGTAGACCGTGTTATATGTATTTTAGTAATTTAATTCCTTTCCATATAAATTAAACCAGGACAAAGAAAATATTCCTTAAATACCATAATTCCTCCGAATAGGAATTGAACCAGTAAACAACGGTTGTTTAGTCCACTGCACAATAAAGGCGTCTATTTAAATAATATAATGATTCCTTAAAACCTCCCACTCCGCTGTCACAGTCGTATATCTTAGCAGATTGTATCAAAGAGACGGTTCCGATCCTTTTAATTCCACTCACGACACTAACGTTTTAAAAGATTTCCTACGACGTAAATATATGTCATATGCATATATATTATAATATAGGTTATAAATTATTATAAAAAGGCCAATGTGGCGCAATGGAGCAACGTCTGACTGCAAACGCTAGAGGTTGTGGGTTCGATGCCCACTAAGAGGGATGATTAATATTTTAATTATTTTAATTTCTCTGGTAAGACAATGCATGGAAGTGAGTTCCGCCACTCGGCATGCAATGTGTTGAATTCGGGCGGAAAATAGAGAACGTAGTGTCTTGCCACATTGTATCCCTGACTATCCTGCTAGAAAAAGCGTGAAGCTGAGAAAGTAAAATAATTTTACCTATCTTTTAGGAAAAGTACAGCGGAAAGTTCTGCCACTCAATACGAAAATGCCATTTTATATAATTTTTTTCGTTTTGAAAATAAATATTAAATGTATTTATAGCACTTCAAAATTTCTTAAAACATCTTTTAATTTTTTTAAAGTGTGTTAACAACACACACACACACACACACACACACACACTTAGGAAATTGAAAAACAATTAAATTTAGAAAGCATATAAAAATTAAAAAATACCATTCTCTGTTGCTAAACGATTGTTCGTAGAACAATCTTTGACTAGCAGAAATTAAAAAAAATCTCTTTACAGAGATGCTAACAACAAATATAAGTTGTAAGAATTTCAACGCTGGGTGTAGAACGCATGGCATGGTCAGAGCGCCCGGACGGTTTCCAAGAGACGCGGGTTCGAATCCTGCTGCGTTCAAATTTTTATACGCTTTCTAAAAATAACTAATTCTTAAAACATTTAATAACACAACTTTTTCTCTTACTAAATTATTAATGTTAAACTAATCTTTGAATAGCGGAAACTAATAAACTCTACAGAGACACGTAGCGTATAAGAATTTCTATATAGCTCGACAAAAACGTATCTTACCCTAATTGGCCAGTTTTTTTTTATATTGTGAAAGTATATATATAAAAAAAATATTAATTATGTTATCTGTACAAAGATATTTGCACAAATTATATATTCGCATAGCTGAATAATTGAAATTTATTTTAGTATTTGTACATACTTTATTAAACATGTTATAAACTTTCTAATATATTCACGCATTTTCCCACACATCA
The DNA here is from genome assembly GCA_038994665.1 of Podotricha telesiphe. Taxonomy (NCBI): domain Eukaryota; kingdom Metazoa; phylum Arthropoda; class Insecta; order Lepidoptera; family Nymphalidae; genus Podotricha; species Podotricha telesiphe. Next base: position 48,307 of record JAOYRR010000132.1, on the reverse strand, counting down.
GGGTAGGCAGAGAGAGAGAGAGATAAATAGAGAGAGAACGAGAGAGAAGTGCCGCGAACGTGTCGTTCTCAACTTTCCGCCCATATCCATGATATTGCAGTGTAAGTAGCGGAACACAACACCGCGCTTTGTCTTGTCTCCTTACATATTGAAAATAATTAAAATATTGCGTATACAGTCAGACGCTCCCACACTGCGCCAGGGTGGCCTCAACAAAAACATAATTGCATAATTTGTGCTTGTGTTTTACAAATTGTCTGCTTTCGATTGTGATTAATTGTATTCAATAAAATATTTTAATGCAGAAATTAAAGTTATCTTTTGGATGTTTTCGGCTTTGAAATTCACGTATAAGTATAATAGTACTTGTATATATGTACAGATATTTTTTATTTGTATTTTTAGCTTAAAGTTTTTTTCCGTATAGAGAGCCTAATATAAATTGAATATTTCAGTAAACTAAGTAATTTTATTAATATCAAATTTAAGATTTCAGTAAACTAAGCATTTAATGATAGAACAATAGATCAGCAGATCCAAAAAAAATGTTCAAATATAGCTTAAAACGTTTTAAATATAGCTCTGGCGTCTTTATGTGTTTACAAGTTTTACATATTTTTAGCATGTATTTCGAATAGGCGCGAAGTGGAGGCGACAGTTAATGCTCGCTTTGAGCCTACACTTAGGTCTCAAATGCCTGGGGCTTTGTCCTGAGGCAACCGCACTGAGAACTTACAGAATATGAGTCCAGTTTTTTTCTCCCTTCACTCACTTCAGATACATTTGGTTAAGTTTCAGCTTTAGCAGTTCAATTTCGGTCTCAGTTACAGCACATACGTAAGCATACTCCAGTCATATTTTCAGATTTTCATTATCATAATTTTATCGTACAACAACATCGTATAATAAATGGAAGTTGATAGACACTATGCAATTATTATTGCAGTTTAAGTAACATATTTATGAAAATTATGGGGAGTATAAAATTTGGTATATCAAAATGTAACTTAGGCGGGCGAAGCTGCGGGCAAAAGCTCCACCGGAAGTCCACTTTAAGATAAAAACGATCTTTAATGTTACTCCAAGATCTAAGCTATTGCCATGCATAGAAATAAATATATCTTGGTATTTATTTCTATGTAGTAATTTTTGCATCATTGCGGACTAATTAGAAAACATACAAACAAAATATAATATGTTGGGTGATTTTTCATTTCATTTCATATACCAACAAAATTAATATTTTATTAACTGTTTTTAATCCTGATTTATGAATTTGCAATTGATCCAAACAATTTAAATATTCATACAAAATTATTATCCATTCGTGAAGCATTAACAAAAAGCTTTATCAGTAAATCATAGCAAATATCTTATTTTTTTAATTCACAAAAATGCTCGTTAATACATAATGAGTTGTACTAAATATCTAATTCTGGATGCATACCTTCATATTTCTACCGTGATTAGTTGTGGGTTCGATTCCCACTTAGGACAATGAATACATTTAAACAATCATTTTAAATTTATCCGGTCTGGTGCCTAAGATATAGCGCGGCGTTGAGAACTGCCTCTCAATACACAATACCTGGAATTCGGGCTCAAAATAAAAAACGGAACGTCTTGACACTAGGTTCTCTCTTTTCCTGCTATGCGGGAAAAAACGTCAAGTTATAAAATAATCATATTCGCACAACATTATAAAGTTTCTCAGCTACAAAGAGAGAGAAATCAGGCTTATGGCACTCTGTTTTACACTTACCGTCCGAATTCAAAACATACTTATCAAAATGGTTAAAATTAATAGTGGGGTTTGTCTTACTACAGTAAGGAAATAAAAATAAATTTTAAATACAATTACTCTACCTGAGGACGAATATGGGTTCGAACTCATAACTATTGTATTTGAAATCAGACGCTATCACTATGGCATATTTTTAAAAATACATATAAACGTGGTAGACACGATCGTGTAAGAACAAAGAAAGCGGAGAACATAATTGGCGATTATATTTATATAATTGAAATACTTAATAAACTGTTTGAAAACTTAAGGTACCTCAAAAAGATTAATATGTAAGTTCCTTCAGGCGACTAATTCGTAGGCAAGATGCTAAAATTTGGGTATACTCGTAAGTAATTAAACTTAGCAGTTTGTAAGGTAACTCCGGAAGATGTTCGCCGTTTTAATGAATTTAATGAAATTAGTTTCAATTGAATAATATTTGTTACGGTAACTTGAAATTAATGAAAAATAATCAAGAATATATCAAGACAAAATAATTCTATTACAAGTGTAAAAATACACAATACAATACATTGTGGGTTAAAATTTCACCACACTTTTCATGGCAAACAGCAACATCCATCGTCGAGTTTTGAAAAATTAGAGCTGGTATCAATGTAACCAGTCGTAATATAAAATATTATCATTTCCCTGAGAAAAAGAACTACAAAAAAAAAAAAAAAAAATTGGACATTGACATTGAGTGTGGATTGGCGTAACTCAACGTCGTGGCTATATTTCCATTTCTACGAGTAGATATTGAAACCACAACCAGTCGCTTTTACTCGTGTCTTAACTTAAATGAGTATGTAAGTAATAATAAATATTAGAATTATTAAAATATGACATAAATTATTAATATTGTTTTATTAATGAAACCTTACCTTTATAAATGAAACTATTTTAAACGAATTAATCTACCTAACTGCAAAACACCTGTAACTACAGACCACTATAATATGTTCGAAACGTCGGACTTTCTAAAATACATTTTCACATACAAAAATATACACTATTAGTCCTTTTAAAATAAACTATAAATGTGGAAAAATATGCGAAAACCAAAGATCTTACAAATACCTTTTCAATGAGCAAGTGCCAAAACGAAATAAAAGTTTCAACGAGATTGATAGGTGAATTTCTTCGAGCGCTTAATTCGAAGGCTATAGACAGAGCCCAAGTAATTAAACTTAGTAGTAGTTGTTTGATGAAATTTCACGAATCGTCTTTTAGATTTATCGATAAATGAATAATAATTTAAATCAATATCGTATATTTAACACAGGATTTCCATAATACTTAAAACTTCTAAGTCCTTGACGCTGTTCCTAGTATTGAGAATATATTTTAAATTATTATTCGTAATATATTGACCTTCACTGTTGTTTTTCTATATAGTGCCTTTTCCATAGACATTGTAGCCGTAAGCAAGGATTTTTAGATTAATAATGAAACTCTAAGTTAGAAATGCATCATTGTACCGCAGTTGGTCTTGTAAACTAGTATTTAAAATATTATGCATACTTAATGAGCGGCAGCAAATCTCTCTGCCTTGGAAAGAATTATATTTGAAATTATACTTGACATTTTGACATTATTGAGATCAACCTCAAAGTGGAACCATATGAAGTATGAAGTACAAAAGGTAATTTCAGGATATTGTGATATCGAAGGCCTATCACAAAAGCCGTAATAGGAGGCTAATCAAGCTTCAGGAGATGACAGCTGACTATCTCGAGTGTCACAAAGCTCGCACGGGCGGCTTTCATACTTTTCTATAACGAGACTAAGTTAGGAGAGTCTTGTCTATAATAGTTTGTATAGTCATAAATTTATTAAAATGTATATTTACTTCAACGTATTAAGAGTATAAACATATTTAGAAAATGTATAAAAAATGGAACGTAACGGGATTCAAACTCTTGGAAATAATCTAAGCGTCTAATTCTTTAAAATGTTAAAAAGAAAAAAGTATTAAGAATATCTTAGACGTGGGATTATATTAACATTTAGTGAGCGGTGAAACTCAATGCCGCTACTTGAACAAATCATATAGCAGTCATCATTAAAGTAAACAAATTATTTTATGTATGATAACTTTTCCTGGTAAAATGCCAATCTAATATGTTTCTTGATATCACCATTTGTTCTAACGAAACCAAACCAAAATATAAAAAATTGATCGTTTTATAAATTAATGTTAATAAATAGCTCATGACTTACACCACATCGATACGAGTATAACTAGCAAGTTGTCTCGAAGCCCGAAGTCAATTTCTAGCACATTGTCCATAGAAAAGCTCTATTCGCTCGGCTCGTCCAAATGTACTTACGATGATTATTATATTACAAATGTTCAGTGAGCCATTTCAGGATATTGTTCCTTTTCAAACGTTTTAATGCCATTCTTCTTGTAAACTTCAATAGTATTAGATTATTAGACGCTTTCATCTCCATCTGGTCTGAAATGGACTACTTTTTTATTAAGACGTGATTGAAACGTTACTTGTACCTGCAGTTCTTTCATTTTAATTTTTATCTTTTTCTTTGTAGTTTTAGATAAAAGAAGATGATTTGCCTTTAAGACAGGCCTGAATTTTATTCATTATCTCGTTTGTAATTGTAAGAGTATTTAAAAAGATAATACAGTAATTTGTGTCTATTTTTGAAACCTGTTTATTAATCTATATTTAAACTATGCGGCTACTGTAGAGCATTGTGTCAGTTAAACGCGATTGTTGTGGATGCGATTCTCACTCGAGGGAAAGATTGTAATCAAAATATATTCATTTCTTTACTCTGGTATCCAAGATTTGTCTTGGACGAGTTTTGAAGCGGCGTTCAGTTCCGCCACTCAACACGCAATGTTTTAGTTTCGGGTGGAAGGTGAAAAACGATGTGTCTTGACACTAGTTTCTCTCTGACTACCCTGATATGCGGGAAAAAGTGTGAAGCAGCAAAATAAATATATTTATTTCCCCGATTAGGAATCGAGCCCCCAAACCATCGTATAAACGGACAGACACTCACGCTGCACCACAATTGTCTAAAATGGTGGATAAATATATATAAAAAAAAAAAAAAAAAAAAAAAAAAAAAAAAAAAAAAAAAAAAAAAAAAAAAAAAAAAAAAAAAAAAAAAAAAAAAAAAAAAAAAAAAAAAAAAAAAAAACTAACCTCTATTGTGGAAGGTGGAGAACGGAGCGTCTTGACACCAGGTTCTTTTTGAACACCTGTGATGCAAATTGCGTGAAGCTGAAACTAAAACAATAGACAGAATTGAGTTTTAGTACATTTATAATGTATAAATTCACAAAATAATAACAATTTGGATTTTGTTCATGTACTCGTATTGAAAGCTATGTTAGGAGAAAATTATATAGGCTACTATAAAAACTTTCTGTCTTACAAATTATTATTACTAAATAAAACCTGGCTAGGGTTAACGCTGACCATAATAAAATAACTACATAACAATTTAAAAGATGAAACTTATTTATAAGAGCAAAATTAAAACTTTTAATTTTTTTAAAGTGTTATCCACTTACACTTAGGAAATGGTAAAGCATTTTTAGAAAACGTATAAATAATAATATAAACGTATAAATAATAATATACGGGATTCAAACCCATAATAAAAAAAAAATAATTTCAAGATTAAGATTAATTAAATAGTTTTTCTTCTTTTTTATTCTTCAAATTAAATCATTCATAATAATGAATGCATATATAACTGAATTGCAATAGTAATAATCTATGTTAGATGACCAATTAAAAAAAAGATATTAATACCTTATATAAAAGGTATTATTACCTGATTTCTTAAGAAATCAGTAAAACTAAAAATCCAAAAATTTCATACACACAATGTCACAATGCCTTTGTTTTTCGAATATTGCCTTATTTAAATAACTGTCCAACATATTACTTTGAATATAATATTTATTTTAATCATCATGTCGCTTTTTCCATATAGTAAGGTAGTCAGAGAGAACCTAGTGTCTATACACACCGTTCTCCACTTTCCGCCCGAATTTGAGAAATTGCATGTTGGGTGGCAAATCTCAACTAGTGTTTTTTCTTACCAGAGCGGATAAATGAAAATAATTTAAATATAGTCATTGCACATACGAAGGAGAATGGAGGGGAAACTAAAAAAAAGATGAAAAGACCAGCTCGAAACCGAAACCGACCACTGCATGCTGCAAAAAGGTTCCACTTCATATAATGAATCGGATATCCATCTAACTAAGACATGGTGACGATATGTGTATAAAGACTTGAGAATGTGCTAGTATAAAATAAAATATTATACTGCAGGGGTGTGGACAAAAGGATGTACAGTCACAATGTATAGCACTAGCTATAGCAACGTGCTATAGCTAGTGCTATACATTGTCACTGATAATATAAATGTTAAAAAACCTATAAACATTTTAATGAATTTATGCAAAAGTATCACTTGTGATAAGCAGTCATGGATCGTGTTGAGTTCCAGGTGAATGGAGTGAAAATTTCAGGTACATATAATATTTTTTATATTTACGATTTAAATATACCTATTTTTTTTTAATACACACATGATAAATACAAACCAATATACACAATTTAAAAACATAGCCATAGTTTTAATACGTGGTTTTTTGTCAACTTCGCTAAAATAAACAATACAATATTTTACAGATGTCGTGCGTTTTCTATGTACTTCTATTGTGTTTTTAACAAACAAATAAAAGTTAAAATCTTTGGACAGCAGAAATTTGTAAAAATCTCTCTACATACATGCTAACAACAAATATAAGTTGATTACAACTTATATTTGTTGTTAGCAAATAAGTTATTAAAGCGTATAAGAATTTCGACGTAGCTGGCTTAGCGGTCAAAGCGCTTGAACGGTTTTCAAGAGGCGCAGTTTCAAATCCCGCTGCGTTCAAATTTTTTATACGTTTTCTAAATATGCCTTTTTTAATTTCCTTATGTGTGCGATTAACACTTTAAAAATATAAAAAATATATATGTGTTTGTGGTGTAGAGCACTTCTAGATAGCGTTCAGTACTCATGAAGACAAAGTTTTAGAAATATATACGCGAAGCTGTCAGTCTATCAGTTACAAAAAGCAAAGACAAATATAGCAACCAAGAAACGATCAATACATTTTGTGAAAGAAGTGGTCGTCTAAAAATCAGCAAAAAGACCTGAGACTGATTTTAGAATCAGCTCCTCATTGGACTAGTTTGATGAATATCAGAAACAGTATAAAACTCCTGAGTATGTTGGTACCTCGTCATCCACAACGGACGATTTTCTCTAGTCTAGAAGTCTAAAACGTGTAAAACGTATATAAAATATCATTTTAGACACTATTCAAATTTTTCTGACTTCCCTTTTTCATTTTCCGCTTTAGTGGGAGGCGAAGTAAGTTCGACTACAACACTTTTACACTTCCTTCGGGAACATTTAGAGTTACGCGGTACTAAGTACATGTGCCTTGAAGCTGGTTGCGGCGTCTGTATCGTAAGTGCTGAAAAATCCCCAAATTCTCTACAAGAAGCTGTTAATTCGGTAAGTTGTTTTTATTATATCGATATTTATGCACGGTAATGTTATTCATTTATGTTGAACTAATTTAATTATCGCATTTGTTATAAATGTCACCATATGGCGAGCATAATTTAAACACGAAAATTACCCATTTTAGTAGTTTTTAGTAATTAAAATTACTTTTAGTTTTAACCATCAAGCAGGCGCGCGGTCTTTTGTATCGTTAGTGGTCACGATAACCTAACCACTTACTTGGACAATTAAAGAATTTAAAACACCACATAATAATATAAAATATATTTAGAAATATTATACATACACTTAAATACACATATACATTTAAACATATATATAAAGATAAGTATATTATGAATTTATTATAGATACTTTAATGATAAATACTGACTAATTATTTACATTAGATGTTATCACCCTAGTAGCATTAAAACGAGTATGTAGAAATATAATATAATATAGTATTATGCAAGTAGTTAATTACTTTCGATAAGTTTAACCAAATCAATAATCACTTTGTGTAAATTTATAATTTAAATTGTTTTAAATGTTAAGGGAAATTTACCAAAATAAAATAGTCATAACATTCATTGGCTCTCATGTCTTCTCTCGTGGCTTCACGACATGGGGTGTTTTGCTCCAGGGGCAGATATATCAAGGCAAACTATAGCCAAAACTCCATATATATTAGTAATATTAATATTTAGTTGAAGTAATCATTTGCTTTTGTATAGTAGCTGTGCTTTAGAAAGACGTTGTATTTGTCCGTATGTTTGTAGGTTATTATGTAAAATAAACTCTTGGACTTGTTTTTTTATACCAATAAAAATATTTTAAAATGAATCAAATCAATGAATTTAGTAATTTAGTGTATAGTTTTGTTTGTCGTTTAATATTGTTTATTCTTATGTCCAACATGTAATTGTAATAGAAACTTACGATGAATTAGTAGAAGAAACTACAACTTTGAACTCTTAATTTATATGTAATTAGAATATTTTTTTCATTTAGCTTCTTCTTCTTTCTTCAGGAAGATAGAAGAGTTTATTTAGATTGTAATAAAAATGGAAATTAAAATGGAATATAGAGTAGTCCAAGAGATTTTTTAAGGTGCCACCTCAAAGAAATATAACAGCTAAATATATTCATATCAGCTAAATAAATTCATATCTAATGCTCAGTGATAGAGTTTTACATAAGTAAGAGGTACAGGTTCAAATCCTGCCACGTCCAAATTTTTATACGTTTCTAAATATGTTTTATTTCTTGTCTTATTGTCTTGTGAGATTAAAAAACGTCACTGTTTGTTAATCATTTCAAACACTGATATAATTTGGCTAAATTTCAATATAAATATTATAACATGACTTTTTTATATATTTATCTAAGTAAGCAATAATTTTAGTGCATGATTTCAATTACATCGTGCCACGGCTGGAAAATTACCACCATTGAGGGAATAGGCAATCGATGGAAAGGCTATCATCCCCTCCAGAAGGCGCTTGCTGAGAATAATGGATCTCAATGTGGATATTGCAGTCCTGCTTTTGTTATGTCTATGTATAGGTTTGTCAATTATATTATGTGTGAAATATATATAGATATAAATATAATAGATTTCATTATTTTATTAACACACTACGGACATAAGTATGGTCATTATAAAAAAATATTGTTCGTTTTAATAAATTACATTTTGTGGTTTTTAACAATTTCAGTACTTAAAACTGAGGCTTATAAGATAGAAAAAATATCCTTTATTCATATAGACTTTTGCAAGCACTTTTAAATTGTCGAATGAACATACAACTACCAACGGTTTGAAAGGTAATTCTGCTGAGAAGAACCGGCGAGAAACCCTACATTTGCAATTTTGCTATTTAATACAGTGGTACTCAAGTGGTACCAAGCTCAAATCATATCACTTGTACACATTTTTATCTTTTAAATATTATTCTACAAAGTTTTACATATTTACTTATTTATATTGTTTTAAAAGTGTCTTTAAATTTTTGCAATGGCAAATCTAACATAGGTTGTGGAATGATATTATACATCCATATACATATACTCAGCCCGATAAAAGACTTATTTACTTTTGGAGTCGAAAACTTGATGTTACAAGCTTTTGTTTATTTCTCGTTCCTATCGTATCTGATTTTATTATAACACTGGAAATGTTGTCAGACAAACAAAATATTATAATATATAGACTGCGAAGCAACTGTAAGTATACGTATGTGTTCAAAAATATCTCGTAAAGAATCTCGAGCTCTAACAATATAAATTGATCTCACGGCTCTTTTTTGAAGGATAAATATTGAATTCATGCCTGCGGCATTGCCCCGTCGTAGCATTCCATACGATAAAATACTATGAAAATAGCTAAAATAAATAAGATATTATTAATATCAGTTATTTGCCCTATATTTTTAATTGTGAACGCGGATGTTTCGAGGTGGGCATTCCACCTGAAGCTTATAATCAATGCATATACCAAAGAAATTTGTGACGTCTGTGATGTTGAGAGTTTATCATTTAATTGTTAGACATAGTCTGCATTCTTACTTAGGTACAGTAAATTCAATACATTTAGTTCTTTTGGCATCGAGTATAAAATTATTAACGTCTAACCAAAAAAAAATCGTGACAACATACTATATACACTTCTTCATAGTTTATTTAGTTTTTGGCAAATATAAATATTAAAGAGATATCATCTGCGAACAGATCAATATCACCTAACTTCTTATCTACCCCTGGTATTATTGTTAATGCATAAAAAGCAAAAATAGATGGAAAATGGATAGAGAACTAAGTGTCTCCCCTTTCCTATATGTATACCCTAAGAGAGACCATTTTCTGTGAAATAGTTGCTTTTAAATATATGTTTAATTGTAAGGAAAATTCCAAATTGTCTTAATCTTTCAGCCTATTAAAAAGTCAAAAAAAATTGACATTGCTGGACGTCGAAAGAAATTTATCCAGTAATATCTGTCGATGTACAGGTTACCGACCAATCCTGGATGCGTTTAAAAAAATTGTAAGTGATGAGCCTAGATCAGAAGTATTTGATATTGAAGACATACCACTGTGTGATAATACTAGCAATATTTGCTCACAAAATGTATGTGAAGACAGTGACTGGTGTATTGTTACTAATGAGAATCTTGAAAAGAAAATTTTTCATATTGAACTAAAAGATGGTCGGCAGTGGTATAAACCTAATAGTATAGTAGAAATATATGAGATTTTTAAAAGGAATAGTGAAGATTCATATATGCTCGTTGCTGGTAACACAGGAAAAGGTAATGTTGGACCTTTATGTCATAATATTATGTATTGTCGTTAATTTTATATTTTCAATAAAGTCCTAATTTCTATTTAATTGTATCAGGTGTTCGGCATATCCAAGAGTATGCCCAAATTTTAATTGATATCAGTACTATACCTGAGTTAAAAGGACATGTTTTTGATCAAAATTTAACAATTGGTGCCGGCACAACACTAACAGAATTAATAAAAATTTTAAAAGATGTATCTGATACAGAGTATTTTGACTATGTGAAAGTCATAGTAGACCATTTGCAGCTCGTGGCCCATGTCGCTGTTAGAAATGTAAGTAATTACTTATTTCTTTACTTCACCCCGAAAAAAAAACATAATAGTATTATTGATTTAGAGTCTACAATAACATTCCGGTTAAATTGTCAACTGACTTATACGCCTCGTTAGTATGATCTTCATGGTATAGCTCAAAACAAAGCAAAGTGTTAAAAAGTTATATGCATATAAAATTTATATGAATGTCTGTGATTATTATAGCTTGGAACGATAGCTGGTAATCTAATGTTGAAACATATGTACCGTGACTTTCCATCGGATATATGTCTTCTCTTACAAGCAATAGGCGGTGAAGTCACTTTGGGTAAGAATTTGAGCTTTATTTATGAAAAAGTGGAAATGGTAGTTGGTTCAGTGTTGGAAGTTGCAAAATAATACATACATTGTATATTATTTTTATACTTCTACTCAATAAAAATTTTGTTTTAGTATCCGCCCCTGGTATTATTAAAAGACTAACTATGGAAAATTTTCTGAAAGAGAACATGAAAGGAAAAGTTATAAAAAATATATTATTACCACCGTTTAGTAATCAAAATAAATTAGTCACGTTTAAGGTATTATTAAGCATTATATTGTTTTTTGATAAGTAATCGTTTAAAAGGAAACATAAATGAAAAATACTATTTACGTATTTAAAAATATAAAGAATACAGCACGTTAGACAAAATTAATATGAAATATATTTTTTGTAAATTCAAGGAGAACTTAGCGTCATGACTCTGAGGTCTTACGTCATGTCATGACTATAAGCTCCGTTCTGCAGTTACCGCCCGAAATCGAGACATTGCTTGTTGAGCAGCGAAGCTCAATTCCGTGCTTCAAGCCAGGTACCAGAGCGGAGAAATAAAAATATCTTTTCTCCGAGTTAAAATTGTGTCCACAACCAATCGACTTGATAGTCCCACTACGCCGCAATGGCCTCAAATTAAATGAACTTCAGAATTATATATTTTTTGTTTCATGTTCAAACTTTAAAGTTCAAGTCATACTTTAAATTTCCAGATATCTGCACGACAAAGAAACGCACATGCACATGTCAATGCTGCATTTTGCTATAAACTAGAACCTAATAATACAGTTACTAAAGCCCGAATTGTATACGGTGGATTATCATCAAACTTTACACGTGCCCCAAATACTGAAACAATTTTAGAAGGGAAAGTGCTATTTTGCAATAAGACTTTAAAAACTGCAATAACAGTACTGTCGAAAGAAGTGATTGTAGATGAAAATCTAACAGAGCCATCCGTACGATATAGGAGGCAGCTAGCTCTAGGGCTGTTTTATAAGGTAATTTTTGTATGTTTTGACTCATATGTTATAATGCTAACATTACACATCACGTGTCTTCATAATGTTAAATAGTGCTTAAATTCAAATCAATTTGAGCAGCATAAAATTACTAGCCACCACCGCTGGCTAAAATAAAGAACTATGTTTTTTGCTACTAGCTTCACCGTATATATTATAACAAGAAACATAATTATTTAGAAAATAGAAATAATACCATTAGTTAAATTTTACAGGGCCTTTTGCAACTTTGCCCAAAAGGCAAGCTAAATATAAAATACAAATCTGGTGCTATTAAGTTTGCAGAAAGTCGCCCAGTATCCAAAAGCTCGCAAAATTTTGTAACTGATCCTTCAGTGTGGCCACTAAATCAGCCAGTAACGAAGATAGAAGCTTATGTAAGTTTTAATGATTCAACTTGTGCATCATAGGTGCTTTGAAATAAGTTGTTCTTTTCGTATCTTTGAGTTAAAAAGTAGCTATGAAATGTAATAAAGCCAATTCTAAGATATACACACCACCGTTTCATAATAAAATAAATATAGTATACATAAAGTATTTCTAGATACAATGTGCAGGTGAAGCTGTATATACAGAAGATATACCTGCGATACCTAAACAAGTATTTGCAACATTTGTTCTCGCCACTGTTGGAATAGGAACTATAGAGTCCATAGACCATTCAAAAGCATTGGTAAGCAATATTTTTTCAGCTTTACGCTTTATCCGGCATAGCAGGATAGACAAAGAAATTTGTCATGACATGTCGTACAAAGGTAGAACTCATCACTGCGCCTTGTTTTACCAGAGCAGAAAAATGAAACTAATGAAAACTCTACAAATACATCCAGGAACGCCCCTCAATATTGTAACTTAAATTTTCAAATAAAATATTTTAATTCAAAATTTATGTACATTTTAAATTGGTAATATTTATATATTTCATTATATTTTGTTTATTACACATTATTGTCCCGTTATAAATTGCCCTCAACCGCTTCCACAGGTTGGCTGGTAGGAATCTCTTTTAGAGATAAGTCCACCGCTGCTAACTTCATTTCTGTAGTGTTATTTAATTGTATGTTTCTCAAGTGCAATGAAGAGTTTATATGAAAACAATTTAAATAAAAGATCGTTTAAGTGGAAATCAAACCCGCGACGATGATAATTTATGAAAATTAATCTATTGCAGGCACAACCAGGAGTCTTAGCATTTTACTCCGCAAAAGACATTCCGGGTATTAATTCATTCACACCACCGGAGGTTTCTAATAATTCCGCAAATGAAGAAATTCTGTGCAGTGGTGAAGTTCATTATTTTAATCAACCTTTAGGAATTATTGTAGCTGAAACATATCAAATAGCAAACAAAGCTGCATTGCTTGTTAAGGTAGCATATCGTAATGTAAGCAAGCCGGATATTGATATAAGAATAAATAAGAATAATGCACAAAAAACTACTTTGTTTAAGTCTATAAATGCTACTAGCCGGGGAAAAGATATTGCAAAAAATATCAAAGGAGTAGAGAATATTTTTGGCCAATATCATTTTTGTTTGGAGAATATAGCTTGCGTAGCTTGTCTGACAGATGACGGACTTACAGTGAATCCTACGTCACAGTATATCGACGCAGATCAATTAATGATATCAAGATGTTTAGACATTGAACAAAATAGGTATTATACTCTTACTTTCCCTGCCTTAAGAATCATCGACACTATGTTATCAAAGTCAACCGAGATTTCACTCTGCTTCTACTTAACAAACAGATTTTGGGTAAAGCCTCTTAAGCACGTTCTTCTTTATTCCGGATTTGATTAATACTCTGTAGACAAAAAAATCATGAAGATTTTATACCGGGGGAAATTTTTCGCCCTTTTTTTACTGTGATCATACGCAGAGAAAATATTTGATCCGTTTGATAAAACTGATGCTTCTTTAGGATTTTTCTTATAATCGTACAGAAATAAGACGAATTACCACAATGAAAACTGCCCGAATTCAAAACAATATCGTTTTAGTCGTTTTCTCAAATGGAATTTGAATATTTTAATGATTTTTTTAATTATTTTTCTAGTGTTGATGTAACAGCGCTTAGAGTCGGTGCAAGTTATGGCTCAAAAATATCCAGACAGGCTTTAGTTAGTACAGCTTGTTGTATTGCTGCATATAAATTGAAAAGACCGTGCAGATTTCTCTTGCCATTCAGAACTCAAACTCGAGCTATAGGAAAACGAATGCCTTCTTCGACAAATTATGAAGTAAGTTAAATCATCTAATAATAAGTTTTTGTTTTGTATCAGATATTGACTATATGTTGCAAAAGATTTCAATTTTTCGTTATCTAAACGTATCCAAGACAAATTTAAAATCGACTAATTGTTTCAGATTGGTGTTAATGAAAAGGGTATCATTCAATTTCTTAATTACGACATCTACGACGATAATGGCTATATTGTAAACGAACTTTTAGTAGGTCTAACAGTTGATTCTTATCATAATTGCTACAAAAAAGACAATTGGAATTTCCGCTGCTTTAATACCCTTACTGATACTGCATCAAATACTTGGTTTCGATCCCCAGGTATTAATCATATCATATATGTCTAAAATGTATATAGTAATAATATATAGTCATTTAAATTTATATTGATATTTTTAGGAACCTTAGAAACTATTAATTTTACTGAAGTGATGATGGAGAGGATATCATACGAATTAGGTATTGATTCTTTAGATGTCCGTTTAAATAATATAGATGAAGAATATTTCCCAGATATTATCGAGATGATAGATACAATCAAAATTAACTCTAACTATACAAAAAGAAAAGAAAATGTTGAAAAATATAACTTAAATAATCGCTGGAAGAAACGTGGTTTAAAATTTTCTCTTATGAAATGGCAGAGTGTTGTACCATTTCAATTAAACATTATGCTATCAGTTTACCACGGCGATGGTACAGTTGCAATAACTCATGGTGGTGTTGAAATAGGGCAAGGAATAAATACAAAGGCGATACAAGTGTGTGCATACTTTCTGAACATACCTCTGAGTAAAATTAAGATTAAAGCTAGCAACACTGTGGTAAATGCCAATAATTCTCATACGGCTGCAAGTTTAACTTCTCAATATGTAGCTTTAGGTGTACAAAGAAGCTGTGAGCAACTTCTTCAAAGACTAGCACCTCTCAAGGTAGAAATGGGAAATCCGACGTGGGAGCAACTTATTGCAAAAGCTTACGAGCTTGATATGAATTTGCAAGCAAATGGAGATATTGGGGCCAAAGATCTTTTTAAATATAACGTTTACGGAGTCACTTTGGCTGAAGTAGAAATTGATGTATTAACAGGAGAGTGGCAATTGCGTCAAGTTGATTTGATAGAAGATGTTGGAAAGAGTGTTAATCCAGCAATCGATATTGGACAAGTAAATACATAAGTTATTATTATTTTAACACTACATTCTATTTGTCTATTATAAAAATGCAAAATCTCTTTGACTACCCATGCTATGCGGGGATAAGTGTGAAGCTGTAAGAATAGTGTAAGCTTAAGTACTGTTAGGTACATGGTTATTTAGTCATTCAGATATTTAGTTTTTAAGGCATTTATTAACATTGGATTTCATCACAATAATAGTAAGGTAATATTACTTTACAGCATTCAAAAATATTATGTATTTTTTATAAGTGATTGTAAATATTTCAAATAATTTATATATTTAGTACAAAATAGTATATTTTATATTCTTTGAACATAAAAACATAATAATATATAATGCATTAACAAAGTATTTTTAGAATATTATCATATGAAAATTTGACAATTTATTTAATGAAACCTACCTTTGTTGACAGACAAATAAATGGTAAAGTATTATGTGCAATACCCATTTTATAATTTTATAAAACGAAATTGGTTAAATTGTGTATTAAATTGAATCCTTATGAAAGTACCTAGTTTATTATAATACGTCAGTGCTGTTAGAATAAAAATGTTGTCTTATTACAGTGTAATTACTTTGACTAGTATACATTAGTTTTTTAAGTTAATAACTTTTTATTATGGCAATTATATCTTTAGGAATAAATTGAGTATGTTCATTTTTAATTTTTAAGCTCGTCTATATCAATTTTCCTTAATATCGGTAGAATATTTCAGTCTTGATAGAGTCACAGAGAGCAATCAGAGCTACTTATATTACAGCTTTCCGCTTTTTCCCGTAGGTTAGAACCTGGTATCAATACACTCCCTTTTTTGCTTTCTGGCAGAATCCGAAACATTGCGTATTGATTGGCGGAAGTCAACACCGCGCTTTGTCTTAGATACCAGAGCAGAGAAATGAAAATATTTTTAACATAATCATTTCTCCAAGTGGGCATCAAACCCATAACCAATCACATTTATACTCAGACGCTGTGTCACTGGCCTCAGGCCTCTGGATGGAGCAACTATATTATAAAGTGATATATTCTATCATTTTAGCTAGAAGGAGCATTCATACAAGGTATGGGCTATCAAACAATGGAGGAACTAAAATACAATCCGGACACAGGAGAACTATTAACGGACAGGACATGGAACTACTTTGTGCCGCTAGCAACTGACATACCGACGATATTTAACGTGTATTTTCGCAAAAAGTCTTATAGTTGTGATGCTATTCTAGGATCAAAAGGTAATTTACGTGTAATTTGTTATGATTTAATATTTAACAAAATAATAACCGTCATGGCGCAGTGTGACAGCGTTTTACTGTATGAGAGATGTCATGGTGTCGGTTCAAATACAAGTGAGGTAAGAGGTGTTGAGTTCCATCTCAAATTTTCATAGCTCAGGTTATCTATGCCCAAGGTAGGCTATGCGAAAAGAAACTAATACCTAAATTATAGGTTTCTTTCTGCTATACGTAAACGTTTTACTAAATATATACATGTTTTACAACTGTTTTTAGCATGTTCAGAGCCAGCAACGTGTATGGCAGTGGTGGTGCCACTAGCGATGAGACAAGCGATAGTGTCTGCTAGAAGTGAATGTGGGTTACCTGCGGACCAGTGGTTTCAAATAGGTGAATTATTAAAAAATAAAATTATTTAAAAAACGGATTAATTGCGTGTATTCGTCTCCGGTGGTGTTCATGTGACCACTGCACTATTGTAAAGTGTTTACAAGGTCAAATTTTCTAAAATGTATGTTTAGTTATCAAGACGTAAGCACTAAATCCGTTTCAAATCCTTCCACTTTCACTTATCTCTAAAGTTTTAATTATATAAATATATCATTTTTATATTGAATTAACTAGAGTTAAATATCTTAACGAAGCTTAACTTCAGGCAAGGGCTATAATCATTTTAAATTATTTTAAAAATAATCGTGTTGATGGTAAAAATTAAAGTTTTACAACTGGCACTTATCGTATTTCAGATGGACCTCACACAGTTGAAAAAATCTGTTTGGCCTGCGAGACAACTTTGGATGATTTTAAGCTTTACTAATAGCATATTTTACTTAAAGTCATTCCATGTTTTTTATAAAAATAAAGGTACTTTATACTATATAAAATATTTGACACATATTTGATTATACCAGGTCTCCTATCTTTTATTTTCCTACTTTACCTCTGATCATTTGCAGCAACAGATTTGGTATTAAACATTGGGGTACAGAAATTTCAAAGATATTTAATTATTATACATTTATTTAATTTTTTACATATGTGTATGTGCAATAAATTAAATTCAGTCCAAATTTGGCTAGGTATAGAGAGGAGCTCGGACGACAGTGGAGGTGAGCACTAGCCAGGCCTGTAAGCTACTTTCAACACTCCGCTCGAAATCAAAACAATGTAAGTTGAGTGGCAGAACTCAACGCCATCGTACTTTGTCTTAACAGAGCGGGAAAATGAAAATGGGCGTGGTAAATGAAATATGCTGAAAACATAACGTTTGACTCACTGTTCTTTTTGACTACCCCGTTTGGAATAATGAAGCTATCAAAAAATAAAATAACCTAGAGCCCAGCTAAAGAAATGTTTTATTATGGATTTGTATAACAGTAATAAAAATTATAACTTTTGTCGGGAAATAAAATTAGTTATTTTAAAAAAATTGTACGGCTTAAAAACTGTGACTTCGATGTCCACTTGGGGGATCAGAATTATCAGAATAATCTGGGAAGGCCAAGATTGAGGCTAGGTTCACCCCACTTAACACGCAATAAATTTGATATTAAACGAAAAGCAGACCGGATTGTCCTAGTCATATTCTTTAGCCTGCACTATTACGCTAAATATACTTTACTATTTACTTTACAGCTATACGCTTATTCCCCATTACATGGTCTAACAGTCAAAGATAACCTATTGTGTCCATGAGCAACTTTTTCTGCTTGATAATATTTATTTGATCCAATTTGAACCCGTAACCACTGTACCAAAATTCTTCTAAAGCTACTGTATACAGTATTCACTATACTATATACACTATGGTCTACATATTATGTAGTTTCGGACATACGGCGTAGAGTTAATATCGTTTTGATGCTGCATCCTTTGAGAACTCAATTAAGCCTTTTAGTTTATAATACAGCTTATTAAATTATCTTCTGATCATTTAATGTTATGTTATGTTCGAGTTTTCAGATAGAGAAAGTATGTCGATATAATATGTCTTTAAAAGTAAAGAGAAAAAAACCTAAGGAGACGCAATCATTTTATTCACATTCTGTTCTTTTGACCAGCCTTATATACTTATGGTATATAGAACTCAAAATCGTACTTTGTTCCTGAAAACGATTTTATATCTAATACAGATATACCGTACTTTACCTAATACACCAAACTACCATATCTTTTACCGTATACGAGTCTTTGTCTAATAGAGATATCTTTTCCCATATAATAAAAATTGTCTGACAGAAATATATTTAAAGGACACCATGACACAATGTGACTATATTAAAACATATATTTATCTTATGTTTTTCATAATTTTCACGCATTCGTCGCATAGCTGGGTAGTCAGAGAAAACGAAGTGACAAGACACTCCATTCTCCACTTTCCGCCTGAAGTTTAGGTATTATTAAGAGTCGAAACTCAACGCCGAGCTTTGTCTTAGATACCAGAGCAGATAAATAGAAAGAGTTTAAATATAATCATTCTCCTGAGTGTGAATTTAGCGCCTGATGTCGATTTAAATTATAATTAATACCTTACCTTATACCTTACCTTTTTACATTGTCTTGCGAATATTTTCCCCATTAAAAGACATAATCTTATGCTAAGTATGTGATAACACTTTAAAAATAAGAACAAAAAGATAACCTAGTAATTTTTTCGCATGTTTTTATTTTCAAACTTTTAGATATTATATTTTAATGTATTATATAATATGCGTGACGAAAAGTTATTGCAACTCATTGTCTTACACGACTAAGGATCGAAACAAATAAAATATATACATTCCCATAAATCAGAATCATACTCATTACCATAAATTAGGTATTACAGATTTGTTTTTTCATTTACACGTTTTTTCATTAGTAAATACTAAATAGAGAGAAAAAACACACATGAAGTTCATATAAATCAAGACATATACAGAATGTCGATGAAATCAATCCTTTTAATGAAAACACAGTTTTAAGTAATCCTTATACATGCAACACACTTATAAAATAAGCAATTGTACTAAAAATAAAAAAGTAAATATTTCGAACAAAATAAATAATCAAAAAAACACTAAAATCCCGCTGCGTTCAAATTTTTATACGTTTTCTAAATATGTCTTTTTCAATTTCCTTAGTGTGGGAATAACACTTTAAAAAACCGTCAGAGCGGCCTCATCGCCCACCATCTCATTGAAGAAATCGAGTGGTGGGTAATGACGGCGATTGACATTCAGGCAACGCTTGTTTTGGTTTGATACAAAATCACAATTATAACTTTGTCCATTTATTGATGGCACTGATACATTAAATTTATAACTGTTCGATATGTTGCCTTGTTTCTGAATACATAAATTAATATGCATCACGTTTTGCCTTAACTGACAACAAAATACCTTTACGCAGCATTTATTTTATTTTATTCAAACTTCGTGTAGTAGTTTGTCGCAATAATTAATAAGAAATAAACAGTTGTCCGATTTCGTACAAGTTAATACAAATCCCTTAATACTAACTCACAAAGCACTAAACGATAATAGCACAAAAATCAAATACAATTGTAGGTAACGACTTCTTCTGTTACAACTTACTTGTGCACATTTCTATTGAAATATTCCTTATAATTTCTATAATAATTGTAAGCGTAATTATAATTTCGATGCAACCACTAAAAATAAAACAAACAATAAACTGAAGTTATTTCACAACGTTAATATTTCTGCTCATGATTTTTTTAATGTCTAAATAAGCTTGTTACTAATGTAAACAATTATTATTCATACTTATTTCACTGATATTTTTTAAATTAAGCCGTCAATAAATAAGTTTATTATTTCAAAATGTAACATGGCGGCGAGTGTCACTCAAGTATGTCATCCGACACTCCGACAGCCTTGTCTTTCGCGCCAACTACACGGCAAACGAAAATGATATGTTTTGCAATGCGTGCAGAACAGATTGCAGCAAATTATAATTTTAAAAATTATAATTTAAATTGGTTTTTTTTTTATTTAAACTAAAAAAATTTGCATTATTTTAAATTAAATAATAAATGTAAGATTATACATATTTTCTAAATAATTATCGTACGTCGTCTTCGGAGTTACTGAGTGATTATTAAACTCTATTCTCCTATTTTTTTTTGTTACAAAAATAGTAAATGAATGTACATAATAAATAACAAAAGTATTGTAAATAATTATAAAATTAATCCATGCATAGTCTTGATAAGACTACGCATAGACGTTAAAATATAACAGTTTTTTCTAATTATCTGTGTAAATAGTATTTAGATACTTAAAGTCATACTGACAAAGGTCAAAATATGCAACTAAGTTTTTTTTGTTAGATTTTTATTTAGTTGGTAAGTTTTATTGTTATCACTGTTTGAAGTGATTTGGATATTGGGTAGTACGTGATGTGCAGGAGTTGTGCTTGTGATTATTGAGTAAATTTTAAATAAATGACACCATTGCCGTGTTATTGCCGTATGTGCCAAGCCGATTGGACAAGATTTGAAAGTGTTGAGCTTTTGTAAAAAAAATATAATTATGATAAAAGTATTAACAGTTGTAAAGTGCGTCGTTGAAGACGAGAACTTAGAGCATGTAAATATTTATCAAGAAAACAAGATAACATAAATTTGTCCTAAAATTACGGTTTTAAAATGCTTTTTATTATCGTATCGTTTATTACTCATGTTAACGTGGATTAAGTTATTGTGGTTGTAAAAAATCAGATTCATGCGTAAAAGGGAAAGAGATACAATTGAGATATTATGTTTTTGTGAATGAAAGATGGCAGATCTGCAACGTTTAATAGTAATGTAGTAGTACTAGATATTTACGTCATTGGTGTTTAATAATATCTACGTCATGAGTAACACAGTATAGGTGAAAATCGTTAAGTCGAAATAATTATCCTGCGCCTAAACTACTGATGAGAGAGAGATTTGTCTCCCTTTTTGTATACACCCTAGAAATATTTAACCCTAATTGTAGTACGTCTTAACGGAACTACATCAAATACTCTTTAGCATTCCGTTTTTAAATTCGGCATATTAAATCAAAGTGTAACTGTAAACAATTCCTAAGTAATTATTTCCTACAATTTCAAAAGTGTGCGAATAACACTTTAAAAAATGTTAAAAAAAACATTCTGTATTTCTTAAAAATCAACAAATTTGCAATCGTTCACTAAAGTTAATACTAATTCTTTGGACAAAACACGTATACATATTTGTATTTGTTTTAGCCGTAGCTTAATTCTGATAGAACTTGCCTTAGAGATAAAAATAACTGATTCGAAATTCAAAAGAAACATTTTCTTTATTTTTAATTATAACAGTATTTTAGCCAGACTAAGTATACATATGATAAACATGTAACTAATCGCTGTCTGTATATGGAAGATATGAATACATATATATAATTGATTAAATTATTGGTAGGAGAAAATCTCAGTATCAGCCTCAGTATCATTAAAAAGCTTAAAGCTCTTTATTAATTTATAAGAACGTCATTAAAAATTATATATTGGAAAGTAGAAATTTAATATCACGGATGGTAGAGGGGAAATTTACTCGATGCATTTCTGCGGCCTCGTGTACTTTGCTACGATGTTCCTGTAAATTAAGTATGAAAAATAATTAATAGTTTATTACATTAGAGTATTTCTTCATTCTCCTGGCCGTCATGGGATGGACATCAGGTTTGTGCTATTATAATAATGTATTTTCATCGGGTCGAAATACTTGAAACAATTTTTTTGAAAAATTGTACTGTAGGATGTGGGTAGGCAGGATAGCTGGACGTCGTATCAATTAATTCAGATGAAACCAATAAAAGCGTGTTGGTATGAAATAATAAGTTAAATTTATTATTTTTTACCTTCACACAGGCTTATATTTTCTTGTGTATTTAATTTATTTTTATTTTTATGTATTTATATATTTTATTTTATCAAACCATAGTATTAGGAAATTGAGATAATTAAGTAAGAGATAACTAATTTTACTTCATTTAATCTAAAACCAAAGTAGGTACTTACCATGTTTGTAGTTATTACATAAAATTAAACACAAATTTAGTTAACAATGCCCATAAATAAACATTAGGTACATTTCACTATTGTACAACATACCTTTTATATTAAAAATACACATAAAACATTTAAATAGCATTACAAATAACAAACATTTCTACAGCATCACGTCCACAGAAACTCCGAAAACCTGACGTTCCGACTGGTATAAGAATGGCGTCTCTACTCGTATGGTGTCTCGTCCATTTTTACGGCATTCATTTTTTTTTAAAGTTTACATAAAAGACTAAACTGAAATATTGACGTGATAAATATATTATACTGTCTCCAAAATAAGAAAAATGGCTTATCAAAAAAAAATCTTACCTTAAAATATATCGTATTTATAACAAAATTACTAATTTAACTCAACACATACTGGAAGTACTTATCCATAATCAGAAAGTAACCAACGCTGAATAATCAACTAATTCGACCATTTCATCCATCGCTCTCCGGAGGCTCTCTGTAGGCGCCCTAATTGATATTGAACCGCAGTCCGTCATCTATCGCTTTTGTGAACCTTATGTATACTGAAATAGAGTGTGTTCCCTTAGTAAAGCTTTTGTTTTACATTACTGCACAATTTTCGTTACATGAAATAGCTGTAAATCCTAACAACATGGACTTCTGTATCTTATAATGATTTTCAGTAACTAATATTGAATTAAATTCATAAAACAAAACAAGACATGAAAAGGAAAGAAATAAAAAATAAACAATTTGTTAAGATAAGTGCAATTTAACTAATTCCCTACAAAATCAAATATTTTAAAAGTGTTTTTCTCACAATTAGAATATGAAAAACATTTTAAGAAAACGTATAAAAATTTTAACGAAGCGAGATTCGAACCCACGCCTCTTGGACGGCTTACCGGCCAGGGCGCTGGGATGGTTTCTTGGTGCTATTTCTCATAGATAAGTCTACATCGTAACCACACGAGGCGGCAAAAATAGATCGAGTAAATTCTCATTTACTTCTTACTCTTATACAGAATTAATAACGGAACAGTAATAAAGGGACGTTTTTGTTTTAAACAGACTTAGCAAGATTTTTTTAAATATGTTTATTAATCTATATAAAATCTATAAATCTATGTAACAATTAAAAAACATATTTAGAAAACGTATAAAAAATTGAACGCAGCGGGATTCGAATCTGCTTCGTCAAAATTCTTGTACGGTTTATTACAAATTATTTTTTTTTTGTTGTTAGCATCTCTGTAGAACTGTGTAGAACGCGTAGCTTAACGGTCAGTGAACTTGGACGGTCTCCGAGAAGCCCGGGATCGAATTCCGTTACGTTAAATTTTTATACTTTTTCCAAATATGTTTTTTCAATTTCCTAAGTATGTAAATAACACTTTAAAAATGTTAGAATTTACATAACAATTGTTTTTATATAACAAAAGAACGTTAATTAGTATTTAACTTTCATTAAATTACCAAAATTTTATTTCAGCCAAGTGTCAAAACACTTCGTTTTCTACTTTCAGCCTGATATCGAGACATTGCGTTTTGACTAGTAGAACTCAATGTTAAGCTGTGTGTTAAGTACCTGAAACAAAAATAACTTAAATACAATGATTGCATAATTTAATGTTTATTAAATGCCAATTGATATCTGTGGGTATGATTATAAGTGTTCCAAATCACATGACCTATTATAAGTTATTTTCGTGTTATCCACTTTATAATACTCGTGGTACCTAATATTATAATATTTCACTTTGAGGGAATGTGTAAAAGCTTTCAAAGTGACTAGCACATTGTATAGCGAGGCGTGCATGATGTTACACTCCGCGTGTTCAAGCGCTGCTTAGAGCCAGGCAGAAATCTTATACGTTATAACTTTAAAATTGTTTTTTTTTTTGAGGAAGACATTTAATGCTATAGCAAAGTTGAGGAAGATCTGAATGTACACAATAGTTATAGGTTCATTCCTAGTTATGGTAAGAAGTCTATATTTTTGACGGCGAAACTCCAGCGCCGCACTTTTGTCTTGTTTCAAGAGTGGAGAAATGAAAATATCTCGAACTGCGGCGGAAAGTGGAGTGACTTGGCACTAGGTTCTCCCTGACTACCCTGATATGCGGGAAAAAGTGTGTAGCTGAAAATAAATATAATTATTTCCCCGATTAGGATCGAACCTCCAAATCCCACAATGGCCTTAAACTATGGATACATTCTTATATTTTAACTATTTTTCTTTATTTAAGTATATACTTAAATAAAGCATGATAACTGCTAGCTCTACCATTAATTTTACTCCATATAATATTTAAAAATGTCGCACAGTGGCATCACTTGACCGTAGCTTTTATCAGCTATTTCAAAAGGGGTATTTACAGTTTTTTTTTTTTGTTAATTTACTTAAATGACTAGGCTAAGACCAAATATATGAGGTAAGTAATGCACGATAAGTTGTTTGAAGCAACTAAATATAAGTTAATAAGTGTATAGATTTCGACGTAGCCGAGGTGTGAGGAGCGCGGCGGCAAAAGCGCCCAAACGGTTCAAAGGCGTGGGTTCAAATCGCTGCGTTAAATTTACATGCGTTTACTTCTAAATATAGATCCCTTATGTTGTCTTTAATTGTACGATAAAATAGCTTAAGAAAAGCAAATTTTTTAAAAGAAAAGTCTTTGCATATTTCCAGTAGTTCACTTATCTACTTAGAGATTTTGTTGCTTTAGGAATTGGTAATTTTAATAAACCTAGGAAGTGATTTAAAAAAAAAATTATATTACATGGTTATAGGATTTATAATTTTTAAATGTGTTTTACATAACTATTTATGTGTGTATTCTACTCTCTCGCCGCGCGGGGGGGAGGGTAGACGGTATCACGGCTGGGCCCTCTGGCCACGGTGGTCAAACGCCACTAATATGAGTGGGTCCCTGGGTTTTTGGGCCATTGGGCCTTCTGGGCTATTGGGCCTTCGTGATTTCAGGTATATTTGTACTGAGGATATAGGTGTCGCGGGCAGGGAGCGCTGTTCGAGACCCCTGATACTCAGGGGAAACCCAACTTTGGGAAAACCAGCGACCATGACAGCAGCTCAAGCATCTAGGGGGGGAGGACAGTAGGTCTCGAGGTAAACGTCTTCGATATGGTGGTCCACCGATTTATGCTATTTAAAGAAAATATATCTTCTTTTAAAAAACATAACTTAGTACTGGAGGCGCTAAAATTGCATCGTGTAAATTCTCATACTTCAGAGATAATGGTAAAATGATTATATCAATATTTCTATCAAGATGTACTTTAAAGATAATCATGCGTAAAATTTACGCGTAAGTTAAGACTCTCTGCAAAAATATATAAACTTTAAAAATGAAATTTTATCATATATGTATTTAAATTTATTTATTTATGCAATAATCAAAACTTAAAACATTTAACTAAATGAATACAAAATGGAAACATTTTTATTTTATCAATAGTGTTTTTTTTTATTTTTAGGCTTTATATGAAGCCTTTTTACTTATAACATATTACACAGTTCAATATGTCTTACATCTTATGTCTTATTTAATAACTGGCAACGTTGCTTTTTTTTAATTTAATACCAAATAAAGTTGATTGTTTCGTCACAATTGGTTGTGGGTTCGTCCCATTTGGAGGAATGATTATATTTAAAAGCTTGGCGGTAATTTGCACCTTTTAACACGTATATTGTTACACGAGTGTCGTGACACCTACATTATGAAAAATATGTAAGGCGCTTTTTATATTTCTTATATACCCACTTAATGTAGTTTTTTCATTATAACTATACAAACTATTTTTGATGCAAACAAAGTATGATAATGTTTTTAATGTTTTTAAAGTGTTGTTCACACACTGATAAGAAAAACGTTTATAGAAAACGTATAAATGTTTTGACGGTTTCCAAGAGGTTCTAAGAGCTGTTTCAAATCTTGCTACATTCAAATGATTATACTTTTTCTAGAAAAAAAATACTTAATTATGATAATAACGTTCCTCCTGTTCCTTGATAACTTTAAAAGTTTACTAAATGCAAAAGTATTTACTAGTTTTTTACAAAAAAATATGCAATATATTTGAACACCCATACATAAATCTCCACATAATACACATTCAATAAGCTGTATTATAAAATGAAAGACACTGACTCGATTGATTTCCCAAAGGACGCGGCGTCAATACGATATTAAAACTAACGCTCCTATACAGTTGTGGTATTAAAGGTATTTTTTATTAAAGCAGTATTTACGGCTAGACTAAGTATATTGAAATTAACTGTTAAATTCGAACTACGTAACTGCAAGTTAAACTGAAAACTGTAAATTTTAGGTGTGGTTTTTACAGTAAATTAATATTTATAAGATTTGCAGTACACGACGTACGATTGCACTTCTAGTATCGATTTAACCAAAGGAAAGAATTTTCCTTTCTTAAAAATTATAGAGTTCAAATAACAATTGAACAAAACTATTCTACAATTTCAATTAGAAATCTAGAGCAATAACAGCGAGTCTTTTAATTGATTTAAAGCTTTAAAAAGCAAAAAGAAACAATTGCTTTTAGCATATCGATTTTCATTGAAACATTCTAGAATTCAAGTTTCTTGTTATATACGGTCAAATAGTAATCTATATATTATTATATATAACAAAAGGTAGAAATATCAATTCTGTACTTTAAGTACATGTACATGAAGTACAGAATAGATTTTTCTACCTTTTGTAATTGTTGTTTTTGTGTATTTAAATTTTTTCTAATTTGACATGAAACATTAAAAATTTATAGCATAAAATAAATGTAATTAAGATACCTATTAAAAATTTTGTTGTAAATCATCATCATGATCATATATTAGAAGAATACAGAAATATTATATTTAAAAAAAAAGTCTTTTAGTCTTTAGTAGTAAAAGTATTTTAGTATTACCAGAAACAAGTCAGTGCCGTGTCTTTTAAGAATTTAAAATATATTGATATAGTCTCAGCCTTATACTGCTGTCTTCTATCTTTCAATTTAATATGAGAAATGTTGCTTTCAACATTATCTTACGAACTTAACATACATGTACAAAATCAAAAGGTGATTGTAACAAATAACTTACAGATAAGACCAATAGCACCAAGAAAACATCACAGCGCCCTGACTGCTAAGCCACACGCCCAAGAGGCACGGCTTCAAATCTCGCTTCGTTCAATTCTTTATACATTTTCTAAAAATATTTTTCGTATTCTAATTGTGAGAATTACAATTTTAAAATATTATTTTCTATTGATTGATTATCTATTGAATTTATTAAATTCCACTTCTCTTAACAAATTGGTTATTTTTCGTATATAGCTTACTACACTCCTTTTTATGTCCTGTTTTATGGTTTTAATTCAACATTAGTTACTGAAAATCAGATCATTACAAGATACAGTAGTTCATGTTGTAAGGATTTACAGTTATTTTAAGTAACGAAAATTTTACATTAATATAAAACGAAAGCTTTACTAATAGACCACATTTTATTAGTATACATATGGTTCACAAGAGCGGTAGATGACGGACAACGGTTCAATATCAATTAAGACGCCTACAGAGATCTTCCGGAGAGTGATGGACGAAATGGTCAAATTAGTTGCTTACTCTTTGTTGGTTACTTTCTGAGTATAGATAAGTACTTCCGCAATGTGCTATGTTGTAAGTATATGTAATTTATTCAATTTAATTCTAGTAAACCCGTTGACAAACAAAACGCGCGTTGCATTAGCAACGTGTATGTCTCAGTTTACACAAAAATTTCAATTTTATGCGTTGCTAATGGTATTCCCAGCAAAGTGTCTTTCTCCATTAAGTTTCCTATAACTACCCTGCTATGTGAAAAAGGTGTGAAATAAAAAAAAATGACATCCAATAATTTTTTTAATTTTTTATTATTTATGAAAATAATCTTTAATACTTATTTGAGAGAAACTTAAAAAACTTAAACTTGTTCACTCAAATAATGCCTAGGTCGCTATCAAAAAGCGTATTAAAGAAATAGCTATAGCATATTTATATCTTATTTAGTATATCTAACCCCTTACTATAGAATCAATGTTGAAACTGAAATGTAAACTATAAGTAACGCGGCGTCCAGAGCCAACCGCATCTAAAATCGCTAATGGCTTGCGGGTAGGGTGTTCAATTCCCTTTAAGGTTTATTGACGCCGTATTGTAATAACTTTATAATTGCATACAACGTAGCCTAAATTTACAATTTAATTAAGATTTTTTTTTTCTGTTTTTAATAAGTGTTTTTCGTTTAAAGCAACTGAATAATATGTTATAAGCCAAGCCATAATATGCTATGAGCCAAGAACTTACATAATGCAATGTAAGTTCTTGGCTCTCTCTGGCTACCCCACTCATAAAGCGTTAAGCTGAAAAAAATACTGAATGGTTTTTATGTTATTTGAGTATTAAACATATATTTAGAAAGAAATTAAAAAATTGAGCACAGCGGGATTTGGACCCACGCCTCTTGAAAACCGTTCAATAGCTGTGACCGCTGCTAAGCCATGCGTTCAATTCCATCCCGCATTCATATCCCGCTGCATCCGCCAAGAACGCATGGTTTAGCGGTATTGAACGGTTTTCAAGAAGCACGGGGTTCAAAACCCGCTGTGTTAAAATTTTTATACGTTTTCTAAATATATGTTCTTCAATAACCTAAACGTGTAAATAACACTTTAAAAAACAAAGATAATGTTAAAAATATTTGTGTGTTGTTCTTAAATAAATATAAAAAGCATTTTGAAACATTTAAAATATTTTAAATTAAATATATATTGTCGCTCTATAAATGGTCATTCTTAGTAACTTATATATCAATATTTAAAAAAAAAACTGGCGATGCCGTTTTAAGAAAATTTCACTGACAGAGATGCGTGAAATTTGACATAGTTTAAGTTTATATTAATAAAGGAAATATTTTTCATTATATTACCTAAGAAATCGAGGCCACGATGGTGCAGTGGAACAGTTTCACTGTCAACACGATTGGTAGTGAGTTCGATTGAAATGATTTCCTTGGTGGCGGCGGTGGCAAGGCGTGTCATAAAGTTTTACCACTTAGGACGTAATACCACGCAATATTTCGAGCGGTAGTTCCAGAACGGAGAAACTAACTATTAGGCTATATCTGCCTTTCCAGATAGAACCTAATTGTATATGGGAAAAAGCTGAAAATAATCTTGTAAATGTATTGTAAGCTTAATCACTCCTATAGTAAATATTTTGTGCGAATGGATTTGTTGTGGGTTCGGTTCCCACTCAGGAAATTTTTATATTTAATATATTTTCAATTCCTCGCTCTCAGATCTACGACATAGCGTGGCGTTGAGTTCTGCCACTCAACACGCAATGTCTCTTTTTCAAGCGGAAAGTGGAGGGATTGTTTTGATACTAGATTTTCTCTGACAACCCTGCTGCAGGTAAAAGCGTGAAACTGTATAAGTAGCTAATCATATTATTTTTTTTCATATTATGAAACTATAGCCTCAGTTCCTATATACGAATCTTATTCTTGTCACAGATGAAACAATATATATTTTTATATGAATATACAATATAAAATTAAATATACCTGAATATGTACCAAGAAACATTCTCTCTTAATAAAACATAATAGAGGCTAAAATACCCTAACTACGAGTAATGTAAGACGCTATTATTTTCAAACAAACTCTACTCATACATTCTACTAACTAACTTGAAAAGTTTTAAAACATAATATTATGCTCTGATTTCATAAAATTTACTTAAACACAGCCATTCATAAGCTCAAGTAGAAACTTACCATACATTGAAATAAAGCCAGTCGTTTTCTTACGCCTTCAGTCGTAAATCTAAAAACTCAATTAGGCGTTCTAATTAACTGAAAACTTAATTCAGTAAGACTGTAAAAATACGTTCCACGGCAACAAAATATGGTGTAATTAAGAAAAAATATTAAACTGGTTTCGTATTAGCATTGCAGCGCTATATTATGCGACAAAATATATTTTATATAGTTCATAGTAAAGTAGACTGACATAGTCTAATGTATATCAAAATGCTTACGCAATTTTCCGCCCAAAATCGAGACATTGCGTGTTGAGTGGCGAAACGCAACGTCAACTACGAAATTATAATAATTTAAATATAATCATTCCTCCGAAATTGAACTCATAACCACACGCGCTTACATTCAGAAACTGTACCACTGCGCCACGATGGATATTTTTTATATTATATAGAATTTTACCACCAAATAAAACTTACCTACCTTTTATTTTTTCTTTAATATCCGGAATCCACCTTGAGTCAAGAACCAGTCTTTTGCCCGTTTCTCAGCTTTCCACCTCCTCTCCGTTACAAGCGCCCTCTACTTACCACTTACTTATCTCTTTTGGCGCCAAGTGCCTTACCAGCGCACATGTTGGTAGCGTAAATTATTCTCATTATTAAAGTGATGATGCACCAGGTAGGAATTACCTGGATTCCGGATATTGAAGAAAAAATAATAGGTAACTTTTATTTGGTGGAATATCTTGAGTTATCATCATCTTGAGTTATGTGGTAGTTACCACCTGGTGCGCTATACTGAAGGACGCTATAATGTGCATTAAATTTAAGAACTTTCGAATCCTATAAATCTATAAAATAGCAATACCAAAATCAAAAATACAACTCTTTAAAAGAAACTAATAGAAAAATAGAAATGAAATGAATCTTTATTTAATGCACAGGATCAGAATCATTAGATAAATATTCTTGATCATTACTATCATTAAAGGTTATCTTTTTGATAATAATGTCTAAAAGTGTGAAACGTTTTCCAATTACCAGTTGCAAGAACTTGATTAACCCGAACCCGGTGCTGCTTCAATACCGCTATCTTTTAAAAGGGACTTAATCCAACCACCAATAACAGTCATGGATGCACACTTTACATTACCTCTAGCTGTAATAAATGATTAATATCTTTTCTTTGATTTAATGTTACACGTAATAATTGTTTCAACAAGATTTGAATTCTAATCTGCATACTCTTTAAGTCTCCATCCAGACTGCCTATGGTTATCGGTGTCAGCCTTTGAGCAAATAGCCGGCCACAGCACAATATAGTTACTATCATCTATTCACCTATGGCTATCAATTTGTAACAATGTAAGATTGTACAATCTGCGGCCTGATACTAAAAATAAAAGAGTGGCTACATGTTTAGATACTAAAAAGATACTATATAGATCAAATATAGCATATATAGCAATAACACTTCAGGATTCCAAATAGGTGGTTTGGCGGGTTTCTCTCTTGTAACAGAAATGGCTTTCAACACTTGTTTTATAAAGAAATTAGACGCTAAGTGCGTGAAGGTTGAAATAACAAATTTATGTACTAGGATAGTTCTATAAGCAAGACTTACGTCACAGTGTACATGAGCTAAGTATCGCGCAATTTCATTACCACAAGGATATTTAAAATCTATCGAATATTTATCTCTTCTTCTTTTCTTTATAAAATATATATCTTCGCCACGCCGGCCTTTATTTATTAATTGTAGATATTCTCCAGCTTCACATGCGAATTTTCTGTTCCCATTTAATTTTCGGTTTGACCGACCAGTCAAAATATCTGGTAACCCAAAATCATCTGTGCCGCCAAATGTAGGTTCTGCACCTGTCAACAAGTTGAATCTGGGATAAAGAACTGAGGCTGGAGTGCTCTCACACCGAAATGATTGAATAGTTGAAAGAGCTTGGCTATTACGAACTCGTTTAATCGCTTCAGATTGAAAATAGGTCGGAAAGTCTGATCCGACTTGGATACTAGAGTACTTCCGCGAGTTCTAGCACACCCACCTCTATTTGCACATAGCTTCTATTTGTACAGTCTAAGACTAAGGATTGCAAAGCTTATATAATTAATTC
Source organism: Podotricha telesiphe (assembly GCA_038994665.1). Classification (NCBI taxonomy): domain Eukaryota; kingdom Metazoa; phylum Arthropoda; class Insecta; order Lepidoptera; family Nymphalidae; genus Podotricha; species Podotricha telesiphe. The sequence continues at coordinate 15,369 of JAOYRR010000132.1, read as the reverse complement.
GGAATGATAAAACATAATTCGTTTTTCTGCCAAATCAAAGCTTTAGTTCAACCCGCTAAAGTCCTTTCCAGTAAATATGATTGCGAACCATGTCTAAGCATTGCATCCTGAAAACGCTTTAAATCATCATTTATTTTTAACTCAATAAAGTAGTTAAATATTTCTTTTGTGCATCCGCTCAAATCGAATTGAATACCAATCGTCACTTTCAAAATTCTGCAATTATTCTATACATTTCGCTTGTTTTAGGATCAATTGAATCGTTTCCCAATGTTCTAGTTTCTGATAAAATTCTACTCATATCTATGGGTCGTCTTATATGAACGGACCGCGAGGTCGCGTTGTTTGGCGCCCCCGACGGAACCGCCATATGTACGTGTACGCGGATATGCGAACGCGTAGTGAGGCTATGGTTTTTAAGCAGCCGGCTCTCCGATAGGAGTGGTCCTGGATGCGTTCGAAATGTCGATGTTCAAATGTATCCTGCAGTTTACACTATCACGAGCAGATAACTGCGTTCTTCATCGACCCGCGAGCCAAGTGATCCAACGTCCAGGATAGTTTAAAAACTGAAGCTATAATGAGGAATTGAGATTGAGATTGAAAATTTACGCTACCACCATGTGCGCTGGTAAGGCACTTGGCGCCAAGAGAGATAAGTATAGGGGGCGCTATTAACGGAGAGGAAGCGAAAAGCTGGCAAACGGGCAAAATACTGGTTCTTGACTCAATATGGATTCCGGATACGATTGATACGAAATAAATAGGTATATATTCTTTACATAGCCTAGACTATGTATATTAAGCTAAGTTCAAAAATGAAAGAATAGAATAAAAATATTAAATCTTTAACTTCTATCAGTAAGAAATAAGCTGTGAAAGCAAGACGCTTAGGTGCTAGAAATTGAATGTGTTTTGAAATAACGCTTTAGAGGTAATATTTTACTCTCTTATGAATCTAATATTATAATGCTATTTTCTTTTTAGCCTTGTTTTATTTCCCCGCTCTATTAATACAAAGCGCAGCGTTGACTCAAAACGCATGCCCCGATTTTGGTTTGAAAGTGGAGACCAGAAAGTCTTAATTTGCTCGACTTCTACTGAACAAAATATATAAATATTTATCAGTTTCCGACCATCATGACGCAGGCAGGTTTATGACTGCTTGCTAAATTGTAAATAGTTAATGTAATACTTGTTGGTAATTGATATTAAATGAAATTTAATTATATGTATGTTTAAAGAAAACTTTCATTAATACATTTAATATCGGCAGTTTACTTAGCATAGTCTTAATTAAAAGCTACCACTAGGCTTGGAGTATAAATTCCATTCCAAAATTATTTGTATAATAATCCGCCTCTACTATTGTCCATTTATATGCTGTAGAAGCGCGAGGCGCGAGAGGTATAGCAGCAAAATCTCCCCATAACCTACTAAAAGATCTTGGCCTGTCTAGAACTATTAACAGCCAGTTTCTAGCATGTATTTGGAAAGCGGCATCAGTAAGACCTTAGGTCTCTGATCTCTGGTTAGGTAGAGAGGCTCGGATTGTGGAGGCCAGCGGTAATGTATTTTAAAGATATCCCTTAAGCCTACACTTGGTTCACAAGTCCCAGGCACTGCTTGAATCTCCTCTTCCTGCCACGCGATGGTCACAGTGATTCCATGAAATGCTAAGGAGTTTCTTCTCTAATAATTTGAGCATTTTCACTTTGTTTGTTATATAATAATAGAATTTAGATTTTTAATTAATAACTAAGTACTAAGCTTTCTCTTAAATCAGTTAATTAGTGATTTTGTACGAACACACCCATTATATCCGATATACTTATATCATAATTACCAATAAACTTCACTTAAAGCTAGCACATACACATTCCAGAGGACTTTCTAAAGTTATAGAAAGTTGTACAATTATCCAAACACGGTTCCTGTGGCTGTGGCATACCAATATTACATTTTGAAGTACACATGACGTTATAATTGAATAATTTAGTTAGAAATTCTAATTTGTTTTCCTCTTTTTGAATAGATTTTGCGTATTGTATTTGTACTTGGAATATAATTTTAGATTTTATCAAAAGGAAAAAACTATTGAAGTTAAAGACATACTCTTCCGTTAGTTACTCAATAAGCGACTAACGAATCCTGTGACGCTCAGTAGAATCTGCATAGGACGTAAACAGTAGAAATTTTGCAATTGAGGTTCTTTGTCTATACAAGAGTAAAAGAGAGATTAGTTAAAATTAATACTAGAACGGGAAAAACGGTGTTTTATGGTTCTCTGTCGAAATCCAATCCCAGCCATCGTGGTGCAGTGGCACAGCGTCTGACTATAAATGTGATTGATTGTGGGTTTGTTTAGCACTCGGCGGAATGATCACAAGTTAATTATTTTAACTTTTCCCCTCTTGTAAACATGATCAGTGTTGAATTCTGCCACTCAACATGCAATGTCTCCAATTTGGACAGAAAGTGGACAACGGAGTGTCTTGACATCAGATCCTCTCTCTCTCTTGACTATCCTGCTATACGGGAAAAAGCATGGTACCAAAGTAAAGAAAAAACAGTTGTGGGAGACGACTAGGCCTTCATTAAATTTTAAATGTGGATACTAGATACCGCCCAAAAGCTCTAGGTAATTTAATTATACGTTCCTATATGGATTTTTCATACGATTATAATAACTTTTATCGTTAGTATCTCTTTAGGAAGATTCTTACAAAGTTTCGTTTTAAAAAATACATATTTTTGTGTAGATGTATAAAAATTGAAACAGAAGTTGACATTTTATGTGCATTACATTATTTTTAATGGTAGGTACAATAATTCATATATGAGCAAAGTAATAAAAATAATATACGAATGAGATATATATATATATATATATATTACCTTATCAACATTTGAACTCGTAATATTCTCGCTTCTTGTTAAATTTACCAATTCGAGAGGAAATATCTGAAATACACAATACATATTATCTCAAATTTAATTAGAAGCTACGACAATAAAAGGCGATATTCATTGAAATGTATCTGTAATCTGAAATAGCAGGAACACCGTATTGTGATTTCCCTTTGGGTTCAGGACAAAGATATCCTATATATAGATTTAGTGACGTATTTGAGAATGTTGAAGTAAATAACGATCAATTTAGAGTAAATGAGCTGCCTGAGATGCTAACAACGAAAATAATTTGTAATAAGCGTATAAGAATTTTAACGTCAGTCAGTCAGAGCCCTTGGACGGTATGCAAGAGGCGCGGGTTCAAATCCCGCTGCATTTAAATTTTTATACGTTTTCTAATAATATGTTTTTGCATTAAAACAGTTAATAGGAATTAGCTATACAATCTAGCGCCCTCTATACAAAGTAATTATTTAGAATTTAGAGAACTTAATACACAGTGCTGCCATTATTAGTTACATTTACCAATTATCAACTTTATGCATAACAGAAGCCAAATCAAAGCACAGTGACACAAAGACATAACAAGTCAATTGAGAAACTTGTTAGTATATTAACAATATAATCAGTCTCCCGCTGGGGATCCAGATTTTTCCCAACCATGCCCAGACCTTACCTATGCCTGAAGGTTACCTATGTCTTATAAAGGTTACCTATACCCTACCTATGTCTTATACTCATTGGAAACTCGTTTTATTATATTTTTTTCCTTATTTCAAATATATAAAAATCCTTGTAATCTTTATAAGTTTTCCAGGACACTAAACCTTGTAAAAGCTCGTCAACGAGTAAATGACACTAGCAGAAGCACATTTTGACCATCAAAGCGTAGCATTGTATTTTTTCTCTATAAAATCTCTAAGAAATATTCTCAACCAGCCACGATACTCACAGTAAGTTCATTATTGTATGAAAAGTATATTGGCAGCATAAAGTCATAATGTATAGATTTTTTGCGAATTCAAGGTATTATAGAATAGAATTCTTATTAATCATAATTTTAAATTATTTAAAAATATATTATTGAAGAAAGTATATTATTCTGTCGAGAAATACTATTCTGATATTAATGTGTAGAATTAAATGCTTTGATGCTCACTCGGAAGGATACTTATAGTAAAACTATATTTGAAAAGAGCAACTGTTGAGTTTCTCGCCGGCTCTTCTCAGCAGAACTACCGTCCGAGCCGGTGGTAGCTGTTGCTAGAACTGACAATACTGACATTTAAGTTAATTAACGATTTGAAAGTGCCTATTTAAATAAAGAATAGATTTTGATTTTGATAACTGTCATGGCATGGTTATGACATCAACTTCACAACCATGCCACGTGAAGGAGGTGGAAGGAACATGAAAGACAAAGCGCGGCGTTGATTACCGCCACTCAACACGCAATGTATATGGGCGGAATGTGACACTAAATTTTCCTTCGTACCCTGTCAAGAGGGAAAAAGGCGTGAAACGTATATATTACATGTGTATATCCGATCCGGTAGTGTACGTTATGTATTATTTAAAAATATATATTAAACTGTGATAAATTTTATTCTCCTAAGTTTACGTAATTTCCGTAAAAGGAGGTACAAAGTTTTTGTTTAAGGGATTAATATGTATAAATATCTGGCCTAAGATTTATTAATTAAAAATAAAATAAAAAATAAACTTTTTTGCGTCAGTAGTAAGGCACAAAAATTTATCAAAGTTTTAATAAAATAAACATTAAACTTTTTTGTTTTTTAAAAACATAACTTGGAAAAATCCTATAATTTAAATGAATTAAACATAGTGTATTTAGGTTATAATAAAAATTGCACCCTTAATAGATGCATTCCGCCAGTCTTAATTGAAGTTACAAGCTGTCCTTCAAATGTCATATTCAGAAGTTTCGTTTGAGTTAACGCTTTCAAAGTAAAAGCAACCAAATTCTATGTTAATATCGTTTCTAATGCATAGGGGTTTTCATTTGTATAGCTAGCAAAAAAATACTTAGCCAATTAATATTAAAAAAATATATATATTTAAATATTTAACTTGCGTAAACAGCAAAAAAATGTGTAGTTCAGAATCCTTTTAATTTTTAGTTTTCATCTTCACGCATTTTTTCTCACATATTAGGGTAGTCAGAGAGAACCTAGTTTCAATACACTCCGTTGTCTACTCTCCGCTCGAAATCAAAACATTGCGTGATGAGCGGTGGAACTCAACACCACACTTTGCTTTAAGCATCAGCGCGGAGTATTTTCTAACCTTTCGCACCACGCAGGTCCTCACGGGGCATGGATTCTCCGGGAGGTACCTGTGTCTGGTTACTTGGAGAAAACCCGACGCTCGCTGCCACCACTGCGACGACTGCTTCGAAAAGACGGCCCAGGACACGCTGGAAGTGTGCCCAGCCTGGGCGCAAAGCCGCGCACCGCGAGGAGTCGTAGGGCTTGCGAGAGATCGTTGGTCGTGGTCGGACCCTGCTGCGAGGCTGTGATGCTCAAAAAGGAAGCGGCGGAACGGGTGAGCAAGGCCTTCGCCAACCTCTCCATCCACTGCAAACGACCGGGTCGCCGGAGGGCGTCAAAAGATCGCCGCCTTAAGCCCTGATTCGGCCAGAGGGTGGTCAGCGTAGGGAAGCTCATCGCTTAATACCTGGTCTGAGTAAGTGCGCGCTGGTCGCTCTGGCGTGCTACTCGTAGCAGGCCATCGAGGATGCCGACCACTCTTGACTCTACGACGTACCTTGCTGGCTCCCACCGCCAGGGTTCATGGAAGATTGTGGTTTCCGTAGCTTCGGCTAGTGGCGGTCGAGGAGGAGCAGGTTTTTTTGGGGTAAACGGACGGCCAATCTGCCAGTCCGGAGCCCCACATAACCACGTCCGAGTCCCCAATTGGGTTGGTATCAGTAAAGAATTTCCTCACGTTAAAAATATATATATATGTCTACTTTGTATTAAATAAGCATAAAAATATATTAAGGTAGAAATATGTAATGGACCCAAACTAAAAATAACCATTTAGAAGAACATTTTTGTGTACACAGATGTTAATTATAATTTACGTAGTGTAGTGAAATCCTTATTTTGTTAACTATACACGAGCATTTATTTATTACCATCTTATATGAATATTCAGCGTCGGACCTAAAGGTCTTACAACAACTAAAAGGACTAGATGTGAGGTCAGTTAAAAGATGTAAAAGCATTACAAATTTAGATTTACTATACTCTCATTCGTTGTGTTTTAAATATAAATTAAACATTTTTGGATATCGCTTTTGGTAACATATAGCGCGTCGTTGAGTTGCACCATTCAACAAGCAATGTCTGGATTTCGGGCGGAAATTGGGGAACGAAGTTTTTGAGCTAAATTAAATAAGTAATTTTTAACATATTTTAAACTGTTAATCACACACTTAGAAACATATGTTTAGAAAATGTATAAAGATTTGAACGCAGCGGGATTCAAACCTGCGCTTCTTTAAAACCGTCCGAAACCGTTGTATAACAGATCTTATATTATAAAAAACTGTATAATATTCAACATATTTTTTTAACATAAATGCCAAAATATTACTATTACCACTCGCGCTTTGTTACTATTCGATAAAATCTTGCTAATTATTTTAATCAGGCGCTTTACAGGGTACTTGTGGTACGCTTATTAATGTCGAGGCCATCCTGGCGCAGCGGGAAAGCGTCTGACTGTAAACCTAATTGATTGTGTGTTCGATTCCCAATCAGAGGAGTTGTGTCTAAATTATTTTTATTTCGTCACTCTGGTACAAGGTAATGCGCGGCGATGACTTCCGCCACGCAACACGAAATGTCTCGAATTCGGGCGAAAAGTGTAGAACGTGGTTATTTGAACACTCGGTTCTCCTGCACTACCCGAAAAAGGATATAATGAATTAAAATAATCGATTTATTTTGGAATGGATTTATATATACTTCTGTCAGAAAACTACTGGAAAAAAAAGCAATAAATTGATTTTATAATATTTTTTATTATTGTTTGCACTATTATAATAACGTATATAGAAGATGCGGCGTCACTCAATAAATAATATTAGAATTAAGTGTTAAATATCGATATTCTTAATGTCTTTGTAACAAAAATATGTAAATAATCCTCCGAATGGAGATTAAAATTTTACATTTAGATGTTGCGCCAATGCGCCTCAACAGTCATTTATAATTATAACAATAATAAAAAATACATAACAAATGCTCTAGATTTAAATTTTTTCACGTTTTTTCCCGCATAGCAGTCAAAGAGAACCCAGTATCAATACAACGAAATCTTCACTACCCGCCCGACATCAAGACATTGTGTATTGAGTGGCGGAACTTAACTCTGCGCTTTTTTCACCAGAGCGGATAAATTTAAATATAATCATTAGTCCGAATGGGGATTAAGCCCACAACCAAAAGGATAGCCTCCTTACTCTTACCGCAGTCGTGCAGCGTCTGACTGTAAACGAGATTTATAAGAAATTTTATGTCAGTCATGTTTTTTTTCACTAAAATTTGACTAAAATTTTTGAGATATAGATAACTTATAATTTGTACATCCATTAGAGGCATCATAACTATTTAACTATTAAAGCATGTAAGTAAACATTGTATTGTGACCAAGAATTTTGCCCACCATATTATAAAGTAACCCAAAATAGGTAGCATGCAAAATATCAAAAGCCCTTTTTAAGAGCCAAGTTTTACATATTTGCCTCGTATGCGATCCCTGGGAAGGACGGAATGTATCCTGCAATTGTAAGGGCGGTGCAATACTCACGAAGCGAGCGATAAGCAATACTAATGCGCTAATGTTAGATATAAAAACCGATGCTAATGTTTTAACCGTCACGCATTTCCGTACAAAATGAAAATCTGGCATTAAAATATTCTATTTTCCACTTGCCGGACATTTAAGGACAATGACAATAAGAATCGCAACGCTGAACATTCGCGTATGAAATTATATAACATCTACTAGGTATAGCGAAAGAAATCGAACTCAATACCATCGCATGTACAATCAAATCCAAGCCACGATCACGTCAGATATAAAAAAATATATACTGTACCTATTAATTATGATATTATAATTATATTCATATATTAAACTCTTTTTAACTTATCAAGTGCTCAGAGTGACACATACAACACACTGCCGAAACTACCGTCCGTAAAGACCGAAATTTTAAGTTTAGAAACATGTATTGGCAAGTGATGTGCATTAAGAGGCATTCAATTTCCTGTAATTCCTATGGGAACAAGAAAAAGGGTTATACATTTTACAGACCGAAATTCTAGAAGATAATAATGGAATTAGTATGGCAAAAGCCATAAAGTCTTCGCAAACAAACGCAGGTGACAACAGGTTTCTTACAATTTCATTATTTTTATTCAAATTGAATGAGTGATATGGATCTCACATTAAATTACTCAGATATATTATCAGCGATATAAATATTTTACTTATATCAAAAGCTAGTAAAATAAAATAAATATAGAGTTAGAATTTTTTTATGGAAATCGGCCCTAACAAACATTATGCTAAATATTCTTATATGTAGTAATATGTACCTTTATAATAAGATTCAGAATATGTCTCATCATAGCCTCGTTTCTTCCCACTGAGAGATTGTGTACCTGAAAAAAAATGTAATTTTGTAGGAAAACACCGTTGGTCATATAATATTATGTGTTTTGTGTAATGATATATGATACTTCTCATCTGAACGACCTATTTTCACCAGTTTCTTATCTAATCTTCTTAATAAAAGCCTAAGAATTGTTTGACAAATAAAATTTGAAACTTAGTGGGAATGTTGTTTACTACATGAGAGATGCATTAAGGAAATTACATCCTATACTTCATTAGACGTCAGGATTTTAGTAATTAGACGTAATTTTTAATATATTTAATAATAACATTAGTGTTACATTAGTATTACGTTACATTAGTATTATGTTATATTAGTATTAGTTACATTAGTATTATGTTACATATATATTATCTGTATATACTGTATTCTTCTTTTTATAAAACGTACGTACATACATATTATATTTTATATATAATTTAAAAACTATATATACTATATACAAAATCCTACCCAATTAATTATTTGCATTCTTATTATTACTTGAATACTATAATTTTCGATTGTTTTCATGTATACATACAAAAAAGCAGACGTTATCTTATATTCGTTAGTTCGTTTCAGCCTATAGACTGGACATAGCCCACTGCTGGACATAGGCCTCCCCCAAGGATCTCCACGACGATCGCTCCTGCGCTTCCCACGTCCAGCGGCATCCAGCGCCCTTGACCAGTTCATCGGTCCACCTGGTAGGGTGCCTGCCCACTTAGCGTCGTCCAGTTCGTAGTCGCCACTCGAGAACCTTACTGCCCCAACGGTCTTTAATAAACGGTACGCAACTTTGCTAATATTATTTAACACCTCAGGTGAGTGAAAGGCAGCCACTATAATGCATCTACCACTATAATGTGTCAGCCACTATAATGTATTTTCTACTAGAATTTTAAAAAGTTTTAAACTACAGATATATAATTTCATGAATATCACCGATAAAGTAGTGTAATTAAATCCCCCTAGTAAAATGTTTAATTTTAAAATATTCGATATTGAAATATAATAAACAATGTCTGTAAAAAGGGGTAGAGTAAAAATTGGAAAAAGGTCATTTATGACTAAATTTTGTTTTTCCTACAAGTGTAACAATTGAATTACACAAAACTAATGACATACATGACAAAGCATCTGACTGTGAACGCGATTGGTTGTTGGTCTTCACTAGTGGTAATGATTATATTTAATTTATTGTCATTAAAACTCTCTGAAAAAAATGCTGATACTTATGTATTGATTTTAGTAGTAAAATGAAGAATGCAGTGTCTTGACTCTAAGTTACTTTTCCGTGCCTAGTATGCTATGAATATCAATCTACATATGTAGCCTCAAGTAAATTAAACTTCATATCATAGGATAATCGCTTAGTCATTTTATAATATCATTCCATTTCAATCCCGTGAAAGCCTCGGGGAAATGAAGTCATAGGAATGTGACAATATCTCACCTCAGCACGAATGAAATATAGTTTGAAAGCCACCGTAATGTGACTAAATAGAACAGCTTGGTTGACACAAGTGTATTAGCATATTATATAATTCACTATACGTGAGAAAGCAGGTTCAAATCTGATAGCTTCTGGCGTATAGAACTTTATTTTAATTTTTTCAGCATAGCAGGTAAGCGGAGAGGACTTAAGTGTCAAGACACTCTGCTCTTCACTTTCCGCCTGAATTTATTGTGCCAGCGCATTTTGTTTTATTGAAAAGCTGTAAATTATTAAAATCTTAATTTGACCCAAAGTGCGAGTAAATATTTATAAATTTTAGTATGGTATAATAATTGTATCTGCTCTGGAGAGATCACATTTACAACGATTTCATAAACGTTATATAAATTTATAAAGCTCCTAACCTTAAGGTTGTCTGGAAGAGGTCGCTGTTTAGCGACAAGTCCGCCTTTTGTGCACATACTAGTTATTGTTTTTTTACTGTAGTTATATAATTTTTTAACATTTAATGTGGTGTACAATTAAGTATAAATAAATAAACATTGTGGATATATATCACCGAACGTTGCCACGTGACGTCATCTGATGTTTATATTTAAAATATATTCAGATCCCAGAGGTAGGCAAAGTATGAAGCTAAAAAAACTACCCAATACATAATCTATCTAAAATCCGGTGAAAGTGGAGGATGGCCCTAAAAGTATCCTTAGATTTTCATTAAGAAAATTTACCCCACACACCCAAAAATGAGAAAGACTCTATCAATAGTTATTACATTTGATTCGATTAACAAAAGAATATTAAAAAAAAAAATTTTATTTTTTATTTCCGCTGATACTTTTACATTATATTATAAATCTGTAAAAGAAATCAAATACTCTACTGTAACATATTGCCTCTAAGCGTCATAAGCCTGTGGGAAATCCTTAGTGAAGCCACCGGAATGCTTGCGAAAGCTATATTAAATTGTAATAGTTGACTTGAAATATTTAACCCAAAATATACGTATATATTTTGTATAATAATCTATGTATATAATTTTAATTTAAAATTTTAAAGAAATTGAGCGATTATACTAAATATCATGAGAAATGTTTTTGGGCATAAATTCTGTATTTGTAAATATGTAATTCAATATTTATATTTTTTGTTTTGAGGCTAGGAAGAAAAAAGTGATAAGTCAATCCTTTGCCTTTTTCTATACAATTTAGTGTCGAAATATTATGGAAATTCGTCAAAGTAAACAAGGAAAATAACTTTATACGGAACACAAATAATGCCATATGGCATTAGAGACCGTATAATCTAGTCAAGACACTCCTTTCGACAATTTCCGTCTCAATTTGAGACTTTGCATGTTGAGCAGCGGAACTGGGCTTTATCCAGTATCGTACTAAAATCAATTAACAACAAAGGGTCTGTAAGACGTATTAGCGTGTTACAGACCCTTTGGTAGGCATGCCATTAAGCATATCTATTTATATAGGACCAAAGTATTACAGGTTATCGGTAACCCAAATACTAGTAAAGCTATTAGAATTGAATATTACGAATCGATTATAGAAAATTTCTTGATAGGATCAAGTTCATTTACATATAGATTGTTTTTTAGTTTTATATATATTCTGTCAAACAGGCAGAGAAAATCCGTTAATTGTCCTCTTTACACACGTAGTTATATATGATATTAGTGTTGGATTGCGGAAACTAGCGCCGTGTTTTTTTTGACAGTGAGATTCTTGTGAGAAGACACTTCTCCACTTTCCGCCCGAAATCGAGACATTGTCTATTGAGTAGCGGAAATGAACGTCGCGCTTTGCCTTTGCTTTCTATTATTATAATATTTTCTACGATATTCTATGATTTTCATATTTAATACAAATATAAAAACCATGTAATTAGGATATATTTTGAAGGTCACCGGGCACACAGTTCCTCGTATCGTGTCTTCCTATTACTTAAGTTATCTTTTTAATCTTTACTTGTTTCTGCAATAGGTTGTTTTTATAGACTCCGACTCTATCTACGACAAAGGACTACTGTAAAGTATTCGAAACGTCGGAAATGTATTTTCGAATACCAAAAATATATGTGACTAATCTGGTTAAAAATAGTATTATTTCAAAAATAATCGCGAAAATCAAAGATTTTATTAATATAAATATTTTTTAAATAAATTGTTAATATAATATATAAATTCCTTTAATATAGTCTGATAAAACTGAAATGCCATGAATAATTTCCAGCCAAACGAATTCATTTTTATGTGGTCAATACAATTCAGAATATCTCCAATTTTCCGCTATGTTCAATTCCACGGGCTTTCATTGAGATGGCATACAAATTCAAATAAGGCGAGGCCTACAAAATAGGACTATTATTAAACTGAGATCCTTTTATCAACATCTCATTGTAAATTCAGTATTTTACACGACAGGTTAATAGCCTCGACTTGGGACAATAGAAGTATTCTCTTTAATACAATGGTTGGGATGATTTTAAGTGACTATTTTGTTTCTGTGCTAATAAATTATTTAATATGGATAAAGTTTAAAAAAATGAAGCATGTAATATAATGTTTCTTATTTTTAATAAAAATATTTGACTATGACTTTTGACTTTGTTTTTTCAATCAGATTAATTAATATTCGATCATATTACATAGTTCTTGAACAATTACCAGCGGCAGTGTTTCCAAGTCGATTCGACATGGGTACCTTGAAAAAGCGCGTCCACTTTAAAGAACATCCCTGTAGGTCCTCTGATATTACACGGGGTCGTGGGCGGCGGTGATCATTTACCAGCAGGTGGCCATCACGCTCGTTTGCCTTGCCTATAGAATAATAATAATAAAAAACAATTATTAAAAAACAATTTTTATAATATTTAAAAAAATATATTATATTACTTTTTTGAGATCCATTAAACCCTCACTACCAGATTAAATTAATCTGTTAGTGAACAGATTAAGTCGCCCTCTAACTGAATGTAACTGTAAAATTTGAAACAATTCTCAGAAATTTCTAAAAAGGCGCCACTTTGACTATTATTCTCGATTATATCACATTTTTCTTTGTAGCTTCACATTTCTTCTTTCATAGCAGGCGATGAATACCTAGTAGCTTGACACACCCTTTTCCGCTTTGCGCCCAAATCTGAATTTGTTGGCGTAACTCAACGCTGCGCTTTGTCTTACCACAGCGGCAAATTAATTTAAATATAATCATTACTTACAAAACCCACTGCGCCACGATAACCTCAATATATATGAAACATTAAAAAGCAATTTACTGGAAAAAATAAAAAAAAAAAATTATATTTCAGGAAATATGACGCTTATACCGGCTATCGTTTATCGACTATCACGGTGCAGTGGTATACTGTCAGACTGTAATTGCGATTGGTTGTAAGTTCACACCCCACTCGAGGGAAGGATTATATATAGAATATTTTTATTTCTTCTCACTGGTACCTAATAAAAAGCGTGGCATTGAGTTCCGGAACTACATACGAAGCGTTCGATTTGACATTGGATTCCCAAAAAATACAAACAAAGTCACAAAGAGAATGGCGAGTCTATCAGTGACCACGAATGTTTATATTCGAATAGTCTCATACTATATTGATATATTTAAGATAAATTACTTTGAAATGTTTAAAAAATTGCGAATACCAAAGGACTCATTACAAAATAATTTATAAAATTATAAAATTTATTATATTAATACCGAATTGAAAAAAAAACATCAAGCCATTCAAGCAAAAGCTAAATTTAACTGTTAGCAATTGAATTATTTCCAATTTGAAATCTATCTTATGTATACCGTAGTGAATATCTTGTAGTTAGAATGTCTTGAATTTGGAAACACGGAGATAATGTCTCTAAACATGTCTTCAAACAAGTTAAGAAAAAGTAATGTATATATTGAGGATTACTCCTCAAATAAAATTAGCTGAACCTTAGTCGATAAAAACCTATGTTAAACATTTTGTCCGTCCGCCCTAAACTATATTTTTTTGTATATGTGTTTAATTTTCATTTATAGAGCTTTATGTCATTTACACGTTACATACAACATTAAATTTCAATATCTTTACTCCTAGAAAATTTCTGAATTAGCACGTTATGAATAACAGTGTCATTTATTGCCAGCACTTGATTAACGAGTAAAGATTCATAAAAACATGCAAAAAAAATAAACAAAATAAATAATAATAATAATCAAAATAAAGCGGAAATATAATATTATGAGAATCTGAAATATAGCCAAGATTTCCTGTACACACAAAAATTACTAATACATCGGTTTATTATTAGAGACAACTTATATATATATATAATCTGTTATTTGAGCAATTACGAAAAGCTAGACGTTGCGCGTCGTGTCAATAGGCGGTAAGCATGAGGTCGCCGTTTAATAAGTTTTATGAAGCTTTTGTTGGGTGGATACGATCACGACACGATATTTTATATATAAATGTATTTTTAGCTTCATACTTTTTCCCGCATAGCACCCTGCTACTTGGACTTTGTAACCACGCTTTTTTTCCGTATAGCAGGATAGTCAGAGAGAAAGTACCTAGTGTCCAGACACTCCGTTCTTCATTTTCCGCCCGAACTCGAAACATTGCGTGTTGAGTGGCGGAACGCAACCTCGCACTTTGTATTAGGCGGACAAATGATAATAATTTAAATATAATCATTCCTCCGAATGGGAATTGAACTCACAACCACACGCGCGTATAATCAGAAACTGTCCCACTATACCACTATGGGTGTGTTTTATATATTAGGTATATATTCTCTAAATAACCTGGACTATGTCTTTAAATTCCGTCAGTAAGTGTAAAAAAGTGTGAAATTAAAGAGAGTTAGATAAAACCTGAAGTGAAGTCTTACCAAAGTAAATATATGAAAATAACTTCTTCATCTTCTTCTGAGTGGGAATCGAACCCTGAACCCATCGCGTGTACAGTCTAACGCAACGATATTATCAAATAACATACAAATGATAAACACCTTAGAATTATTGGACAGCCTTTAATGTATGTCTCTAATAACATATGCTGGAGATCTCCACATGGTAAAGGCCAATTTTTGATGGGATGAAATGATATATAGAATTTGTACGGGATGGCTGATTACTTTCACGCAAGTGAAGTTGGGGGCAGGTACTAGTTAAAAAAAAAGTCCAACTGAAGTCGTATATTCTTTGAGTAGGATTGTTTTGTTACCAAATGCACAATTTCTTTAAATCAGGGTTGTCAAAAATAATCTTATTTCAAGACACTCCATTCTCCA